>CM077880.1:18657500-19200000 GCA_039720435.1 Amazona ochrocephala | reverse complement strand
AAGCTAAGGAAGCCAGCTTTCAAGTGAATTGTAGTTTAAGAAAAGAACAGGCTTCAATTTGTCTTTCTAGTAGATTGATATAACCCTGAAATGTAATTACGAGTCCTTCAAACACAAGTACAAATATATAGACATATATGTATATACATACTGTATTTGCATTCTTGCCTACACTTTCTGTGTGATAGTAATAATAATAATAATAATAATTTTGTACTTACTAAACTCCATTTATCTGGTGACCTCAAGAAGCTTTAAAAATATCACTTTAGTGCACTGGAGCCTTCTGTATATTATAATAACACTTAAAAAGCATAATTATGCAGACAAATATAATAACTGTAATTCTATTTATTAGGAGGGGAAAGGTAGCTTATAATAAAACCAATTAATATGTGTGAGGTTAGATATGGCAATTGCACCTGGAGCTAAATGCACTTTAAGCACTGCAATGACTATACAACTGCAATTCTGCTAATAAACCATGGTTATCACATGTCGGCAAAATGCTCTGTTGAATCTTCTACAGTAACTGCTTCCTACCTAATCCAGATTTCAATTGTGGCATACAGAGGTCAAAAAACACAGTAGCGGACCAAGTCACTATACTATTGTAGACATATTGTTCGTTCTAATCCTGTTGAGCAAATTCAGTGTATTTTTTTTAATGCAAAACATACACATACAGAAAAATATTGATTCAATTTTAAATCCTTGATGCCTCCTCATATTTGAATGTATTAATTAAACATAATATGCTATAAATTTTTAAGCAGCTTAAATAGCTCTATTTTATAGGTTTTGCAATTACTGAAGCAGTTGCCATTAACAACAGTTCTCATTTAAAACAATAACAACCTTCTTTCTTACAAGCATTAAGAAACTAAATTCAATTGAAATCCCAGCAAAAAGTCTTGAATCTTTAACATGTCTTTTAGTGTGGTAATAATTATATTTTTCCATATACTCAGAACTATGAAATACATATTTTGAAATAAACAGATGGGTATGCAAATTTTCATTCAAAATGTGAATGTCTATGTCTGAAGATGGCAAAACCACATTTGCCATTTCAGCCAGACAGGGGTGTTTTGCAGAAATGCCTATAGCTAATAAACTGATGTCCTGGGTTCAGCAGTAGCAGTCATTTTTCTCCTTCTCCATAGCTGGTGCAGCGCTGTATTTTTGACTTTTGGCCTGGGAACAGCACTGGTAACACCAGTGTTTTCAGTTACTGCTTAGAATGTTTTGGTCTGGCCAAGGACTCTCTGAGTCTCATGCTCTGCTAGGGAGGAGGGGAAGCTGGGAGGAAGCAGAGACAGGATGCCTGACCCAAATTGGCCAAAGAGGTTATTCCATACCACAGCACATCATGTCCAGGATGTAAAAATGGAGGGAAGAGACCGGGGAGGGTGGGGGGTGTACTGCGGGGGATCGCTGCTATGTCGGGCTTGGTATCAGGTGGTGAGCAGTTGTATTCTCTTTCCTTGTATTTCCCTTGTCATTATTATTATTGGTGGTAGCAGTAGTGGTCTGTGTTTTCCTTAGTTACTAAACTGTTCTTATCTCAACCTGTGGGAGTTGCATTCTTTCTATTCTCCTCCCCATCCCCCTGGGACTGGGGGAAGAAAGAGGGGGGAGTGAGTGAATGAACTGCGTGAGGAGCTTAAACTGTGACAGTTCTTTTTGGCACCTAACGTGGGGCAAGAAGGGTTGAGATAACGACAGGATTAATAGCCACTCGTCACAATGCTGATTTATTGGCTCTCAAAGTTGTTGCTCTTGATTCACTTGAGTTCATGGTTTCAGCCTGTTGTACCTTACTTACAGCCGGTATTTGTTATCCTAGCATTTTTCAGATATGTGTTTTGGGTTAAAGTTGTTATTTCATTGTACTTCATTGGAATGGCTTGTAATACAGGCGGGCCCCAGAAGCAGGGGGGGGCAGACGTGAACATGGACTTGTCCGTGGCTGCCCGGCTGCTCTTCACCATCCCGGCTCGGCCTCGCCTCCATCTTCGTGTGGATGTGGGGAACCGAGGGGGGCGGTGCCAGGAGCCGCCGGCGGCCGAAACGGCCGGGACCAGGACGCCGGGAAGGGGGCGGCAGAGGAGCTGAGCCCCGCCGCCGAGCGGGGGGAGGGCAGGTGGAGAGCCCGATCCCAGCCCTGCGGCGGCCGAGAGCATTCCCCAGCAGCCGCCCGCAGAGCCCCTCGAGCCCGAGGCCCAGGAGGATGCAGGAGACCACACAGCACTTTCCAGCAAGGCAGATGAGGAAGACCTGGGCTCAGACAAATAGCAGCTGGTGGTGAGAGAGCTGGCAAGCACAGCAGCTACATCAGCCCCAGTGACAAGTACAGCAGTGTCACTTGAGAGTTCTGAAGGTTTTGAATAGCCTTTGGGTACCCTTGAGACCTGCCTGCTGATTGTGATGGTGATCACCATGTTGGCATGCATACAGCGTGTGTTTTACCCACAACCATTTTGTCTGGTCCTGAGAGTTAAGCAGAGTTGGGTTTGAGCCTTGTCTGGGGTTAGACTACGATCCAGGATGGCCAAGAGATTTTCCCCGAGGCTGGACAGTCATGAACGGCAGGGTGTGTAGGACACTATGGGCAAGTATATAGTGCACTGGACCCCTCCAGTGCTTTGGAAGCATCGGAGATGGAAGGCAGCTGTATGGAGTCCCCAACAAAAAGCTGCAGAAACTGCTGGAGGGGAGGATGAATTATTTTGAGCCTGGTGGGCCCATGACACCTCAGGGCATCAGGTCAGAGATGCAACATACAGATGGACTCATGATCGAGGGGTGGACTTAGCAATGGACACTATTGCCCAAGTTATTCATGAGTGTGAACACTGCAAACAGCCTGTCCTGCTGTGAAAGACTGTTACAAGAGATGGAGCCCAAGATCATGGAATGCACGTAAAAGGAATAATAATAATAATAATTAATAATAGGGTAAAAGGAATTTCATCAATGCTTCATTCTGTGCTAAAATACATTGGAAATGAAAGGACTTTGATAAGAAGTCAGAATTTTGACCAAACTCAGTATCTTACCTATCACCTTGTATTTCAGTAATACATACTTGTTATTGACAAGCAGCAAAGGGGAAGGAGGTATATTTTGTTTTTGCAGCGCTAAGAGAGGGCAGCTCCTGCCTATATTCTGCTAATAAGGGTTCTGCTGGGAGTGGCTGCTCACAGACCCCCACAAGGCTGCCAGTCTAGCTGGCATATGTAGCATAGACATCTTTCTCTTTCCTTCTTTTTCCAGGTCTGCTCTCAACAGTGTTCTAGCAATCCTGAAGACTGCAGAGGGCAGTGCAATAAAATTGTCTATAGTGCCTTTAAATTCTCTCTCTCCTGGATAACGGTCAGTTTGACTATTTTGCTGCCATCATAAAAATGCCACAGTGAGGCTGGAACTGAGTGCCTTGCTCTTTGCAATGCCTTGTTTCCTGCAAATTCTAGCATATCATTTACTGCTTTTATTAACCTTCTCTGAAATTCTGGTGTTAAATCTTTCAAAGTGATCCTGTGAATGTGGGACTCAGAGCCTACCCAGCTCATAGCATTGCTTCATGTAAGAGGATTACAGTACTTACATGCCATTTTTCAGTTGCTGTAATTCAACTAAGCAACTTGTTTGCTGCAATAGACCAAGAAGCTATATTCATTGAACAACAATCACATCCTTCTTAAGGGTCAAAGTTCAATGCTAAGGTCTTCGCATTGCTGATTGAGTAGGAAGAGAACCCTTAACTCCTGACAAGGAAATTAAGGGGGTTTATTCTCTGAGGCACACTCAAACTCTCATTGAATCAGGACATCAGAGCCTTTGAGAATGCACAAGAAATTTAGAATTTTTTTGCAAGCGTGCATTAGCTTACATTTAACTATATTGAATTCTGTCTGCCCTCATGCGCTACCTACATTAAGCACTTCTAAAATATTAATTTAAAGTCTTGCATATCCTTTCATAGTCAGAAAAAATGAGATGAGAATGTGAAGATGATGTGAGAGGTTTAAATTTAAACTGAATAAAACGTGGCAAAATGCAGTAGTTTGGCAGGTGAAAAGACCCTCATTCAAAAAGGGCCTGACCCTGGCTAACTGCACCTAACTAGAAGATCCTGGGTTTTCCTCATATGAACATAGCTGTGGCCACACTAATTCAAATCAGCAGATCACACATCCTGTTTACTGCAATTCCTGAACCATGTGCAGAAAACACTTCGGACAACATTTATGGGAAAGCCCTCTCACCTCAAATCACCTCAAATCTTCCCTTTATTATCCAATGCTAGAAAATTCCTCGTTCTTTATATCAGAAGGTTTTCTATTCCTTCCAAAGCCTTCCAAAATACATTTCTCTTTTTCTTTTTTTTTTTGTTTTTGTTTGTGTGTTTGTTTTTGTTAGATATTTCATAGATATTTCCCTTTGATATCTTTTTTTTTTTTACCTCAGCTAACCACAAAAATGTCTGTTCATCACTCAAATCCTCCTGAGGCTTCACTGACTGATTAACAAAAATGCTCAAATGACTTAATATTATGATGTCTAATATCCATTGAAATGCTCAAAAGCTACCCAACTTCTTGATTTAGGCATCAGAGCCCACCACCATGGCTGCTGTTTGAGCATTCAAGCTGGGTGTTCGTATCGATCAGAGAACAGACTTAAAAAACTGTGAGCCCCTTATCCTGGAGAACACCCACAGTGCTTGTGTATTGCCATATACAATAGGATGCCTCACAGGCAGTCTGTGTATTTTCTGTGCCTCTGTAATATAAATTGGAGGAACATAGGTAGCATAACACACTGTACTTAAACCTGTTCTCCAGAGATGAGAAGTGTACACAAATCCAGTGGAAATTTACTACCTAATCTCCATGTTCCTTTTGCAAATCATGTTGGAATGGACCTGTGTTCTTGAGCACCTGACTGCTTTATGAACTCTTGCTTGATATTGAGGGTAATGAGATTTGCTAATTATATGTTGTGGAAAATAATGATTTTTTTTACCTTCCCAACATTCAGTTTCACTCAGTATCCTTTTTTATTTATATAATAAGAAGAGGTAAAGAGAAATTAATTAAGTCTTTTCTGAACCTTTAACTGTTTCCTATATTGTCATTCAAAACCCTTTAAGGGTACTCCTAAATATTTCCGCGTTCTGCTTAGCTACACTTGCTCACTATATACCACACAATCAATTAAAAATACACTGCCAAGGACTGTTGAGCTGATGTGTAGCTGAGTTTGTCACACATTTGCTGGTTTGCCAGGAATCTTTTTCTGGTTCCTTCATTTGGCTGCCATCACATTTTGGCAAAAAAAAGGCTGTTTACTTGTTTTAAAAGATGCCTTTTACGTACAAACTACATTATTTTTTCTTTTGTTTTGGCTGTACCTTTTTTTCTGGCAAAACCCCTGTCCCTTCCTTCAAGTTTCCTTTACTTTTATGTAAGATTCATGGTGCAGAGAATTGAACAAAGGACTCATGCTGGAGAATACTGATTTTCCATAACATCACCTAGAGCTGTGGTTTACAGCTTTCTAGTTTAACTTATGAATTAAAATTAATAAATTATGAGAAAATTTGCCTTATGTGATACGACATGCAAACCTATGCAGAATAATAATATTAATTCTATAATAATTCTATAATAATTCTATAATAAAAATAATTATATTAGAAGAATAATAATATGCCCTGAATTTTTATACTGCTTTTTAATCCCATCAGTCAAAACTATGTAATAACAAGTAGATAAAGGCTGGATTTTCATAGTTTCTTTGACTCCCAGAGGCCATGCAGATGATTTTCTCTTCAAGAAGTATTTGCTGATGATGCCTCTGCTTGCATACTGCTCTCCCCTAACAGTACCACAGAAACGCAGATGAATTAAGGATGTAAAGCGTTTGCAATGGGTTAAATGGCCCTGTTCTGCACCAGTCCTACTTGCCACTCATATTTCATTAACGAAACACGTTAGCACATTGTCTGGGAACAAACTCATCTTCAGGGTCAGAGCTGAACCTGGGTCTATGATATCAATCCTTGCTGCAGACAGGATATATTCAGACAAGAATCTGGGCAATAAAATGGCCTAGAGCTTTCACTGCTCTAAGTATGTTTGCCTCCATTGAAATCAATAGGCCAGGGAAAATTTCTAATTCGTGAGGGACTGGTATATATATTTTCTGGGCGTGATTTTCTTTTGCCTCTAATTAGTGCTTCTACTTACAACTATGCAGAGTGAATGCAAACCTTTCCATTCTGCACTGGTTCTGTTTTATGCCTGCTGTTTTCAGTTACTGCTTATCCTTTCATTCTGCAGCTAGCAGACTGAAAAAGTTTCAGTCATGTATATATATCATGTGGTTGCTATGCCTTTTAGGGCAGGATAGTTGAAAGAATCTCTTAATATTACAGGTCTAAGTGACTGTAAACAACTTTGTAGCTTGTGTGAACAAACCTATATCTTCCAAGGATAAGTAAGCTATATTCTTATACTAGATTCCACATGTAACCAGACTAACTGGACAGATTAGCCAAAAGTCTAAAATAATTCTTCATGTGTACTAGAATAGTTAAATAGTGGCCCTGAAGTATACATTTTAGATTGTTATATTAGTAAATTAATAGAATTGTGTTTGGGTACTCTTTCATTGATACACAAAAGCTTCTGATTTAATATTGTACAATGATACTGAACAAAAATTGTGATTCAAAGGAAAAATGCATTTGTTCAAGGGTAATATTATTCCTTCTGCAGAAAATAAAGGCCTGATCTAACCTTTTGAACTTCATGAAGACATGAAGCTGTAAAAATCAGATTGAAAATTACGAAGTATAAATATAATAAGTATTCAACTGCAGCAGCTGTCATGTGAAGTGGGAGACACTGACTTCATTCCTTTTGCAGGTTATCTCCTATCCCAGGACTGAAATGTTCTGGAATTGATGAAGTGTCATATGAAGTGATGTTGTGGTTTAACCCCAGCAACTAAGTGCCATGCGATCACCTGCTCACTCTCCCACAGTGGAATGGGGAAGAGAAGAAAGAATAAAAAAAAAAAAAGCCATAAACTGAGATAAGAACAGTATAATAATTGAAATAAACTATAATAATAAGGATTAATATTAATAACAATAATAACAATAATAATATTAATAATGAGACAACAGAGTGAGAGAAATAAAACCCAAGAAAGACAGGTAACGTACAATACAATTCCTCACCCCCCCCTGACTGGTATTCAGCCTGTCCTCAGGCAGCAATCAGCCACTCCTAGCCAGCTCTTTCCAGTTTATATGCTGGGCATGACATGTTGTCGTAAGGAATACCACTTTGGCTAGTTTGGATCAGGTGTCCTGTCTCTGCTGCCTCCTGGCTTCTTGTGCTCCTCCTCACTGTCAGAGCATGAGAGACTGAAAGGTTGGAGTAAGCATTACTTAGTGACAACTAAAATACTGGTGTGTTATCAGCACTGTTCTCAGATGAAAGCCAAAAACACAGCACTGCACCAGCTACTAGAAAGAAAATTAACTCTATCCCAACCGAAATCAGGACAAGTGAAGAATGTGAAAATGTATTTTTATGTCACTCACATGTGTCAAGTCAGATACCGCTGTTACTCAACATAACTGAATTCTTTTAGCTGATTCTGCTTTGTCCATTGTGACTGGCAATACTTTTTGTTTCTGTGGAGGTGTCTCAGTCTTCCGAGGATCATTTTTGAATAGTTATTGCAGTCCAAAAGATATTTTAGTAATATATGTAATGAATTTTGCATTCAAAGGAACCCATTAAAATATCTCAATATAGAAACTGGGTATCATTGGGTCTCCAAAATGGTTATAAGGGTTGCCCAAAGAAGTTGTGAATGCTCCATCCAATGTTCAAGGCCAGGTTAGATTGAACCTTGGGTGACTTGGTTTAGTTTGAGGTGCCCCTACCCATGGCAGGTGGGTTAGAACTAGAGGATCTTAAGGTCCATTCCAACCCTAACTATTCTATGATTCTATGGTTCTGTACCTGAACTGATGCCCATTTTTGAAGTCTCTTTTTGGTAGTTGATTATTTAGTGATTCTATATAATAGAAGTCTTTTAGAACATGAAGCTTTTGAGCATTTGAGCTTGTAGCTCAAAAGGAAATGACAGAAGAGGAAATCCATGCTCAGTGTGCCCTAAGGAATACTGAGGAGTGGGAAGTTTTCAGGCACGTTGTTTTTAGACTTCCCAATTTTGTCCTGGGTTCAGCAGTAGCAGTCATTTTTCTCAGTCTTAGTACCTGGTGCAGTGCTGTGGTTTTGACTTTCAGCCTGGGAACAGCGCTGATAACACCGATGTTTTCAGTTGCTGCTCAGCAATGTTTACTCTGACCAAGGACTTTCTGAGTCTCATGCTCTGCCAAGGAGGAGAGGTAGGAAGCAGAGACAGGACATCCTACCCAAAGTAGCCAAAGAGGTATTCCATACCACAGCACGTCATGCCCACTATATAAACTGGGGGGAGTTACCCGGAAGGGCTAGATCACTGCTCAGGTCAGGCTGGGTATCGGTCGGCGGGTGGTGAGTGGTTGTGTTCTCTTCCCTTGTTATTTCCCTTATCATTATTATCATTTGTGGTAGCAGTAGCGGTTTTGTGTTGTACCTTAGTTATACCTCAGAACTGGACTGTTCTTATCTCAGCCTGTGGGAGTTATATTCTTTCGATTCTCCTCCCCATTCCTCTGGGAGTGGGGGAGGAAAAGGGGGAAGTGAGCAAGTGGCTGCATGGTTCTGGGTTGCTGGCTGGGCTGAAACCACAAGAAATTTGAATTCATATGTTTGTCTTTTTATACAGGACTTGAAAGTTAATATAACAAAATATAATAACCTGTTCTGAGTTAAAATGACAAATTCATTAGAAAAAAATAAATATTGAGCTTTGTTTCAGTTGGTCCGTTAAAATTAAATACAGTACTCTCAGCATGATGAAGGATGCCACTTAAAAAATATCAGCCTTGAGGTCCTGCTCAGTGAAAAAGTGACACCAAGGTAAACAGAAGAGTAGGTGAGCCTCTTTAGGTTATCTTTCCAGCTCCATGATGCAATGGTGAATACAAGTAGTTCTGGTCCATTACAACTTTAATGTGAATATATCAAGAAAGGACTGACTTTTGTCAAGCGGAATTACAGATTATTGACAGCAACGATGTACATTCTCTTCAAAAAAAAAGCAGTTTAAGTAGAAATTAAATGCAAGTGAACTGCAAAAGGACCACACAGTCTTCAGAACATAGCAAAATGCAGAACATCACACAGAATATGAATTAAGAAGATAAATTTGAGTACTGGTGGTGTTTTGTTGGATTTTATTTTATTATTTTTGTTATTTTGCTTTACTATTTTTCTTTGCTAATTTAAATAAAATCATCATATATATATATAATATTGTGGAAAAAGATAATGATATGATTAATATAAGACATGCAGTATAAGCCAAAAAAAAGATATTGTAATTCTTTGCTTATTTTTAAACTGTGTAATACAGATAAATGGAATTTTATTAAAGCTTTCTCTAAAAATCAGGAACTGCATAATGATATTAGTTATTTGGGCTTGTGGTTTTTTCCAGCTAATATGACTACCAGTAGGACAAAGAGGTTAAATGGAATATAAAGACAAATAACATTTAATCAGATGTTAAGAAATGGTGGGTTTTTTTCATACAGAGAATTATTAAAGTGTAGAACAAGCCTCCTTGGCAAGCTTGTTGAGTCAAAAAACTTTGAGATCATTAAAGAAATTATTATATACCATCATGGAAATGGTATACTAAAGAAAATTAACTTTAATAAGTCAGTCACCTTCACTAATTTTCTCAAGAATTTATTTTTCTCTCTAAATCATATTTATTTGTGCAAGTTTGAGGACATCTGCTTTTTTTAAACTATGAATACAAAAACCCAGAATGAGAACAAGAGTCATAAAATGCAGGATCATTAATAGATGAGCCTCTCTTTAAGCTACCATAGGGCACACTTCGTATACGAAATATTGAAATAAAAGCTGATGCTATTTCTAGAGTTATGATGATGTTATCTGAACCCTTTTAGTTCATCACTTCATTTAAACTGTCAATATTAGTATAATCAGTTGTCACCCTAGTTTTCTGTTTCTCTTTCTTTCTGCTGATTAAGAATCTATTGCCACTTGTTTAATAACCACTTCAGAAAAATAGCTGACTCGTAACTTATCAGACTGGTGCAGAGCTCCAGTCTCTGCAGTGAAGATTACCAGAGTTGTGACTGTATCTGCTATATAAATAAAGCATGCAGCTACCAACAGCAAAGAGTAGAAGTGGCTCCCAAATACTTTTCTGCCTCTGGTAACTTTCACACTTAATAGCAGGACAAACCTTAAGACTAAGTATTTAACTAATGGATAAGTGTGGCAACACATCTAATTAATTCATTATTTTAACTGGGCAGGTACATGTTGGATCAACAAATATTTGTGATATTTGTAAATATTTGGGTAAGTAGTAAAGTTAGGGACAAAACATTTTATTTGGGGCATTCAGATTCCCAGAAAAAATTAAAAGAATCCAGGATATGACTGATTTTGACATTCAAATAAAAAGGTCTTTCAACTAATTCTTGTACTGCATCAAAACACACAACCATGCCATCCTCTCTAAGACTCCCATAACATTATATTAATACACTGGAAGTGCTGAAATTAAGAACTGCTGAAATTAACTTATGAAGCACTGAAATTAACTTCAAACTTGGAAATAAATAGGCCAACTCATGCCCTTTAGAATTTAGTCCATAAAGAAGAAATTCTCAAGGGAATAACTACCTTCACTGGGATTTTGTTGTTACTACTGATGTTATGATGTAGTTGTCTAAATGACCAGAAGGATAAACCCTTTAGAAATATTAGGGAAAGGGATAGCAAGAGGGAAAGAGAAAACCATCAGAAAGGAAAGAGTAAGGAAACCTCTTTATTTTTTGTACTATTAAATACCTCTTGAAAGATTGTGTTACACTGTAAAAGCCGGAAGATACCACAGAGCAGAAAGCCATGGCTGGCTATCACACGAAGCCACAGTCTTTCTGGCCAGGGAGCACTCAAACTTAGAGCAAAGTCATAGGATGTCTCCCTGTGGGCAGAGAAACAGCATGAAGTGCCTTTATATTTCCCTGTGAATACAGACCACACTGTAAGTTACACTAACAAGTTAACAAGCACTCCAACTTCTTGGAAGCTACCACTGATCTTTTTGTGCAGATGAGATTTAAATTATAGATAACTGATTGCTATTTGACTGGTCCCCTCAGCTCATTAACCAGAATAGGAAAAGTTCTGTTGCTCTTTAACTAGATGGATGCCTTCCACTGGGAACAGGAATGGACTCTTGATAATTGTTGCTCTTACACAAGTCTTCCTAATGATTATGCACATGGAGTAGTACCACTAAAATGAAGCTAAAGTTTCAGAATAAGATAGACTCTATTTCAGAGAAATATACTGCTGATTCAAAAAGGTTGACCTGATGATACAATAGATCTTTGTCAACTATAATGAAATGCTGTACCGATTCAGGAGCACCACTAAAACCTTCATTTCAAAGGCAGGCTATTCGTTCTCTCCTAAGCTCTCCCGTGCAATGTTTCAGAATAACTGAAAAAATGGCAAAAGATCCATGCCTTGAGAACAGTCTGCTTTAATCAAAGCTGAATACAGACCTGAGCAGAATAGTGATGATATTGAGCAACCACTCAAGACCTTTCTTTAACCTCAGAAAGACAGATGGGGGTGGGAGGAATTGCTGTACCCAATAGTGAAACTTTTCCTTCGCTGACAAAATAGATATTTTGTGGACACAGATTTCACTTCTCTTTGCAGAATGATAAGGGCAGTAAGCCAGGGTAAGCTTTTAAGTCATGGCAGAAGAGTTATACGCATTTACACAGCATAAACTGTGCATCTGGTAGAGCTTGATGGTCTGGAAAAAAATGCATTGCTACAATTTAACAGCCTTTGCCATTGAACCAAGTTGAGAGATAGGTGCTTCCTGAGCAATAAGTAGCAATCTCTCTTTCCTGTTGGCAATTTATCTGAAATCCAGGTTTTAATTCATCCTTCCCTCCCAGGTATTTCATATGCACTTTGTGCAAACTGTTCAGAATTCAGAAGTGAAACACACTTTAGAGGTAGTTAGCTTGGTTTTCTGTGTGGGTGTATGTCTATGTGCCCTTCCTGAATAATTTTGAAAGATTGCTTTCTTCAAGAAAATGGACAGAAAATCAGAGGCATCAAGGATTTCAAATACCTACAATTTTTGTGAAAAAGACAGCTGGCTAAATGGTTGTTTTATTCAGAATTATCTAATTAATGTACTTTGTACAGAAAAGTCTATTGTTAGATTTCGCTGAGATTTTGAAAACTTTCAAATCATAATTTTAAATTGATACTCCAACCCTGAGAAAGATAATGAAGGAACTTTCAGCATCTTGGAGTCTGGAAAAATCCAAAGATCACAGAGATTCAGGCTGCATTAAATCTGCACTGAAGCACTAGCTTCTGGAGTCACACTGTTTGAAAGAATACTCTGACATATTTTGTAAAAGTTTCACTTTTCAAGACAGTAAAAGAAAGCTTGAAAAATGTCCCGAGTGTGTTGTATGAACCAAAAGGCAAAAAAGCGAATATTTTGCTCTCATATTTTCACATGGTCATTTGGGGGGGGGGGGGGGGGAGGGGGAGGGGGGAAATCCAAAAACCCTCAAAAATAAAAAAACACACACACACAAAAAAACAAAACCACAAAGGCAAACACACACACACACACACACAATAAAAGAAAACAACTCGCCAAAAAGCCCTCAAGTTTAAGTTTGATTTTTTTTTCTTGGGCTGCATTATTATTTTCAAATAATGGGGTCTGACAATAATATACTGGATTCTTGTAAACTATTAAATATAACATCACCTAGCTTGCTTGTAAAACACGGGGTCAGAGAACAATTGTGTCATACAGCTTGTAAAGCAACTGTTTACTGTTTTTAATGCTAAAAATCAATGACTGAGATTTGCAATAAAGCAGAAAACATAAATGTTGAGTATAGTGTTAACGCACTGATTGCAATATCTTAACATTCTTAAACTACTGCTTTAGTCTCATTGTGAAAATGAAACTTACTGATCAAACAAATTTTAAGTCTTTGCACAATGTACATATTTTTTACATAAGTAATTAATCAAAAGTTCTTTTTATTCTACCCTAGGAAAAACAGCAAGGAGAAAGAAAACATGATTTTATTCTTGTCTCCTTGGTTTGATAAAGTCCAAGACAGGTCAGACATTATACTGAGAAGAACTCTAAACTTTCCAGTAGAGTATTTTAATTAATCTTTTTTAAACCTCAGACTTTACTGACTATTGTAAACTTTTTTTTTTTTTTCAAAAAACTTGCTTATTCTAAACTAGCTCTAGCAAGGGACCTCCAAATGAATTTGTCAAGAAGTTTTATCCAGAGCATAAATTCATCTTTCTGTTCAGACAGTTCCATTGCAGCTCATTAAGCAAAGCAAATAGAAGTAAGATATGATCAGCCTGTAAAGTATGGGCAACATTTAGTTGCACCTAAAAAGAAGTCATAGACTAGAAATACGCAATAATTTATATTTTTGCCTTTTAAGAATTCTTATATTTTTTTCTCTGTTAAATATATACACTGAAAAAACCTCAGGCGGTTAGCAACGTTTGTAGAAGGGGTTTTCTTCCTTGTATTCCTTAATATCAATTTAAGACCATGATTTACCTCCAGTACTAAACACAGTTGTTGTCCTGATGTTATTTATTCAACTTGAGAAATGTTAATTAATTGGAATACCTGCAAGTTATGGCTATATGAGCCTTTACTACATGTAAATATTACTTAAGAACAACATTTTTGTGAATGAATGACATTTATCTTAATTCCAATGCCAAAGCTGACATAGTTTTCTTTAGTTAAATTTATTTTGCATATGGAAGCCTTTAGATTCACTGATACTGTCAGTGTACCTGCACTCCATTATCTCCTGCATGGTCACCAAGGGAATTTACTCTTGCGTGTGTTCCAGTTGATCCCATAACTTTTGTGTTCCTGGCTGCATGGTAAGCCAGTTTCAAGTGAAGGGAAAAGACTAGTCTTATTGAGGATAGATATGAAAGAGAGATTCTACATCTGTGAAGGGCTTCACATGCTGATAACGCAGGGCAAGACTGTCTTGTTTAAACTGAAGAATCTCATGCCAGGAATCTCTGCTTCTCTAGACTTGGGTCTCCTGTACCTCGAATTTCATATGTTCTAGCTCCATGCAGATGTCTTAGATGCCCCAGGGAATGTGAAATGCTCATAAAATAGAACCACACTCTTATTCTTCTTACATGGGTATTCTAGCAACTATTCATTTATAACAAAAACTGGATGATCAATATTGCTGAATAGGATAAAATAAAGTGGAATTTGAAAGACTAAGTATACCTCTATTTGTCACTGATTCCCTCCACTGTTAGTAGAAGACATTACTGACTAAGGTGCCTTAATTTACTGTTCAACACAGAGGCTAATGCTGAAGGCTCAGGCACAAGTTTATTGGAAGCATGTTTTAGATCATTTACTTCTAATTTATAGAGGTACAACTATTTTAACACAAGACCATAGTTATTCAAAATATGAAGCAAACTCACCACTTGAGTGTATCCTCACAAAATAAAGCTGATGCATTTTATGACATGAGCATAAGTCAAATGGCATATTGCTCACAAATTCTGTTTTATCTATTTCAGAATAAATTATTTTACATGAATACAGCTTAGACTATATGTACTGCAATTAGGCTGAGAAATTTTTCACTCATCATTTATTCCTTAAACATATACATCTTAACAGTTCCTCATAATTTGTTGCTGGCTATTACACAACTGATTATCTGTATGTAATACTATTTGAGTTTCAGCTTCTTATAATGGGTGATCAATCAACACACTGGCAAGTTAATTGCTCTGTTTACCTCTTATCATTCTTTTATTACTTTGTTTTAGTAGCTCATATGGTTGTTTTGATTGTTTTGACTTAGAAGAGTGGAACATGACCAGCAGCTATGAAACCTTTAAGCATCCCACCTATTTTTACAAAATGAGGAAAATCTTGAAGTTCTTCCCTACTCTGTCTTTTCAAAGGTACCACGCAGGAGTCACAGAAGCACAGCGCTGGGAGGGGACACAGCCAGGACAGCTAACCCCAACTGACCCAAGGGATAATCCATACCATATTTGTCATGCTTAGCGTATAAAGCTGGAGAAAGAAGAAAGAATGGGGAACATCCAGAGTGGTGACGTTTGTCTTCCCAAGTAACAGTTAGGTGTGATGGAGCCCTTCTGTCCTGGAGATGACTGAACACCTGCCTGACCATATGTCATGGTTTAAGCCCGGCTGTAACTCAGAGAAAACCAAGCAGTCTCTCACTCACTTCCCACCCTTCCTTCCCCCAGCTCCTGGAGGGATGGGGAGAAGAATCAAAGGAATGTAACTCCCATGGGTTGAGATAAGAACAGTCCAGTAACTAAGGTATAACATAAACCACTACAGCTACCGCCAGTAATAATAATGATAAGGGAAACAACAAGGGAAGAAAATACAACTGCTCACCACTCGCCGACCGACACCCAGCCCAACTGAGAAGTGATCTAACCCTTCTGGGTAACTGCCGTCAGTTTATAAACTGGGCATGATGTGCTGTGGTATGGAATACATGTTTGGTTAGTTTGGGTCAGGTGTCCTGTCTCTGCTTCCTCCCGGCTTCCCCTCCTCCCTGGCAGAGCATGAGACTCAGGAAGTCCTCGGTCAGAGTAAACACTGCTGAGCAGCAACTGAAAACATCGGTGTTATCAACATTGTTCCCGGGCTGAAAGTCAAAACCACAGCACTGCACCAGGTACTAAGACTGAGAAAAATGACTGCTACTGCTGAACCCAGGACACCATAGGAGGTTGTGAAGGAATTCCTTCTTTTGCTTTGCTTGCCCATGCAGCTTTTGTTTTGCCTATCAAAGTGTCTTTATCTCACCTCACAAGTTTTCTCACTTTTACCCTTCTGATTCTCTTGCCCATTCCACATGGAGTAAAATGAATGAGTGGCTGGATGAGGCTTAGTTCCTGCACAATACACTGCTTAAAGATTCCTTGTGAATGAGATGCATTCTTGTCAAATATGTTTTGTTTTTTAATCCCAGTTGAACAGAATTTATTGAAAGACTCAGTTATTTGAGTGAGTGCATTTTAATGGAGTAAAGTGTTTTTCCATTTAAGGTCTGGGCCTTTGGAATTCAACTGACCCAAGGAATAGTGAAATTAGATTTGATGTCTGGCTGAATCTTTTGTATCCATCTTACAAAAAACGGTGTAAATGGACTGTTAATTGTCAGTGGTCTTTACTGGCCCTGAGTCTATCTTCTTCATCTCATCTCTAGACTGGAACATGAAGATGATGATTGTGCAGGGCAACTGACTGAAAAAACAGGGAGAAGCATTTTTTTTGTGCTTTATCTGATCATTCTAATTGCTTTCTACCAAAAGATGCAATGCCATCTCAAAATACCTCTCATTCACTTTTTTATTCTCTTCTTGTGTCTTATTAGCTGTACCATCAAGATTTTTTGCAAAAATATCACAGTAGTCACAATTATATTTCTGTATGTATCCTATACTGTTCAAAGTGAAGTTTGCACCAATTGTCCCAAAGAGAAGATGGAAAAAAATAACAGTAAAAGATAGAAATCATCCTTAGAATATTGGTTTTTATATTTTAACATAAAAATTTAATTTCTAGTAATAAAATTATTTCTGACTATGAAAAGAATACAAAATTTTCATTTGGAAGATTATGTACATGCATTTTTTAACAGGTAGAAAATTTACATGTTGCCTCAAATACGTTACTTTACTTTAGAAGTATATGGCCAGCTTCTGTCCAATCTGTAATCCTTGTATGTGCATATGGTCAATTTAATGCAACGTAATCTTCTATGTGACTGCTGCTTTATTCATTGGGGAGAGAACATGACTGCACTAGAACAGAAAAACAAAAGTTGCCTATGTGTATTAGAATTAAAGAATAAAACACTTTTTTAATATATTCATATGTGGAAGTATTTGTCATCAGAATTTTTTCTGTTTAAAAAAAAAGAGAAAATTGCTTGCCTTTTATTAGGTTAAAACTCAGAAATATAAGAAAGTTGTCGGATATGTCTTTGACATTTAGTATAGGCCCTAATATTATATATTATTATATATATATAATCATATATATATTATTACATATAATGCCCCCTCTGCATTTTTCACCTGGTAAGCCTCACTTGTTTCTACCCAGATGTTTCCATACCTTTTAATTTTTTTTCACTTTGTTTCCACCCTGTCTTAACATTCTGCCTCCATTCTGTGTATCTATTGCCATGCAGCTAAAACAACGTATATACGAGCTTCGTCACAACTGTATAGGACTTCGCCAAAAGTCTTTATGAAGCTTAGTGTTTGTTGGTGCATGACTCCTAAATATGCTAATTAATTTATACGAGGAGGTGTAAGGTCAATGGTAAGATTTTATGCCAGATTAATTTTGACAAAATAGGAGGTGTTAATATGTATGTGAGACTGCATTGCCATATAACAATTGAAAAATTTTCTTTTCTATCTTTTGCTTTAGGAAAAATATATAGATTAATGAACACCCAAAAGTCATTCAGTCTGAAGTAAAGTTTAACATAGTAGCTCAAAGATGGGATCATCAAATTTGAAACCCACTGCCATGTCCCATCCCCCACTTGCTGCATTCACATTTACTGCAATTTTATTATAGTTTTAATGTGGTTATTTGTACAAAAAGTTGGAAACTGACACTTTCAAAGGCTGGATTCTATGACCTTGATGTATATCATTAGAGATGCCATAGTGCATTGGATAGAAAAGAATACATGCAAAAAAGAACTTTTGTTTGCATTGAATATGAAAACTAGTGTACAACTGCAAATAAAGATTTCAAGATTTTCTTAATTATGTAGCAAAATATGTCAAGAGTAGGTAAAATAAAGCAGTTGGGAACATATATGGTTACAATATTCTTTTTGTGAAAGCAACATTCAGAAGAATATAGAAATATTTAGGAATACAATAGTGCTGATGTTCCTCATCTATGAATTCAACATCCTAGTAAGATTATACAAAATAAAGTTTTAATCCCCTGTTTCTTTGAAGACCTTTGTCAGATTCAAACTGTGACTACAAGACCAAAATAGCATAATTTAAATATCTCCAAATATGGCTTGAAAGTCATACATAGATTAACAGAATGCACAGCAGTATTTTCTTAAGTGATAATTTCCAACTCCAAAGGAAAAGGGCGTCATAGAAAGGGAGTGTAGCAGTTATTCAGTGTAGAAAATTGCACTGATCTAAAGCAAAGCAAATCTTACCTTATTCTACATTATATTTCTATAAAAACATTTGCAGTACAATACTAAAGCAGGCATAAATAGGTGTGCTGACAGTGATGAACCACTGGTCTAAAACATTATAATTTGCATTTTATTAACCATTTGCACAATTTGCGTTGATTTAATTAAATTATTGTGCTGAAGAGATCACAAAAATGTAAAACTAGACAGGCGTCGTGATTTAAGCACAACCCGTAACTCAGAAAAACCACACAGCATTCCCTCACTCCCTCCTACTTTCTCCCCCCGCTCCCAGAGGAATGGAGAGGAGAATCGAAAGAATTTAACTCCCACAGGTTGAGATAAGAACAGTCCAGTAACTAGGGTATAACACAAACCACTGCTGCTACCACCAATAACGATAATAAGGGAAATAAAAAGGGAAGAGAATGCAACCGTTCACAACGTGCCAACAGATACCCAGCCCAATTCGAGCAGTGATCTAGCCCTTCCAGGTAACTCTCCCCAGTTTATATTTTGGCCATGACATGCTGTGGAATGGAATACCTCTTTGATTAGTTTGGATGAGGTGTCCTCTCTCTGCTTCGTCCCGGCTTCCCTCCTCCTTGGCAGAGTATGAGGCTCAGGAAGTCCTTGCTCAGACTAAACATTACTGAGCAGCAACTAAAAATATCAGTGTTATCATCATTGTTCTCATTCTGAAAGTCAAAACCACAGCACTGCACTAGGTAATAAGACTGAGAAAAATGACTGTGTCATAGTTTAAGCCACAAAATTCAACCAGTTCATTCACTCACTCCCCCCTCTTTCTTCCCTCCAGCTCCCAAGGGTATGGGGAGGAGAATCAGAAGAATGTAACTCCCACAGGTTGAGATAAGAGCAGCTTAGTAACTAAGGTATAATACAAACCACTACTGCTACCACCACTAATAATAATGACAATGGAAACACAAGGAAACAGAATACAACTGCTCACCACCCAATACCAAGCCTGACCCAGAAGCAAACTCTCCACCCTTCCGGGTCTCTGCCCTCCATTTGTACATCCTGGGCATGATGTGCTGTGGCATCGAATACCTCTTTGGTCAGTTTGGGTCAGGTGTCCTGTCTCTGCTTCCTCCTGGATTCCCCTCCTCCCTGGCAGAGCATGAGGCTCAGAAAGTCCTTGGTCAGACCAAAACATTCTAAGCCGTAACTATAAACATCGGTATTATCAGCGCTGTTCCCAGGCCCAAAATCAAAACCACAGCACTGCACCAGCTACTAGGAAGGAGAAAAATGACTGCTACTGCTGAACCCAGGACAGTACCCACCCCTTATTCCATACCATTCATGTCATGATCAGACCTCACATTTTTCAATATACCATCACTCTTGTCTTACTTATATATATACATATATACATATATACACATCCACACGCACACAAAGAGAGAGAGAGATCATTCTTTTGTGCATGGACCAATCCCTATCTGGCTGCTGAGTCCATCCTGTCCATGATATTGGGCTCCATCACTTGTAACAGTATTTTAGAGCAGGAGAGGCTGTGTGCAGTGTTGGATTGTTGCCTGCTGATGCTGATCATTCCTTTACTGCAGAACTCGTCTGGTTTCATCAAAGTTCATTCTTTGTTGGGATGATGGTGGGAGGGAAGTCAGGGCCAGCCGCTGGTGACCTGAAGACATCTACTTGGTGGACTATAAAAAGTGCTACGTAGCAGGCAACAGTATAGTATTGAGTTCATCGGCTGTTTTCCCCTAAAATCAAATCCCCTTGAGGTACACATCAAACTTCCCCATCTTCCCACATTACCCACCAAGTATGTGCGGGTCCCTGAGCAAAAGCAATCCCACAGGTGAGTTTGTGTTCACCCGAAGCAGAAATAACCCAGACTGTCGTCCGCAGAAAAACCTTTATGCTCACCACAGGAACTTTGTCCCCTTCTACAGTATGTAAAAGTTCTGACTGGGCTGGACCAGCCCTCTTGGCAGATCCTCTGGTCTTGACCAACCAGGTGGCTTTTGGTAAATGTGTGTCCCAATTTTTGAAAGTCCCACCACCCATTGCTCTCAGTGTAGTTTTTAACAGCCCATTGTACAGTTCGATTTTCCCAGAGGCTGGTGTATGGTAGGGGATGTGATACATCCACTCAATGCCATGTTCTTTGGCCCAAATGTCTATAAAGCTGTTCTGGAAATGAGTCCCATTGTCTGACTCAATTCTCTCTGGGGTGCTGTGTCGCCACAAAATCTGTTTCTCAAGTCCAAAATAGTTTTCCAGGCAGTGCCATGGGGCACAGCGTATGTTTCCAGCCATCCAGTTGTTGCTTCCACCAAGGTAAGTACATGGCAATTGCCTTGGTGGGTTGGTGGGAGTGTGATATAATCAATCTGCCAGGCCTCCCCCTATTTGTACTTCAGCCATTGTCCTTCATAACAAAGAGGCATTAACCATTTAGCTTGCTTAATTGCAGCACATGTTTCACACTCGTGAATAACCTGGGCGATAGTGTCCCTTGTTAAGTCTACCCCTGGATCACAAGCCAATCTGTGTGTTGCATCTCTGCCCTGATGGCCTGAAGTGTCATGTGCCCACCGGGCCAAAAATAAGTCAACCTTATATGTTGCCAACCTAAGTCCATCTGAGCCACTTCAATCTTAGCAGATTTATCCACTTCTGAGTTGTTCTGGTGTTCCTCAGTGGCCTGACTCTTGGGTACATGAGCATCTACATAGCGTACGTTCACCACCAGGTTCTGAGCCTGGGCAAAGATATCTTGCCACAGTGCAGCAGCCCAGATGCGTTTACCTCTACGTTGCCAGTTACTCTGCACCCCCACAGGGCATTTGCCACCATCCATGAGTCAGTATAAAGTACTGGCTACTATTCTCATCCAGCAATATCCAAGGCTAGCTGGATGGCTTTCACCTCGGCAAACTGACTTGATTCACCCCCTCCTTCAGCAGTTTCTGCAACTTGTCATCGAGGACTCCATACAGCTGCCTTCCATCTCCGATGCTTTCCCGCAGTATGGCAGGACCTATCAGTAAATAGGGCATACTGCTTTTCACTTTCTGACAGTTCATTATGTGGCGGGGCCTCTTCAGCACACATCACCTCCTCCTCCTCTGGTGACATTCCAAAATCTTTGCCTTCTGGCCAGTCCATGATGACTTCTAGAATTCCTGGACGACTGGGATTTTCTATTCGAGCTCGTTGTGTAATTAGTGCAGCCCACTTACTCCATGTAGCATCAGTTGCATGATGTGTAGAGGAGACTCTGCCTTTGAACATCCATCCCAGCACGGGCAACCGGGGTGCTAGGAGGAGCTGTGCTTCTGTGCCAATCACTTCTGAAGCGGCTCGAACCCCTTCATAGACTGCCAGTATCTCTTTTTCAGTTGGGGTATAGCTGGCCTCAGATCCTCTGTATCCCCGACTCCAAAAGCCGAGGGGTCGACCTTGAGTCTCCCCTGGAGCTTTCTGCCAGAGGCTTCAGGTGGGACTGTTCTCCCCGGCTTTGGTGTAGAGTACATTTCTTACATCTGGCCCAGTCCGGACTGGTCCGAGGGCTACTGTATGAACTATCTCTAGTTTAATTTGCTCAAAGGCTCACTGTTGCTCAGGGCTCCATTTAAAATCATTTTTCTTCCAAGTCACATGATAGAGAAGGCTTACATTCTCCAGAACCCCACATCCGAGAAAGCTTGTGTTTCTTTCTTATTAGTTGATGGAGACATTGTTGTTATCTTGTTGATCATATCTGTGGGGATCTGGCAATGTCCATCTTGCCATTTTATTCCCAAAAATTCAATCTCCTGTGCAGGTCCCTTGACCTTACTCTTTTTTATGGCAAAACCGGCTTTCAGCAGGATTTGGATTATTTTTCTCCCTTTCTCAAATACTTCTTCCACTGTATCACCCCACACAATAATGTCATCAATGTATTGCAGGTGTTCTGGAGCTTGCCCCTTTTCCAGTGCACTCTGCATCAGTCCACGGCAGATGGTAGGGCTGTGTTTCGACTTCTGGGGCTATCGGTTCCAAGTGTAGTTAAGAGAGTCAAAAACACAGCACTGCACCAGCTACAAAGAAGGAGAAAAATGACTGCTTCTACTGAACCTAGGACAACAGGATTGGTAGATCCTCTATATCTTAACAGTATGACAGTGATGTGCTTTGGGAACGTAATTAGCGCATTACTGGTCTCTTGTTACAACCAAATCATGGGGAGATTGAAAAGGAAATAGAAAGATCAAAAAGACCAAGGAGACACATAATGTAATATCATAGAGGACATTGTGGGGTAGGACTCATGCAAAGAGGCCAGGCAGAGCCAGAGCAGGGTGGCGTTGCCATGGTAAAGCCCTGGAGGATGAGCGACACAGGTTACTGTGTGGGCATGGGTGGAGGACCCTGGGGGCAGCCAGTAGGAATGTGGCATGAACGCATGTGGCATGATCTCTGTGAATCTCCTTTAAGGCAGGACCCCTCCACAGCAACTTAGCAGTGTACTGCAGCCATGACTAGAGTGATCATCTAAACACCATGCTATGTTTCTTTCATAAGTATTTTATTTCCTTTACTTGGAATTTAGATTTCTGCTTATAAAGATTTAGCTTGTCAGCTGTGTTTCCTTACAAAATTCTTTAGGTCCTTTATTGGTGTCCACTGTTCTTTTCCTGCTCCTGGAAAAAATAACTAGGTACACCTTAAGACCCAGAAGAGCATAAGAAATCTATGTTTTTCAGCATAACACCTTGGCTCCTGGCTGTAAGTCATCTGACAGTTTGCACAGTGACTCGCTTCAAGGAATGTTGAATTTTGTATTCTCATCTTCTAAGGTCACCTGCCACACTGCCCTGCTAATGTGTTCAGTACAGAAATATATTTGCTACAGGGCAACTCTTTTGGAATTTTTCTCTTGTCAACAGTAAAAAATGTTGTCTTTTATATGTGTCTTGTGGAGTTTAGACTGGGAGTGTATCAATGTCTATATATAAATAACTGACAAATTCTTGTTTATTTCCTGCAATAGCAACCCATTTGGAATTCTTATTCTATTCATGGTCTGGCAATGCCTATACTACTGAACTAGTCAGTGCTTGGGAGCACTCAGAAACTGAGACACATTCATGTATTGGTAAAATTAATTGGACAGTCCCTTGTATGGTTTGCATATGTGCCAACTTGCACTTTCCGAAGCAAATCCTAGGCATGGTTTGGGAGTTAACATATGCCAAAGATGATTCCCAATAGGAAAAATGAGCTTAATAGTGCAAAACCATATTGTTTTATGTCGGCTGACCTTGTCTTATTTTCTACTACGTATATAGTACATGATAACCTTAAGTTAGATTAATCTATGTTTTTAAAGAAGGTGAATATAGCCCTGCTTTTCATCAAGGGAGTGGCTATCACAGAGTATTTCCTTCTCGAAATTTAACAAGGCCGAATCTTTTAGAGAAGACTGACATACAGTTGACCCTCTCCTCAAATATGGTTCTAAAAATTTTATGCTATAAACATGCTGTTTCCCAGATTTCCAAACAGAAGCAAATGTGATTTATACCATCAGGATTATCTGATAGTTGAAGAAAATATAACCAGATTTTTGAAATACATATCAGGCTTTCTGTCAGATAGAAGAAAATAAAGTGAGATGGACAAAATAATAATTCATAAGTAATTTCCTACTTAAGCTACCTCATTATTTAGAAAGTTTCTCTGTGTTCCTATGTGAGATCCTTCATTTTCTTTGTGTCCTGAGTTCAACAGTAACAGACATTTTTCTCCTTCCTAGTAGCTGGTGCAGTGCTCTGGTTTTGACTTTCAGCCTGGGAACAGTGCTGATAACACTGATGTTTTTAGTCGTTGCTCAGTAATGTTTACTCTGACCAAGGACTTCCTGAGCCTCATGCTCTGCCAGGAAGGAGGGGAGGGCGGGAGGAAGCAGAGACAGGACACCTGACCCAAACTAACCAAAGAGGTACTCCATACCACAGCACGTCATGCCCACTATATAAACTGAGGGCAGTTACCTGGAAGGGCTAGATCACTGCTCGGGTCAGGCTGGGTATTGGTCGGCAGGTGGTGAGCAGTTGTATTTTCTTCCCTTGTTCTTTCCCTTATTATTATTATTGGTGGTAGCAGCAGTGGTTTGTATTATACCTTAGTTACTGGACTGTTCTTATCTCAACCTGTGGGAGTTACATTCTTCTGATTCTCCTCCCCATCCCTCCAGGAGCAAGGGGAGAAAGAGAGGGGAGTGAGTGAGCAGCTGTGTGGTTCTGGGTTGCCAACTGGACTCAAACCATGACATTTTGTAATATTTTTGTATTTAATAATGAAACCAGTAGCTCAGAGTTATTTTCTTCCTGAGCCTGTTTTTCATTCCTTCTTGAGAGGAATTAATTAGTTTTCTTAGGCTTCAACCATCACAGCATCAGGCTCAACTTGTTCATTTATTGACAGTCTTTAACAGCTATCTGATCAAGTATTATGTTCAGACACCTCATTTTAAACCAAGGTACAGCTTAATGAATGCATGAGAATATGTAATTATGGACTTGATGAAGTTAGCAATAAAAATCAGAATACCTAAGTTATAAGTAGATATTATTTAAATGTTTTAAAATATCAGATGTCAATAACTAGGAAAAAACTCAGTAAGTTGATAACATCAGTGTGCAGTTGATTAGAATCAATTAATTAACCAGTCTTCCCCACCTACCTACCCGTATCTTGCTCTTTTTAGAATTCCAAAACCAAGTTAATGGCTCTATTTACTGAAACAACTCTGGTTTGCAGCTCAGAACTGCATACCTTCCATTATTCTGGCCAAAATTAAGAATAAAAGTCCATGAATGTTCAAATATGTTCCAGTGACATTCAATTCAATAGAAATTCCCTAATAGCTTTTGATGTATTTGGATAAGTAATATGTTCTTGTAAACTTTACCATAAACCAACAAATGTTTTTGAAACTTACATAAACAAAAGGGCAAAAATTAGCCTTCTGGGATATGTCTCCAGATTCTGTATGCTCCATGGAGCTGTAGATCATTTGCTAGTTGGTTTGGGTTATTTTTTTGTTTGTCATTGGGTTTTTTTCACTCTCCACTGTTATTTTGCTATTTAGACTTTAAGACTCTGGTTTTTAATAGATGCTGGCTGTGTTGGACTACATGCCTCTTGAGACTGTAGCTCATAGTACTTGTAGAAGGATCAGCTGTAGTTAAAACACTTAATAAAGCAAATAAGCACACACATAACTGGGGAGATTTGGATGGTGATTTCACAAAGCTGGTTGGTACATATCTGATATGCTTGCATGGACATGCAAACAGTCTTGACATATCTTTTTCCTTTTCATCAGTAATATTTTTTTTTTTTTGGCCTCGTCTTGTTTGTCAGCATAAATTTTTCTTTTTTAAAACATCCAGTAGTATGAAAGCAAGAGAAAAATAAAAAAATGAAAAAAACCTTCAGTCTTGGGCCCCCTGCCCTCTAAGGCTTTGTCCCAAGGAAACTTACTGAGCAGGTTCCTGAAGAGACCAAAGTCTGCTCTCTTGAACTCCAGGGCAGTGAGCTTGCTGCACGCTCTCCTCACTGTCCTGAGAATCTTGAACTGGACCATCTCATGATTGCTACAGCCAAGGCTGCCCTGGAACGTCACATTTCCAGCAAGCCCCTCCCTGTTGGTGAGCGCAAAGTCAAGCACGGCACCTCTCCTTGTCAGCTCCTCTATTACTTGCAGAAGGAAGTTGTCTTCAACATAATCGAGGAACCCCCTGGATAGCTTGTGCTGGGCCGTACCATCCCTCCAACAGATATCAGGGTGGTTGAAGTCTCCCATGAGAACAAGGGCCTGCAAGCATGAAGCTGTTCCTATATGCATATAAAGCACTTCATCCACAGAGTCCTCTTGATCAGGCAGTCTGTAACAGATCCCCACAGTAATGTCTCCCATTGCTGTTCTCCCTTTAACCCTGACCCACAAACTGCCTGTTAACTGCTCACTTGTCCCCAGACAGTTCCATATTCTCCAGCCTATCCCTAACATAAATAGCAACTCCCCCTTCCCATCTGTCGGGCCTGTCTTTCCTAAAGAGCCTGTAACCTTCCATTCCAACACTGCAGTCATAGGAGCCATCCCACCATGTTTCTGTGATACCTATTATATCATATCCCTGTAACCTTAACTATGATCAATAAGCTGATTTCTGTTAGCACTAAAGGTACCAACTCAAACATTCTCAACAAGTTTTTTAAAAGAACAGGTCATGGAGGGACACTTTTGAAAGTCTAAATTTTGGGAATTCCAGAATTTCATTGTAAGACTTGTATTTTGTCACATCATTCCTCAACTATTCCATAAACAGTCTTTTCCAGAGATAGGATATGTTAATCAAACTAATGAATGGTGTTTCTCTTCAAGGAAGCAGTTATGTTCAAAAAAGACAGACACTTTTGAAATTCTTATGTTCTACTTCTGTTTCAGGTGGGATTATTTCTGGATAAAATCAGGCATTCAAATTGCAGAAACAGACAGAAGAATTCTGGAAATTGGCACTGATTGATCATGGAAAATTTCTGCCTCATCTGTTGGCTATGACTAAAGGAGGTGAAAAACAATGTGATCAGCATTGTATTTTTCTCTAAATGCACTGCAATCCACACATATTGGTTAGGGAATATCAAAAGAATTAGAATCAGCTAAAGAACACTATACCAACAATAATGAAAAGCTAAACAGCCATTATTTTCATTAAAATATTTTCATTAGAAAATAAAACTCTACTGGTTTAACAGTCATTCTTAACTCAAATAATAAGCCTCTTCTATAGCGCTTTGAAGTGATCTGAGTCAGATCTTCCAATTAAAATTCTGGCTTTACTGAAGTCTAATCCACATTTCTGTCACCAGTGCACTTTGTTCCCACTATGTGCCTTATTTACCCTGGCAAAATTATCGTTTTGCTAAATGTGGTTGGATGGCAGTGTGAGGCCAAAATGTCAAGCCACAACATCTTTGTTTCCCCCCAGAGAAATGTGTAATCTAATTAGAAGCAATCTTGTAATTACTTTTCAATAACTCAGGCCTTTTCCTACTGCTTTTCACAAAAGCTTGCAAAATGACCTCACTTTCAAGAGATTCTTTGCAGTTAAGGGTACAACAGAATATGTGTGTTTGTCATCAGCCATAAGAATAAATGCAAGTGAGGAGCTGCTACCGTGGAGAACATTGCAATCAGTTTCTGCCAACCGTGGAAAGCTGATGGTGGTGGATGAATGTGGGCTCCCCATGAACCTTATATTATGCCCAACTTGAAAAGCAGTCATTCCCGCAGCATGGATTTTACTCGGTGGGTGTGTGGCTGAAATAGAAATATATTCCCTGACCTCCTTATGCTGTTGCTTCCCCTGCTAGTCTTGTACTTTCTTCTTCCCCTAATAAAGATTCACAGTTTTTAAACATTTCTGTACAATAAACTATAATTTCCCAACCTGCTCTTCATAAGCGTCAGTATGAGACTGCATTGTCCCAGCCTCCTACTGGTATTCAGATTTACATTTAAAAGGAGTAAGCTTCATTTTGAGTTTATTCAAGTGCAAAGTTTAGAGCAAACTTAGGAACTGTAAATCTGCCCAGATTTAAAAACATCAAATCCCTTGAATTTTAAATCAGTCAAGAACTGGTTGAGAATTTTGCACCAAAGTTTACAGAAGTTTCTTAAGCCAAGTTAATCCATACTCTTAATTTACTATAGGTAATTTATAGTTAATGTAATTTTGCATGTGTTTGCAGCTGTTATTTTCATGCACATTTCCATGACTTTCACTTTTTCCTTCTATGTAAGTGTTGGTTTAAGTCTGTGAGAGAGTAATTTAGAGCTGAGAGTGATTCTGTGCCCCAAAGTTATTTTCATACATAGTTCATTTAATCGAGTTTAATGTTCTAATATAACCTAGTTCAGATGCCCCTAGCTATTTTATCCATTTATAAACTTCTCAAGAATGAGGCAGCAGAGCGTATCAAAGATGACAGCAATTGCTTGTATTTCTCTATACTGCTTAGGTGGTGTCACTTGCTTAGTTTGCAAGAAAGAAATGGTCCTGTTATTCTCCCCTCAACGGTTTTCTGTTTCATCTTCTGCCCTTTGTACTATTCTCTTCTGTCCCTTCCAAAATGTGTAGGTTATTCCTTAAAACAATCTTAAGAGCTAGGATGGAACTGTAGCGGAAACAAGAGTTTAAAATAATTAACAAATAAATTAAGGCAGAGCCATTATCCCTGCCCATTTCTCATCTGCATCCAGTTCCACTTTAACAGTTCTGTTACCCTTCCTCCTTTCCTTGCTGTCATCTTACACATGTGAAAATGACTTCTGAGGAACTTTTCATATAATTCATTATGGCTGTCTTTAATATGCAGCACATCCAGTACTTTTATAGACATGATTTTTTTCTGGTTTCTACATTTTCTTTCTCAGTGTATTTTACCTATTTCATCATGTCATTTAAATACACTTTACTTGAATAATCACCTTACAATTAAATACTGTGAGTGTACTTAGATTTACTAACTTTTCCTGTCCAGATTAGCTACTGAAGCAATTGAGAGCTTGAAGAGCTGGATATTTGCAGGTCTGTAGTTAGCTGTTGCTGGAATTTTTCCTCCTCTTTTATAAATAACTTTTTTGAAGTGTCTTAGCAGCTAACAGATGTATTTCTTTTAAAAGAAGTGTAACTGTCTACATTAGCGCAACTTTAAAATAATTCTGGGAGCTATTTTTCTGCTTTGAAGAGAGCTCATATTAATAATATTATAATTTTGTTTTCGTTTTGTTTTGCCCTTAACAAAGCATGCTAACTTTCCATTTCTAGAATTTAATGCTTTTCTCCCACAGTGCACAAAGATGAATCAACTCAAAACCAATACAGCATAACCAGTTGTTCCAGAACCACAAACTCACTGAAACTTCATAATTATTAAAATCTCTTAGGCAAAGGAAATGCAGTGCTTTCTGTAAATGCCTTACCCTGAATTTCTTCTCTTATTAGATTTAGAGGTAGCTAACATCTGTCTATAGCAGTAGTCAGTGTGCTTCACACATACCAAGAAAACTCTCCAATTTCTACTTCAAAGAGTGAGATTTCCTTATGAAAAATCATATTTGATGCATGCTGAATTAAACAGTGATTGAATAAACATTGGGCCTCTGAAATAGCATGAAAAAAAGAGTGAGAGAAAAAGCTGGATCCAGTCAGAAACTCAGGGAAGAGCAGGGAAAGCAAAGCTGGGAGTTTAACCTCCAAGTGCATAGTTCCCACAGTGCAGAACGGAGGTTAAATTGCCTAGAATCCCTCAAGAGGCCTTAAAAGTAAACTTACAGGCTAAAATGAACTAGAAATTGGGGGACAGTGGACAAGAAGGCAGGGTAGTAAATACTTAACCAGTTGCAAACTTCTAAGAATAGAAGTATCTCCACCTATTTCTTAAGCTCAGCAGTCTTTACTCAAGCATGAGGAAAGGTATCTCCTTCCACTCGAGATCTGTGCTCTTGACTGCAATTAAAAGCAATGCTGAGGTTTAACTTTTCTATTTTAACGAAGCAGCAATGCTTACCCTCCCACTTCAGTGGTCAAAATTCTAATACTGAGCATGGTGAATTTCACTACAGCTCCAGTTATTTCTGACAGTGCTTCAACTCCCTGGCAGCCCTTCAATAAAATTTCCAAATTTTCTTTAGTTCAGAAAAAAACTGAAAGTTATTTGGTGAGAGGAGAAGAAAGACATTAAAAAACAAAACAAAACAAAACAAAACAAAAACCAACAAAACAAACAAAAAAACAAACTCAAACAACTCTTAGTGGCTAGGGGAGCTGCTGAGGTGGTGGGGATTCCAAGCTGCTGTTCTATTTTCAATTAGTCTTTATATTTTGTCCAGTTAATGTTTTGTTCAAAATACATTAAAATTTTAAAAAGAAGAATGGGTGCCTAGGACAGAATTGTTGCTGAAGTCCCAGCAATGAAACTACTCAGTGAAGCTGGGTTTGTTGTCTCTTTTTTAGTCTTAGTTAGTATTATTGATTCTTGAATAATGCTCTCTTGAAGCAGAACTGATTCAAAGAGGGGGTGAGCATGTATCAATATTTTAGAACCATTCATGCCATCATGAGTAATATCTAATCCAGAAAAGCATGTCTGAATCCAAGCAAAAGCAAAAATCAAACCACAGTTTCCAGTATCCTCAGTGGAAGCTTTTACCAAAGAGCTTTAAGTGATTACCTATACATGAGCCTTCAGCTGAGCTGTAAAGCACACCAGGAGGGAATATTTCTTGCACCCTCTCTAGCAGTCAGGAGCAGAGTTTTATTCAAATCCTTCAGCCTCAATCAAGCCTCTCTTAGGTTAGGTGGAGAAGTGCCTAATGTATGGATTGTTAGATCTGGGCTAGTGCCAAACCATTCAGTCCTCTGAGGACTAGAGAAAATTCTGGGTATGCACACGAGCAGAACTTTTTGGATCTAGAAAGCATTCATGTAAAAATTGAAAAATCTTTGTCATTCGTAGCTAAATGACATCCAGAAAATGGAAAGGGATATTTCCAGGTCTGAAATATGCCTTTTTTTTTTTTTTTTTTTAAATTTAACAGAAGTCAAAATGTGATCGCCAAAGTCATTCCTTCATGAAGTTTTTCTCAGTTAATAATATTCATCCTCCTGGACTGCCACATCACAATATGGTTTTAGCTGTCTTCCCCCATCACCGTCCAATGCATATGACTTAAACCCCTGTGTAGGCATCTAAATAATATGAACGTCTAAACAAAGGAGAGAAGGAAGAAAAAAAAGGTTGGGAGCTCTAGCTACAAATGGTAGTAGAGTCTTTGAAATCTGAACATTTATCTGTGAGAGTCTATTTTCTACTGAGGCTTACACTCTGATATCCATTTAGATTTTAATCCTCACCAGTTAGAAAAATCCCTCATTTTTAGGTGCTGCATCATCAATTTGATTTTTTTGGAAGTTGCAATTAAAAAAATCATCTGCAGGACAGTTTAGTAATTTTATCCTGCTCACCATAGAATCAGAATAGTTAGGGTGGGAAAGGACATTAAGATCATCTAGTTCAAAGCCCCCTGCCCCCACGAAGCCATGCCACCCAGGGCTCTGTTGACTCACCTGCTACAGAACATCACTAGTGCAGTGAAATAGATTGGCTGTATTTAATTTATTTTAAGCTTAGCTTTTGTGCTGGAAGGAAATGGATTTGCTCACAGAGCCTACGTACAAACAAAATATTACTTTTAACAGCCCTTACTTAATAACTAAGAAGAAATTGCCATTTTACTTCAGCTCTGCATGCTTAGCTATCTTTTCCTGGTGTCCATTTCCAATATTTAGTGAGGCCACTTCATAAGTAAAACTCCTGAGGACATCTAATTACCTAAGGCATATGTCTCATTTAGGCACTGCCCTGGTTTCAGCTGTAACAGTTATTTTTCTTCCTAGTAGTTGGTGCAGTGCTGTGTTTCGGCTTTAGACTGAGAACAATGGTGATATCACACACTAGTGTTTTAGTTGTTGCAAAGTAACGCTTACCCTGATCAAGGACTTTTCAGTCTCTCACAATGTGCCAACAAGGAGCAGCATGGAAAGCAGGGAGGAAACAAAGACAGAACACCTGACCCAAACTAGCCAAAGGGGTATTCCATTACCACAGCATGTCATGCCCAGTATATAAGCTGGGGGGAATTGGCTGAGAGGGGCTGATCGCTGCTTGGTTCTGGCTGGGTATTAGTCAGCAGGTGCTGAGCATTTGCATTGTGCATCACTTGTGTTTTCTGAGCTTTAATTTCTTGTTGTTGTTTCCTGCTATTACCATTATTATTATTGTTGGTATTCTGTTTATTATCATTGTGTTTTACTTTATTTTAGTTATTTAACTGTTCTTATCTCAACTCACAGTTTTACATTCTTTTGATTCTCCTCCTCATCCCACCCTGGGGAAAAGGGTGATTGAGCAGCTGTGTGGTAGTGAGTTGCTGGCTGGATTTAAGCCACAACAGTTAGTTTGGCATCCTTGAAACACAGATCCATTACTACTCAAGCTATTCATATTTGAGCTAACAACACTCACTGGGAACCTTTGGCTACGTGTGCTGATCTCAGTTTGTTACTTTAATCCACAACAATGTGCACCAGATCTTTGGTATTGCATAGGGGTAGCATTAATCTGAAAGCGATTAAAGCAAATACTGTAAGTTATCTAAGAATAGTAAAAAAACTCCCACTTTTTCTTGTCCTGGTGGAATATATGTCATCATAACTCGCTTTTAGACCAAAACTATTTTCAAGTAACATTTAAAAGGACTTTGTTGTCACATTCTCTGATCTTTTATAGGGTCGTGCACTTACACAAGATACTATATTTTTTGTTATATTTCATAATCATGGAATCATAGAATATAAGTTTGGAAGGGACCTCAAGGATCACCTGGTTCAACCTTTCCTGGCAAAAGCATGATCTAGACAAGACGTCCCAGCACCCTGTCCAGATGAATCTTAAAATTGTTCAGCACTGGAAATCCACCACTTCCCTTGAAGATTATTCCAATGGCTGACTGATTGTTGTAATTGCGGAAAACTTTCTTCCTGTGTACAGTTAGAATCTCCCCAGGAGTAACTTTGACCTATTACCCTTTTTTCATGCGACTCCTTGTAAAACTGGATTCTCCATCTTCTTTGTAGGCATATTTAAATGCTGGAAGAGGATAATAAGGTCTCCTTATCCCTAAGCCTTCTTTTCTCAGGGCTGAAAAAAACTCATTATCTCAGCCTTTCCATATATGGCAGGCTTGGATTATCTTTGTGGCCCTTCTCCGCACCTCCTCCAACCTGTCCACATATTGTCATAAATACTTACATTCTTGTCTTTATGCCAGGAAAAAAAAAAAAATTGTCATCTAAAGGGTGTTTGAAATAATTTGTGTACCAGAATGCACTGCTGTGGAAAAATAACAGTGTTGGATTAATCTTACTTACTGTTACTGCTTTTACAGCTCCCGGAGGGATGAGGAGGAGAATCGAAAGAATGTAACTTCCACAGGTTGAGATAAGAGCAGTTCAGTAACTAAGGTACAAAGGTAAAAACCCAATACTGCTACCACCAATAATGATAATGATAAGGGAAATAACAAGGGAAGAGAATACAGCCACTCACCACCCACTGACAGATACCCAGCCCGAGCCGAGCAGTGATCTAGTCCTTCTGGGTAACTGCCACCAGTTTATGTACTGGGCATGACGTGCTATGGTATGGAATACCTCTTTGGTTAGTTTGGGTCAGGTGTCCTGTCTCTGCTTCCTCCTGCCTTCCCCTCCTCCCTGGAAGAGCATGAGACTCACAAAGTCCTTGGTCAGAGTAAACATTACTGAGCAACAACTAAAAACATTGGTGTTATCAGCACTGCTCGCAGGCTGAAAGTCAAAAAACACAGCAATGCACCAGCTACTAGGAAGGAGAAAAATGACTGCTATTACTGAACACAGGACAGGATCCACCCCTTATTCCATACCATTCAAGTCATGATCAGATCTCACATTTTTCAATATACCATCACTCTTGTCTCATTTATATATGTAGATATTTATATATATATATATACCCACCCACCCACCCACAAGGAGAGAAAGAGATCATTCCTTAGTACATGGACCAATCTCTATAAAGCTGCCAAGTTCATCCGGCCCATGATGTCGGGCTCCATCACTTGTAACAGTATTTTAGAGCAGGAGAGGCTGTGTGCAGTGTTGGATTGTTGCCTGCTGATGATACCACAGAACCCTGGTTTCATCAAAGTTCATTCTTTGTTGGGATGATAGTCAAAGGGAAGTCAGGGCCAGATGTCTTCAAGCCATCTGGTGACTTGAAGATGTCTAGTTGGTGGGCTATGAATGTGCTACATAACAGGCAACAGCATACAATTGAGTTCATTGGCTGTTTTCCCCTAAAATCATTCCTTCCCTCCAGTGTATCAACCAAACCACACAGCTTGGTGTCATCGGCAAACTTGCTGAGGGCGCACTCAATCCCACTGTCCGTGTCACCCACAAAGATGTTGAACAAGACCAGTCCCAACACCCATCCCTGAGGGACACCACTCATTACTGGTCTCCAGCTGGACATTGAGCCATTGACCAGAATTCTTTGCGTGCAGTTATCATGTTGATCACATCTGTGGGGATCTGGTGACGTCCGTCTTGCCATTTTATTCCCAAAAATTTAATCTCCTGTGCAGGTCCCTTGACCCTTCTCTGTTTTATGGCAAAACCGTCTTTCAGCAGGATTTGGTTTATTTTCCTCCCTTTCTCACAGACTTTTTCCGCTGTATCACCCCACACAATAATGTCATCAATGTATTGAAGGTGTTCTGGAGCTTCCCCCTTTTCCAGTGCAATCTGGATCAGTCCATGGCAGATGGTAGGGCTGTGTTTCGACTTCTGGTGCAATCGGACTCCCCTCCAAGTAAAAGAGAACTGTGGCTTGCACTCCACTGCCAAAGAAATTGAGAAAAATGCATTGGCAATATCAATCGTGGCATACCTCTTGGCTGACTTTGACTCCGGTTCATAGTGGTGTTCTAGCATGTCTGATATGGTAGGTCTGAAGGATGGTGTGACTTCATTCAGGCCGTGACAGTCTACCGTTAGCCTCCACTCTCCGTTAGACTTTCGCACTGGCCACATGGGGTTTTTAAAGGGTGCATGGGTCCTAATGATCTCTCCTGACTCTCCAGTCTATGGATCAGCTTATGGATGGGAATCAGGGAGTCTCGGTTGGTGCGATATTGCTGCTGGTGCACTGTTGTGGTCGCAACCGGCACTTCTTGTTCTTCGACCTTCAGCAACTCCACAACAGAAGTATCCTCTAAGAGACAAGGCAAGGTGGACAGCTGCTTAATTTTGTCTGTCTCCAGAGCAGCAATACCAAAAGCCCATTGGTACCATTTTTGGGTCTTTGAAGTACCCTCTCCTGAGGTAATCTATGCCAAGGACGCATGGAGCCTCTGGACCAGTCATAAAGGGGTGTTTCTGCATTCCCTCCCGGTCAGGCTGATTTCAGCCTCCAATTCAGTCAACTCTTGGGATCCTCCTGACACTCCAGAAATATACGTCACTTACGTCTTGTTGAATGGGACTAGTCTTTAACACAGGAGCTGTAGTAAAATCAGCTCTTCCACTCCATCTGGGAACCTGCTCACCAGGGACTGAAGACGCAGCTTTCATGGGATGATCAGCCATGACCTTTGTTCTCCTCTTCAATTCACACACCCATTCCTGCAGAGCTGAGGTAGGTTTTCAATCCCACTTACTCATGTCTTCTCCATGATCTCGCAGGTAAAACCATAAGTTGGCCTGTGGCCTATACCCCCCGTATCTTCTCTTTCAAGCAGTAGGACGCCTGTGGTTAATAGCTGGGATGCGGGTTGGTATACCTGGGGAGCTAGATACATCAGTCAGATCATCTCTCAATTGTTTGAGCTCCTGGGACAGTTTTTCCACAGCTGAAATGATGGAAGCAGTGAGATTGTCTTCGAACTCTCAGCGTTGATGAATCATTTCATCCACTGTTGGTGGTACTATGTCGTTCCAAGTGTCCTGGGTTCAGCAGCAGCAGTCATTTTTCTCCTTCTCGGTAGCTGGTGCAGCACTGTGTTTTTGATTTTGGGCCTAGGAACAGTGCTGATAACACCAGTGTTTTCAGTTACTGCTTGGTGATGTTTAGGCTGGCCAAGGACTTTGTGAGTCTCATGCTCTGCTAGGGAGGAGGGGAAGCCGGGAGGAAGCTGTTGCAGAGTTTCTTGTTGTGAGCAATCCAGCCTCTGACTTAGCTTCACTCGAGTAGTGAGCTGAGGGCTTCACAGGCTACTGAAAGGGTTAACAAAGGATGCCTATGTGCTGACATGAAGAGGATGTTGCCTTGGGAAAGCACCGCAATCAGGTTACCACAAAGGCACTGAGCACAGCAATCAGGTTACCACAAAGGCACTGAGCACCGCATTCAGGTTGCCACAAAGGCACTGAGCAGGATGTCCGCGCCGGATCAGGTTACCACGGAGCAGGCCTTGCTTGCAAGGCAGGAGCCTGTTGCTATGGACGTTTCACAAGTTAACCAATCAGATAACGACTGTTCCAGTACTTTGTAACTTTTCTATATAAGGTGGTGCTTGCGTTTAATAAATTGTCAACGTTTGATCACATTGGTCGTTGCTGCGTTGTCCATGTTCTCCCGCCGCAAGTGGCGCCCGAACAGGGACCCTCTTGTTGTCGCTTTCCGGAGCTTTGAAGACGGCTGGAATAGGAGGGGAGCGGGAAAGCCGGCCGGATATCCTTGCTGCCCCGGCAAGAAGAAGAAGCAGTAAGAAGTGAATTCCTTGCTGCCCCGGCAAGAAGTGGAGTCTTGCTGAGCTGAAAGAGGCTGGAAGCGCGCTGTGACGGAATCTCACCATGATCAGGTGAGCGGTCGGGGAGGAGATAGGGTCTACACTCTCAAAGGAAGAAGAGGCAGTAGTTAAGCTCCTCAAACATATCCTTTCTAAGAGAGGGATTAAATATGAAGAGGACACCCTGAGGGGGTTGTTAAAATGGAGTAAAGATGAAAGATTATTAGATGGTGTAGGCACTGCTCTTGAACTCTCTACTTGGGAGGCCATAGGGGTTCAGCTATGGGACACTGTTAGCGATGGCGGTGAGGCTGGAGAGGAAGCACAGAAGTATTCCACATTATGGAAGCTTATTCGTGAGACTTTACGGACAATGAAATCAGAGCAAGCTGCAGTAGAGTCTGCTGCAAGTGCTCTTTCACCTCCTATACCCCAGCGCGAAAATGAGCCTTTAGCGCTGCCTGCTGTCGCTGCCGGGAATCCCTTTGAGCACCATCTTGCTGCCCCGGGGCCTCGGAAATTAACTAAAACTGCAAAGAGTGCCTTTCACAACTCACCGCAAGACAAAGGAAAGAATGAAAAGAGGAGTAAAGATGTTATCGGAGCTATCAGTAGTAACGCTGAAAAAGAACTGGCTAGCCCACAGGACGCAGATTGCTGCCAGCCAAGGGAACCTGTTTGTTTTTCCTTTTCATCATCTGAGTCCTCCCTTAAAACTTCTGTTGCAACCACCCCGGGGGGGAAAACCCCCAGAGAGCCCAAGGAGGAGGATCGGAGGAGGGTATTTTACAGGAGGTGACTGAGAGGCTGGGTGCTTTTGGGCCAAGAGAGGGATCTGGTCCAGGTTGTACTTCATCTATGGAAACAGGCGGCGGGGCGCGGGGTAAGTCCCGACGCAGGGGCCGGCAGGACCGGCCAGAGCCGGCGGCGGCCCCGGCCCGGTTAAGGCCGGCGCGGGCGAAGCGCGGCCCCGCGGCGGCGGCTGCCCCCGGCACCTGCCCCCCGCCGCCGCTCGCCGCGCGCGGGGCCGCCGGGGGCCGCCAGCCCGGCGGTCGGGGCGCTTCCACCCTCCCCCGGAGGGTGGGCACCGGAGGAGCGGGCGGAGGAGCCGGCCAGGCGCACAGGCGCAGGGCGGCGCGGCTCCTCAAGGTGTTGGCTGCGCGGGCCGGCTGCGGGGGGGAGCTTGCTGCGTGTGCGCGGACCCCAAGGGCCGAGATGGCGGCGCCCAGGCTGCGGCTGTGCGTGGCCCCCGCGCTGCTCCTGCTGCTCCTCCTGTGCCTGCCGCTGCGCGCCCGCACCGACGAGCGTGAGCACACGTACCAAGATAAAGAGGAAGATATGGGAACTTTGCAACCTGGTCTGCCCTCACCTGTCATGTTGCCTGAAAACTGGGAAATTCTAATTATTGATTTAAAGGACTGTTTCTTTACAATTGCATTGAATCCAGAGGATATGGAAAAATTCGCCTTTTCTGTTCCCTCAATCAATAAGTCTGAGCCAGCAAAACGATATCATTGGGTTGTGTTGCCACAAGGCATGAAAAACTCACCAACGATGTCAACAGTTTGTTGCTTGGGCCTTGAAACCTTTTCAGCAAAAGTTTCCACAGTTGATTATTTATCATTATATGGATGATATATTAATTTGTGGAGAAACACTAGAAAAGCATAAGATTTTGACCATCTTAAAATCTGACTTAGAATCAAGAGGTCTGAGAATTGCCCCTGAAAAAATTCAAGATTCTACACCATGGAAATATCTGGGTTGGGTTATTACCCACAGTGCAATTCAACCTCAGAAGATAAAAATTATCTCCACAGTTAGAACACTTAATGATGTGCAAAAACTGGTCGGGGATATTCAATGGGTCAGAAATATTTCTGGCATTACTAATGATGATTTGAAACCTTTGATACAATTGTTAGGAACCTCTACAAAAGCTGATGAGTCCCGGTCTTTAGGCCCTGAACAACAAAAGGCGCTTGACATTATCAGTGAGAAAATTTGTCATAATCATGCTCAGCGAATTGTGTTATCACTTCCCATAATTCTAATGATTATCAATATTGACAATCAGCGCACATATCCTTTTGCACTTATTATGCAATGGGATAGTAGCGTTGCCTGTAGCCTTAGAATATTAGAATGGATATTTACTCCTGTCACACCAAAGAAAACCATCACCACAAAACCAGAAATTTTGTCTCAGTTAATTATGAAAGGACGTAGTTGAGCATTGGAAATATCTGGGAAAAATCCTCAAAAAATTGTTATCCCTGTTGTTCAAGAATATTTAGAGTGGTTGTTACACACTTCTCTGTCCCTACAAAGTGCTTTAGCAGACTTTGAAGGTGAAATAAGCAATGTCTATCCTTCATATAAACTGTTACCAATGTTGAGTAATCAGAAGTTTGAAACATTTCCAAAGCATTCAGAAACGCCTGTGTCAGGTACTACTGTTTTTACAGACGCTGGCAAGCGTTCTAAATTAGCTGCTTGTGTTTGGCAAAACAACCAGCAGTGGGAGAGACATTTGATTAATGGTACTATTGATGACTCCTTGCAGACTTTGGAGTTGCGAGCGGTTATTTGGGCCTTTGAAAAATGGAATGATACACCACTTAACATTGTCTCTGATTCATTGTACGTTGTTGGAGTTGTACACAGAATTGAAGGATCACTTTTAAAAGAAGTCAAAAACAACTGGTTATATCAATTGTTACTAATGTTGTTGCGTTTATTGCAGAATCGTGAATTTCCCTATTTTATTACCCATCTTCGCAGCCACCAATCAAACTATGGATTAGCCATAGGTAATAATAAGGCTGATATATTAGTTTCTCCTGCTTGGGCTGGACCGCCCATTAATAGTTTTGCACAAGCCCGCGAATCACATTCCTTTTTGCATCAATATGCAAAAATGCTTGCACGGCAGTTTGCCATTCCTCTAAGTGATGCACAAGGCATTGTAAAATCTTGTCCATCCTGTCAAAAAACTGGATTCGGTCTGGGAATTGGAGTTAATCCTAGACGCTTGCAACCACTGCAACTGTGGCAAATGGATGTTACCCATTTTCCAGAATTCGGTCAACTTAAATATGTTCATGTTTGTATTGATACCTTTTCTATGGCACTGTGGGCAACTGCTCAGACAGGTGAAACAGTTAAACACGTACAACGCCATCTTTATATGTCTTTTGCAGTGCTTGGAGTTCCACAAAGTATTAAAACAGATAATGGTCCTGCTTATACATCACGACGATTTCTACAGCTTTTCACAACATGGGGAATTAAACATATTACAGGCATTGCTCATTCCCCTACTGGACAAGCTATAGCGGAACGGGCACACCAAACCCTAAAATCTCTTATTTTAAAACAAAAAGGGGGAGAGGTACTCCCACCTGCAGAGAGACTGGCCAAAGCATTGTATGTATTGAATTTTTTGCGATTAGCAGGGGATAGGAATGAACCGCCTATGGTCATTCATGGGCTAGCCATGCAGTCAGGAGTAACAGGTAATAAAACTGAGAAAATCCTAGTTCAGTACAAAGATTTAAGTACAGGACAATGGAATGGTCCTGCAGAGGTTAAATTAGCAAGCAGAGGATATATGTGTTTACTTACAGATAATGGGATTCGTTGGGTACCTGCCCGTTGGACTCGTCCGTGGAAGATGCCACCCACTGTGGATGCTGTAATGGATCATGACGAGTCTGACTAAGTTTGTTGGGTTAATCTTGTTAAATTTTGTTAATGTTATAACAAGTTTGATGCATGGAATAAATCCACGAGTAAATCTGTGGATCACTTGGGCAAATGAAACTGGCGATGATGCATTTTGCCTTGCCATGCAGCCAGCCACAGATGCCTTTAAAACTTGTTTATTGGGAATTCTGCTCTTTGATGTTTTAGCTTTTCTGACATGCCTTGCTGCAAAGTTGTGCAGCCATTGATTTTTGCTGCTAGCACAGGGTCATGGTTGTACTGACTTTGAAGGAATGTGTTGTATGAATCTAAAATTTTTGTTATTGTGATTGTCATGTTGATTATGTGTAGAATTATATTTAGTTGTGTTAAAAGGTCATTATCTGAAGCTATGCAACACGTTTGGATTGCTCAAAAACAAAAAGAGGGAATTGTTGCAGAGTTTCTTGTTGTGAGCAATCCAGCCTCTGACTTAGCCTCACTCGAGTAGTGAGCTGAGGGCTTCACAGGCTACTGAAAGGGTTAACAAAGGATGCCTACGTGCTGACATGAAGAGGATGTTGCCTTGGGAAAGCACCGCAATCAGGTTACCACAAAGGCACTGAGCACAGCATTCAGGTTGCCACAAAGGCACTGAGCAGGATGTCCGCGCCGGATCAGGTTACCACGGAGCAGGCTTTGCTTGCAAGGCAAGAGCCTGTTGCTATGGACGTTTCACAAGTTAACCAATCAGATAACGACTGTTCCAGTACTTTGTAACTTTTCTATATAAGGTGGTGCTTGCGTTTAATAAATTGTCAACGTTTGATCACATTGGTCGTTGCTGCGTTGTCCATGTTCTCCCGCCGCAGGAAGCAGAGACAGGACACCTGACCCAGACTAACCAAAGAGATTATTGCATACCACAGCACGTCATGCCCAGGATGTAGAAACGGAGAGCAGAGACCCAGAAGGGTGGTGAGGGTGCATGGTGAGGCGGGAACAGGTGGGGGTGCACTGTGTGGTCGGGCTTGATATTGGATGGTGGGACAATTGTATTCTTTCCTTGTATTTGGCTTGTCATTATTATTATTGGTGGTAGCAGTAATGGTTTGTGTTATACCTTAGTTACTAAACTGTTCTTATCTCAACCTGTGGGAGTTGCATTCTTTTGATTCTCCTTCCCATCCCTCCAGGAGCGGAGGGAAGAAAGAGTGGGGAGTGAGTGAGTGAGCAAAACTGTGCGTGGCTGAGAAGCTTAAACCACGACACCAAGTTATTGTTGCCAATGTTTGGGTATATGATGACGGTACATTCCATGTAAATTTCCACCACATGGGTCATGTACATTCGACTTCATCTGGATCTATGGGTGCATCCCTGGCGTTCAGCTTGATGTGATAGATCATCTCTACAATGGCTGATTTCCTCAGAGACTGGATGCCTTTCTCTAGAGTAGTCCACTTGGCCAAATGACTGATAACGTCGTCCTTGTATGGGAACCTTTCTTTCACAGCTGCCAAGAGCCGCTTCCGAAGGCTGAGGGGCTGTTTCTCTTTTGCAATTGCTTTGTCAATTCGCCTTGCCTAGCAAGTGATCCCAGCTGCTTGGCTTCCCTACCTTCTATTTTATGACTGTCAGCCCCATTTTCCCAGCATCTGAGCAATCAGGTCATGCTGTGCTCTCATGGTTGATGGGTAAAATCTTTTTGCATATTGCATAGCTCTGTTGAGTTCCAGGATCGAGAATTCACCTCTTCTTCCTTCTCTGATTCACATAATAATAACTCCCGATCAGTTGCTGTCCCAGGTAGTAAGTGCATTGTTTCTTCATCTTGCGTCATCTTTCTTGGCTCTTTTTTTTGCTTTTCCTCTTGCGTACAGGGGCAGCTGATAATGGCACTAATTGGTCCTCGGATTTAGGTGCAGTGATTATCACTGTGGTTGGAGTGGCTGCAGTATCTGCTGTTGGGGTTTGGGTAGCTGCTGTACTTGTTACTGGGGTTGGTATAGCTGCTGTTCTTGGAGCTGGAGTAGCTGTGTTATCTGTTGTAGTCAGAGTTTGTGTAGCTGCTGTACTTGTCGCAAGGGTTGATGTAGCTGCTGTATATGGAGTTGTAGTAGCTCCGTTGTCTGTTGCTTTGCCATCAGATCCAGAGACACTTTTTTCCTTTTGAAGGTGATAGATAGTGCTGAACAGGGCTCTGTAAGCATAGGCCAAGCCCCAGCATGTTGCCATGATTTGTCCTTCTCTGATATGACCAGGATGACAACACACCTCATTTAAGAAAAACACACTCTGTATGCGTGCCAACATGGTGATCCCCATCACAATCAGCAGGCAGGTTTCAAGGGTACCCAAAGGCCATTCAAAAGCTTCAAAACTCTCAAATGATGCTCTTAACGGTCTGGCGGGGGAGCTGGGAAGGTAAGGGAATGTCTCCTGCAGGTTGACCACCCGAAGAGGGTAAAAAAGATGTGTAATTGCTAAACACTTATATTATATACCTCCCAAAGTATAGAGGTGGTGACCACACTGGGAACGCAAGCCAGATCAGTTTCATGATCAATGATTCTATTGTATTACAAGTCATTACCATAAAGCACAGTGAAATGAGCCTTGGCCCAAGGCCCCCATCTGGTAAACACTAAAACAGCAAATACTAGCTGTAAGTATGTAGAACATGCTGAAACTCCAAGGTCAAGAGCAACAACTTTGAGAGCCAATAAATCAGCATTGTGACAAGTGAGTATTAATCCAAAACAATAAATGCTTATCACAAATACGATTACACACACTCTTGTCAGATCTGTCGTTATCTCAACCCTTCAAGCCCCATGTTGGGTGCCACAAAGAACTCTCATGGTTTAAGCCCAGTCAGCAACCCAGAGTCATGCGGCCGCTCTCTCACTCCCCCACAGCATTCCTCCACCAGCTCCTGGAGGGATGGAGAGAAGAATCGAAAGAATGTAACTCCCATGGGTTGAGATAAGAACAGTCCAGTAACTAAGGTACAGCACAAACCAGTACAGCTACCACCAATGATAATAATGATAAGGTAAATAACAAGGGAAGAGAATACAACCGCTCACCACCCATTGACAGATACCCAACACAATCCAAGCAGTGATCTAATCCTTCCGGGTAACTGCCCCCAGTTTATATACTGGGCATGACATGCTGTGGTATGGAATACCTCTTTGGTTAGTTTGGGTCAGGTGTCCTGTCTCTGTTTCCTCCCAGCTTCCCCTCCTTCCTGTCAGTGCATGAGGCTCAGGAAGTCCTTGGTCAAAGTAAACATTACTGAGCAACCACTGAAAACATCGGCATTATCAATGCTGTTCCCAGGCTGAAAGTCAAAATCACAGCACTGCACCAGCTACTAAGACTGAGAAAAATGACTGCCACTGCTGAATCCAGGGCACACACTCTGCTGGCAAAGGATTATGACCATGGGATTCTCCCTTTTTCTTCTCAGCTTCCTTAAAGCTTCGTGAGATATTTTTTCTGTAGAAAGACCACACAGTGGTTTCCCACTAACTGTGTTGTCTGATTTGTCTTTAAACTAGTCTTCAGCATCCCTCCCCGAGAGCTAAACAGTGTAGAGAGTGAGTCATCATCTGTGTGAGGTCTCAAACATGCTGAGACTGCTCTTAAAAGATAATCTGCACATGACTATCAACACTTTTGCAGATGTGGGCCTCAGCTCATGTCTTGCTGTCATGGAGCAGTGGCTATATACTTACCTAAGAAAAGATCTCTATTGAAGCAATCAGAAAATGCTTCCTTGCTACAATTTAATGAACTGATTTTTTGGGTTTTTTTTCCTCTTTTATCCTTATTCATGTGATAAAACAGACTATGATTCGTGTTAAAGAGGAAGTAGAGAAGTAAACATATAACACGACAATGTTAATAAAAGGTCCCCACCCATAGCTTCTTATATAAGGAAAAACAAGTGTCTGGAAAACATAGGGTTAAAATACTTTTAGCCTTTCTTAGAAAACAATGTTTGTGTTGTGAGTCTGTGATGCAACAACAGAATTTAGTAGTCTTTCTTCTTATCAGTTAGCTTGGAAACAGTGTCTCCCAAAAATCTACTAGCTCTGGATACTCCTTATCTACCTGTATTCTGTTGCTTATCTCTTGTACGAAAGTCAACTGCTGTTGTAGATATGGCTGGTTTCGACTAATTACGATTACTGGGGCATTCAATTGTGCCAAAGGTGCAAAAGTGTACCCTGAGGAAGACTACTTACTTCATCTAGAAGACCCCTGCCCACAACTATCGGAGGGCAGTGAGCAAGTGCTGAAAGGGAAGAGACTTCTGATAATGAGTACCTAAACTAATTGTAATATCTCCCCTGCTCTCTTGGGAATTTAATGAATATGCATGTTTGTGTGTAATAAATATCTACTTGTTTAACCTCCCTGTGTGTGACTTGGGCGGAGTGAGGACACCCAGCGCTGTTTGCTTATCTCTCATCAACGAGCACAATAAAGAAATTGGCTGCTAACGTCAGTGCTGGCTCTGGGTTTTCTTATAACAAAATTGGGGTTTATAACATTCATCATTACTGTCAATGCAATTTCTTAGGTGTACTCTAAAATGCCTCTGTGTCTAAAAAAGGGCTCTGTGTCAACCCTAGCCTGCAAGTAAACACTGCCCGGTCACTTGCTCATTCCTTTCTTCTGCATGACCAGCAGCATATAGGAGAGGATCAGAACAGCTGAAGTTTAAGAACCTCATGGGTCAAGATAAAGATGGTTTAATAAGTGAAAGACAGAAAATAAACCCCAAACAAACAAACAAATAAGTAATGCAAAGGCACTCACCACCTCCCACTAGCAGATCAATGCCCATCCAGTCTCCAAGCAGCATCTAATCTTGAAAAAGTCCACCATCATCCCAGGCTTTCATTTCTTAGAATGATTCTATAGAGCATGGAATATCTTTTTGGTCAGCTGGAGTCTCTTGTCTCAGCTGTGTCCTCTCCTAGCCTCTTGCCCATCCCTAGCCTATTCATTATGGGGTAGTGTGAAAGACAAGATAGTGTTGCTGTGGAAGCACTGTTGATCAACATCTAAAATACTGGGGGATCTAAGCTGTGTTTCATTCAAGTGAATCTAATGACTCCCCTTGAACTGACAAATGACTCCTATTTTCAGAAAAGCTATGGAAAAGTCTTTAGGGATTTTTTTTTTAACGTTTACAACTAGAGTGGGCAAAATACTGTAAACATGCATTCATGCACTGCTCTACTGATGGCATTAGCAGCCATTCCTCAGAATGCCACATCTAGTCTAGATTTCCACTTTCTGAAGATTCATTTATTAATTTTCTCAAGAAGGAATAACAGAAACGAGGGCAGTGGGGTAGATGGCACACAACTAAAGTTTCAGTGTTAGGCATACTTTATGGTGCAACAGCAGAAGGTAGAATATGTCATTCTTGCCCTTAATAGAATCATTGCAATTACAAGAATTATTATAGTCAAGACATACAAAATAATTTCAATAAGCTATCTAGAATTCTAATGATTTCTTTAACAAAATTCTTATTATAATTAGTCTGTATGCAAAATACTGCTTAAAAGGGGAAGTTTAGATTGGATCTGAGGAAGAAATTCTTTCCTGTAAGGGTGGTGAGGCCCTGGAATGGGTTGCCCAAGGAAGTTGTGAATGCTTCATCCCCGGCGGCGTTCAAGGTGGGGTTGGACATAGCCTTGGGTGGCATGGTTTAGTGGGAGGTGTCCCTGCCCATGGCAGGGGGGTTGGAACTCTATGATCTTGAGGTCCTTTCCAACCCTAACTATTCTATGATTCTATGATTCTCTAATATCAACTTAAATTTCAAACAAGACTTTCCAACGCTTCAGTTTCCTTCATTGAAAGATTAAATAATTAGAATTGGTATTTACAGGAATAAAACTACTCAGATGTAAATTATACTGTTGAATATAATGTAATATTTGATCAAAAATATTTCAAATGCAACCTAAAAAAGGTACTTTGAAAAGGACTGGTTCAGACACACAGTTGTATGTCTGTAGTGAAAAAAAACTCCTTTAAAGAGAATTAACAGATTTAAAACCTAGTGCTTTAAAAAATATTACTGGAGTTCATCTGAGTCTTCAGCATTCTCAGTTATGAACTTCTGGGTACATATAAAGTAAAAAATTGTTATCTGAATTATTTAACTGCCTAGGTTATTTAAATAACACTTCTTCCATAGTGATGATTTTTAAAATTTATTTTTATTTTTGCAAAACTTGTTTCAAACAGTAGTGTTTCATTCTAGGTTAAAAAAAAAAAACATCATCTCGGGCCGCAGAAATTACATTTGGATTTGTAACCTAAAGGAACCTTTTTGTACCAATCCAATTATAACAAAACAGCATGTTAACCAAAATGACAAAACCAGCAAATATCATTAAGCTGTAGGATGATGACAAATGAAGACTGTTATTTTATCAACTTATTTTTGTAATCCAAGCATAGAATATGAATATAGTATGTTGCATTGCAGTAGTAATTTCTGACATTGTTAACACATTGAAGAATTTAGATGTCAAGTTACTTATATTTGTAAATTGGTCCTTCTGTGTAACCCTGCTGGATAAGCCTATGACATCCTGTTTTCTCCAGGAAATATGTATGATCACTTTGGCATGACAATGTTGTACCAGCCTGTCAATGCAAATTTAACTAGAGATTTTAAGTACCTCAGCCTTTTCCTCAATCACTAGGTTTCCTCTAGTATACAGTAGATGACGGAGGCCTTCCTTGGCCCTCCTTTTATTATTAATATATTTGTAAAAGATTTAAAAGGTTTAGTTTCATCTGTGTCTTCGCCTTTCAAACTTTCTCTCTACATAACCTAACAAGATCCTTGTACTTTTCATGGGGTGACAGTCCCTTCTTTCACAGGTGATAATTTATCTTTTTTTTTCATGAGTACCAGCGGTATCTTCCTGTTCAGCCAGGCTGATATTCTTCCCCATCAGTTTGATTTTTGGCGTATAGGCACCCCCTGCCTTAAGGATCCTGTGCCTTAGAATTTCATTCCTCAAAAGTGTCCAGCCTTCCTGGATGCCTTTATCATTTAGTAACGTTTCCCAGGGAATTCTGCCAACCAGCACCCTAAATAGGCCAAAGTCATCCCTCCGGAAGTCTAAGGTGGATAATTTGCTGACCTTCCTCCTGACGTCTCCAAGGACTGAAAATTCAATCATTTTGTGATCACTTTTCCCAAGACAGCCTCCAACCATCACATCACCCATCTGTCCTTCTCTGTTTTTGAACAGCAAATCTAGCCAAGCATCTCCTCTAGCTGGCTCAGTAACCAATTTCAATTTCATTATTGCTATTGTGATATCTACTAAAATGATGGGAAAGAACAAGAATTTGAAATGCCAAAAACACTCTGCAAAGATCAGAGAAAAGACCAAATTTGGTTTTCCGGCTATTATCACTATCTCAGTATATTCTCAAAATGAATTCTAATTCAGCATATCATTGTGATGGAAACGGCTTTACTTCTGTGGCTCATTGAGGACAATGTACTTTTACAAGAATTCGAATGAGCAGAAGATGGGGATTCGTCATAGGATTGAGGGAATTAATTTCATACAGTTTATGAGCATGGAAGAAAGCATAAAAATAAGAGCGGGTAAGCAAGTTTCCAGGCTCACATCTTAGTAACAAGCAGATGTGAAAGTACAAAGAACATGACATAATTTGTAAGGTTGTTTTTTCATTTATGGACTTTTTCAACAAATTACTTTCTTCCACTGAACAGATGTGCTAACTACCACAATAGATAACTGCACAAAAAAAAAAAATAATCAAAAAACTTTTAATTAATTCTTACTTGGTCCTCTCCAGAATCTTTGTATGCAACATCAACAGAAAACCTGCGTTGGAGAAACACATCATATTTATCACTACCACATACTCTGGACTGAAAAAAATAACCCAAAACCCCCAACACCAAACTGTTAACAGACAAATATTTGTTTTGTTGAGACAGAAATTAAATTACTAATATGTAATAACACCAGTGTCTCTCCTTCCAAATTGTTAAAAGTTGTCAATCAGAAAAAAGAGGAACAATTTTTTACATTAAGTGTTTCAACCTGACTTTTATAATGCTATGACCGACAAATTATGAAAATGTATTTCATTTGAAACAAACAAACACAAAAATTAAAAAAAATCAAAATTGTAAAATCAGAACTGCATTACGTACCATGTCCATTTCTATTCTGTGCTTTTTATTATTATGGATTTTTTATATGACTTCCCTATTTTTCATAGACATTCTTTGAAATTTCTCAAAGTACAAGGATGTGTCCAGCTTTTGCTGATTAAAAGAAAAATGTCTCCATTCAAATCAGATCACAAACATCTACTATTACTTCTAATCTCTCAATACATAACTCTTCCGTGAAATGTTTCAAGAGAAATCTCAGTATTAAATGTCCAGTGAGTTAAATTTATATCCCTTATTGTCCCTAATATAAAGATAGAAAACTACCTAATACAGAAGTAGGAAATTAATTAGAAATTACATGCAAGCCACAAAGCCACTACTGACAAAAACATCTTGAATACCTTCAACATTTCACACTGCAGTATATCGCAAATCAACACATGAAACACTCATAGCCATAGAATCATAGAACACTTAGGGTTGGAAAGGATCTCCAGATCATCTAGTTCCAGCCCATTCACCTTAGTCAGTTGTCTCTTTAGCAGAAGGTCTTCTTTTGAACTCAACAGTGTTTTTTTGTGGTATGCCTCTTGGCAAAAAAAGCAACTAGATGGAAGCAAGTACAGGTGGCCTGGGAAGAATACAGGAATGTTGCCCGGGAAACTAGGGACCAGGTTAGGAAAGCTAAGGCCCACTTAGAATTAAACATGGCTAGGGATGTTAAAGACAACAGGAAGGGATTCTATAGGTGCATTGCAAATAAAAGACAGACTATGAACAGCTTGGGCCCCCTCCAAAAGCTATCGGGAGAACTGGCAACCCTGGATTTGGAGAAGGATGAGGTTCTTAATGACTTCTTTGCCTCGATCTTCACCAGCAAATGCTCTGACCACACCACCCAAGTCTTGGAAGGCAGACGCAGGGACAGTGAGAATGAAAACTCTAGGCCCACTGTAGGAGAGGATCTGGTTCGAGACCATCTTAGGAACCTGAACATATACAAGTCCATGGGACCAGATGAAATCCATCCACGGGTCCTGAAGGAGCTGACAAATGAAGTTGCTAGTCACTGTCCGTCGTATTTGAAAAATCATGGCAGTCAGGTGAAGTTCTTGATGACTGGAAAAAGGGAAATATAAACCCTATTTTCAAGAAGTGGAAAATGGATGAGCCGGGGAACTACAGACCAGTCAGTCTCACCTCTGTGCCTGGCAAAATCTTGGAGCAGATTCTCCTGGAAGGCATGCTAAGGCACACGAAAAACAGCAAGGTAGTTGGTGACAGCCAGCATGGCTTCACTAAGGAGAAATCCTGCCTGACCAATCTGGTGGCCTTCTATGAACGGGCTACGGAACTGATGGACAGGGGCAGAGCAGCTGATATCATCTACCTGGATTTGTGCAAAGCGTTTGACACTGTCCCACATGACATCCTTGTCTCTAAGTTGGAGAGACATCAATTTGATAGATGGACCACTCGGTGGATAAAGAACTGGCTGGATGGCCGCACGCAAAGAGTAGTGCTCAATGGCTCTATGTCCAGCTGGAGACCAGTAACGAGTGGTGTCCCTCAGGGATGGGTGTTGGGACTGGTCTTGTTCAACATCTTTGTGGGTGACATGGACAGTGGGGTTGAGTGTGCCCTCAGCAAGTTTGCTGATGACACCAAGCTGTGTGGTTCAGTTGATACATTGGAGGGAAGGGATGCCATCCAGATGGACCTTGACACGCTTGTGAGGTGGGCTGATGGCAACCCGATGAAGTTTAACCATGCCAAGCGCAAGGTCCTCCACCTGGATTGGAGCAATGCCAGGCACAGCTGGGAAAATGAACATGAGCCAGCAGTGTGCACTTGCAGACCAGAAAGCCAACCATATCCTGGACTGCATCCAAAGGAGCGTGACCCACAGGTCAAGGGAGGTGATCCTGCCCCTCTACTCTGCTCTCGTGAGACCTCACTTGGAGTATTGTGTACAGTTCTGGTGTCCTCAACATAGAAAGGACATGGAACTGTTGGAACAAGTCCAGAGGAGGGCCACGAGGACGATCAGGGGACTGGAGCACCTCCAATATGAAGATAGGCTGAGAAAGTTGAGGCTGTTCATCCTGAAGAACAGAATGCTGCGTGGAGACCTCATAGCAGCATTCCAGTATCTGAAGGGGGCCTGCAGGGATGCTGGTGAGGGACTCTTCATTAGGGACTCTAGTGATAGGAGAAGGGGTAACAGGTTCAAATTTAAACAGGGGAAGTTTTGATTGGATATGAGGAAGAAATTCTTTACTGTGAGGGCGGTGAGGCCCTGGAATGGGTTGCCCAGGGAAGTTGTGAATGCTCCATTGCTGGCGTTCAAGGCAGGGTTGGACATAGCCTTGTGTGGCATTGTTTAGTGGGATGTGTCCCTGCCCATGTCAGGGGTGTTGGAACTAGATGATCTTAAGGTCCTTTCCAACCCTAACTATTCTATGATTCTAATAATACTTGTTGAATTCCATGCAGGCATATGAAACACTGAAAACCAATAAAATGGTGTACCTTCCATGATAGTACACCAGTTCAAAATGTCCCAAGAATCCACTCAGGTTCTGTTTGTTGAATCAGACAAGATTTATTCTTCTTCAGCCTTAGCTGTTTCAGATGCCTACTATTTGTCTCTTAATAGTCCAAGAAATGTTCACAATATGATTTTATTCAGAAAAAGTGATGTCTGCTTTATCTACAGTTGCCTACAACTTCAAGGTCATTACTCCTTACATATAACACATGAAATAATGATCCTGCTGAAGGCAGTGGAAGAGCTCATGTTGATTTGAAAATGGCATAGATTTTGTCAAAAACTTCAAAAGCCTGTCAAACTGAACACCTCCTTTGGAGAAAGCCCCTCATTGCCTAGATGTCTACATACACTGCATGCTAGAAAACTACATGTGCCTGTACAAGCTCTTAGTTTCTTTACAGGCTACATCTATTTCACCAAATCCAGCGATTTATTATTTTTTTCTGTGCATACATATAGAACATAGAAAATGCATAACAGGTTAATACACAGCTAAATAATAACTCATCTGATTTCATTCTTAAGTAATTTAAAATTATAAAATAATAAAAAGCCTAAATTCAGTATATATCTGAAAAGAATTCATGGATTACTAATTTTTCTCTTGTGTGTAACATATGCTTTTTAAATAATTTTGCATCATTAAGACAAGAAGACATTTCATATGACCCATGAAATCCTCTTTATTTGTGCAGCTAAGTCTATTTTTATTTGGTACTGGGCAAGACTGGTATGAAGTAGTAAAGATCTATGTTTTCTTCCCTATGAAATTGTAGCTCCCTTACGGCATTTTGAAATTTTTCATTTAAAACAGCAATTGTCATTTTGCTTGTCTCTTCACTGTTCAATAAACAGAATATTCCAAAGCAATTAGAATACATTAATATTAATAAACTGTCAACTTTCAGATATTCTGAAGCAACATCTTGTGAATAAACGATGAATGCATGTGTCTACATAATTGCACACACCTGGAATTTATCATATACATAAAAATATTTGCAGATACAGTCATATATTTAAAAACATCAATTAAAAAAAAAAACCTTGTTGTTGTCAAAATAGAAGGAAATGTTGCCAAAAAACTATAACAGCACAAGTAAATAATCCCAGCATCTGCTCCTTCTCTTGATCTTTCCAGATAAAGTGTGACTAGAGTATTCTAGCAAAAGTAGTAAAACCCTCTAGCACTAAAATAATTAGTTTCGGATATAAGACTCTTCCAATCTCTGTCACTTGCTCAAATACTACAATTCAGTAGCACTTTTTAAAATGTCTTAGAGGTTTTTAACTTCTGCAGGTGCTTTAAAGAAACCAGTTCAAAGGCTGAGTCTGTAGTGTCTTGTGACACCAATTGCAGACTTTTGATGAAGACTTCTGATTATCTAATCCCAAGAGTACTCTCTCTTAATTTATAACAGCCTTTTATAGACAGAAGTTTAATACACAAAGAATAGGCTTACCTTATTTTTGAATAATTGTTTTGAGTGTACATTTTATTTAGAAGTCTTGGCCAAACACCAAACAGGTGGGCTTCCTGATTGGCTTCCTGATTACTTTGAATGAATTATATCTGCATGCCTGTAAGGTGCTTCCGTTTCAGTGCCTTCTGCCTGTAAAGCAGGAACATGGGCAAATTTTAAGCTGCCTACATCTTCCATCTGCCAGTCCTTTGAACAACATCACGTGTCCTCACCTGACATCTGTACCAAGACAGGTGGGATACGCTGTGCTTTGGCTGGCCTATATACCCTGCAGACAGGCTGGATCCATGTGGACAAGCACATGAGGTCCAATTTTTCTCCCCCAGAAGTCCCTGAAAGTTTCTTCAAACCTGTCTCTGATCATGATCCAAGGGCAAGAAAGAAGCCTGAGAGTGAATGAAGGCACGGACCCACAGTTAAAAAACAGAGAGCGGATATTTCTGTTGTGCGACCCAACAGTGCCCTGAGGAGAGCTGCCAGAGGTATTCTGTTTCTTGTGTAAGATATAAAGAAACATTTATTCCTCAGTCAATAGCAGCCCTGGATGCATGTTTTATATCTCAACATCTAAACTGCATGTGCAAGTACTTCATGTGTCAGCTTCTATTCTACTGGCAATTACAACTACGATTCATTCAGCATCTGTAAATGTAACCAGAAAGTTTAATTTGCCAGCACACAGTGACCTGACTTATGAAATCCAAAGCAAAACATTCATTAGCACTCAGTAAATATAGACCACTAAAATGAGTCTCCTTCTGGCACTTCAGGTTGCATGACTAATTCAAGATGTTCATGCTCTGCCAACACGTCTATAAATACCATTACAAAGATGCATACAAATGACAAAATAATGAAACAATATCTCTTGAAATATAGAAATTATTATACATATTGATAGATTTCATCATTTACCTTTCAGCTTTTCCTTTATATAAAAAAATATGTTATTTAATTGAATATAAATTAGCCACAATATTTTCCATTTTCCATTATAGTTTTAGGTTTTATGAAAAGGCTAAATTCTGTCAGAATTTCCTGTTCTGTCTTCAGAAAGCTAGGACTTTGTTAAGATCTGAAAAATCCATTACTCTTTCCTTCACAAATCAAAGTCTTAGCAAAATAGGAGAGAGAGACAGACCTTCCACTTCAATTTCATAGAAAGCCGCTACAAATATTAAACCAAATATTAAAAATATATTTCCATTAGCACATATTTTGTTCTTGTTAAAAGTCAATGCAATTACTATGCACAGTGGTATCTGGAATGAAGTTTTGCTACCAACTGTTAATGGCCTTTTCCTCTTTCTGGTGCTCTGCAGCAAACTCTCTGTCTCCCCCATCATATGTTCTTGAACCAAAGCCAGACAGGCAGTGTACTTGGCAGTCACATGATCCATATGTCAAGGCATAGAATTATTTTTTTTTAAAACAATGGACTCTCTTTAGGTACCTAAAGATCCAATTCTTATTACTTACCAAGTATTTTGCTTGACTAAAAGGAAAGCCAAGCAGCTGACTGCATGCTCAGCACGGGGTCTGCTTCCCAATTGTTGTCTCCGCTGTCAGAGAATAATAGTTTGGGGTTTTTTTGAAGTCTTTTGGTTTGGGGGCAGTTTATATTCATTTTGCAAATAAAGTATTGCACTAGTTCCAAATGAGATCTATATGCAAGTCGATCAAAGAGTTGTATCTCAATGGCCACATGTGATTCAAAGCACACACTGCCCAAAGATCCATTCACAGAGCATTAATCAGAAATTAGAAGTAAACTAAAGCTTCTTTGCTGCATAAAGGCAGTGAATTATTATTGGCTGCTGTTCAGCAAATGGCAGGATTATATCACTCTTGACAGAGATTGCCTGTCCATCTGGCCACATGCATGCCTGCTGCCTGACAAATGCTTTGATGGGAGTTCTGATTTTCTAGCAGTAACAGAAAGTGTATAGTTCTCTCTCCTGTTTAGTGTTAGAGTGATCTCCCTAAAGCACATCAGTATTCAGTAATGGTTGGGAATTCAGTTGTTGCTGGCTCCTCTTGGCAGAGCACAGATGAAAAACCTGCATTTTGTTTTGCCTGTTATTATCTGGCAAACTTCATTCCATTTGTACCCCAAGGCTTCAGATAACCTTATTTCATGAAAACAATATAGAATCATAGAATAGTTAGGGTTGGAAAGGACCTTAAGATCATCCAGTTCCAACACCCCTGACATGGGCAGGGACACATCCCACTAAACAATGCCACACAAGGCTCTGTCCAACCTCGCCTTGAATACCACCAGCAGTAGAGCATTCACAACTTCCCTGGGAAACCTCTTCCAGTGCCTCACCACCCTCACAGTAAAGAACTTCTTCTTTATAACCAACCTAAACTTGCCCTGCTTAAGTTTGAGCCCATTACCACTTGTCCTATCACTACAGCCCCCAACGTGGAGTCCCCCCCCAGCATCCCTATAGGCCCCCTTCAGATATTGGAAGGCTGCTATGAGGTCTCCACACAGCCTTCTCTTCTCCAGGTTAAATACTACCTGTATACTAGTAGGTGTTTACTCATTTCAAAATCCAAGATAAACCAGTATTTTATTTCTGATAATTTATTTGAAAACACAAATTTATATTTTAAATTTATAGGGAAAAATCATAACTGGTGTAGGTAAAAATAAATGCTTATACAGTATTGCAATGTTTAAGGGTTGGTGCATGAAGAAGAAGTCCTAGTAAAAAGAGCATTTATCATTACCTTTTCTAGTTTCTTTGGACACTTCTTTTCAAGTTAAAGTTACTTTACTATACATACTCTTTTGAGATACATATTCATATTTCTTCTACTCTGATATGCGCATTGAGTCAACACCAGATGCATAAAATGCATGCCAACTATTGGTCTCAGGCGTCCGCTTGATCATCTCTAGGATTCTATGAATCAGGGTTAGCAGCATTATGTAAACTGAAGAAACTACATGCTGAGTGTTGTTTTATTTTATTTAATCCTATTCTGAACCAAAGAATGTTGGGAAGACTACATACACAAAATATAATTCTTTATACCACCCAAAGCAGTTTAAACAAAATACATTAAAATAGTCAGCAAAATATACTAATTGTGTCACAGAATCACAGAATCACAGAATAGTAAGGGCTGGAAAGGACCTCAAGATCATCGAGTTCCAACCCCCCTGCCATGGGCAGGGACACCTCCCACTAAACCATGCCATCCAAGGCTAAGAGTTCTTTCTGGCCCTTTAGGCTTATTTATGGACACATACCTGGAATTGCAACAAAATAAATGGCTCAAATAACAGCTTCCTATGTTACACTTGGCTTCAGTTGTGCTTTCTTTCCATTGGTGCTCTTTTGAATTGGAGGAGAAAAGAGTTAAACAGCTCAGCTATCATCTTCTCAGGAATGCAAGGACATATTTAGTCCCAGCATGTTCTAGTTTGTCCTCCAGGGAGTGTTACTGCAATCTGTTTTCCCTTTCAGAAAACATGTTTTTTCTAAAGACAGATAAAAAGAGCAAAGAGACAAGAAAGACCTTTCTTCTGTCATTACCTTCCAGTAACTGATCCAGTCAGTGTTTCTCCTAGACCCAATTCAGAACAAGAAATGATAGCCTATGCATGAAAAGTGTGGCATTTCCAGGATTAGACCAGCTGATTTCCGCCCCAGATTTATTTCTTTATCTGCACAATATATACATAAAAGGGCTCCTTTTAGCTGCAGAGACCTGATCCCCTTTTCCCTTTTGAAGGAGAAAGTTCTTTTATTTTCTATAGATTATTCCCCTTTATTAATCAGTGAGACTGAGAGAATGTCTTGCAAACAATGCTAATAGCTGACAATCCTTTTCACGTTGTTATGGAGGCTGTATTTGAATGATATTATCAATGTAGGAGAGGACCTGGTTCGAGACCATCTTAGGAACCTGAACGCACACAAGCCCATGGGAATTGATGAAATCCATCTGTAGGTCCTGAAGGAGCTGGCAAATGAAGATGCTAAGCCACTGTCCATCATATTTGAAAAATCATGGCAGTCAGGTGAAGTTCTTGATGACTGGAAAAAGGGAAATATAAACCCCATTTTTAAGAGTGTGAAAAATAGATGAGCCGGGGAACTACAGACCAGTCAGTCTCACCTCTGTGCCTGGCAAAATCTTGGAGCGGATTCTCCTGGAGGGCGTGCTGAGGCACATGCAAAACAATTTAGTATCTATGAAGAAAAATGTAATGTCCTTGGAAACCATGGGGTCAAGTCATAGGAAGCCAATTTCTTAATGTAATTTTAACAATAAAAATGAGACAACAGGCAGCTTATGCACTTCTGACATCACAAGCACTTCTGAAAGGGGTTAATTTCATATCAGTCATGATAGCTAGTTATTTGGCATAAGAATAATTGGAAGTAATGGCTCATGTCAACAATACTTTACAGAAATGCAGATTTATGTGGGAAGATCTCAGTATGTACAAAGTTTAATCAAGCCATGCCTATAAAAGAAGCAGAATAGCACAGATAGCTAAAAACCCTGTTACCCTAAAGAACCAACTACAAAATTATTCTTTTCATATTAATTTTTAAATCAGGACTGAAATGACATATTGTCTGGGCTATTATGATGACCTCTTGGTGTGTGATCTGTAATAGATCTGTGTGATAGTGTAACATGCAATGTGTACATGAAATTAGTTCATTGGTTCAGCCCTCTGGGACAAATGAGGCCAGAGGACAACTGAAACCTGATTTTTTTATTCTGAGCATATATTTTAATAATTTGCTAAATTATAACCTTGATGTCATATGCAAGCATGCTAACAACAAATCTATACAAGTAAACTTTTTCTCTGGTCATCACAAAAGCACTGAACCTCTCTGGTCTTACCGTCCTTGGGAACACTGGGCATGATGGAGGAGAAGTTCCATCACTTGGAAAGTGGAGATAGAAAATAAACTTTTCATAATATTGCAGCAGATATAGGGTTAGGCAGGGAACACTGAACTTGGCAAATTATGGACAACATTTTTCTCCATAAAGTATTCATACTTCATTGTTCTGTATTTTAGTCTAATTTTGTTATATCTAAAACAGAGATGGGAGTACAGAGAATGAATAATTAGGTTTATTATTTGTTGTGATTTTTCATCTGTAAGTTAATCAGTCACAATATGGGTATAAAACATAGTGTGTGATCATGAGAAATGAAATCCTAGAATGTGTGAAGGAAAGTATCACTGTTACAGATAAGGAAGTATTAGTGCAATTAAATCAAGTACTTTTAAGACTTCCTTGGCAATACTGCATACACTGTTCTGATAGCCCATGTTTAAGAAAGATTAATTAAACTGCAATAGCTGCAGAGAAGGGCTACTAAGATGATCAGCAAAAAAAGAGCTTATCTTATAAGAGGAGACTAAAATAACTTAATGGAATCTGAAAGGGTATATCATTGCTCTATAAATACTTCAGAGGTAGATAAATGCTAAAGAGAGAGAAAGTTGTTTAACTAAAAGACAAGGTTGACACAAGAGCAAATGCATATAAATGGGAAAACTTAGGCTGAAAATTAGAAGAATGAACGAGGTTCTGGAAGGTCTTCAAGAGCAAATCTAACTAGTTTAAAAGTGAGACAGGAGAAGTTCAGGAAGTTAAGACATGTTTGTGTAAGAATAGGAAAGATCTTGCCATGGTGGTTAAGAAAATCCTTTCTGCTCTCTATTCAAACCTCCTCAGTATGACCACCTGCATCTTCCGCATTAACAACTCAGTAAAGCAATCAGTATATTGTTGTTTGATTGGTAAAGGGAAAAACACTGTCACTATTGATTAGCTTGGTGGTTCAAAACGCAATGTATTTTAAATTCCAGATTAATTTTACGTAGAAAATCTGCGAAGTCTGGAGCCAACTCTTTATCTGAACCTTTTATCTAGAGAAAAAGCAGAAGAGTTAAAAAAGGGCCTTCAAAGAGTATTCTCCCTTAGTGTTTGTGTGGATACAGAACTGTGTAACTGGGAATGCTGAGGGCAGAGGAAGGTGAGCTAGAAAACTTCTTTCCTCTATCAAGGGAAAATTTTGCAAAAGAAGCCAGGAAGCGACTTAACATTCAGTAGGGGCTGCAAAGCTAGTAAATGAGGAAAGTCCAACTCCTTTGGACATTCGTTGTCCTATTTTGACTTGTTATCAGCTTCAGCCCTTTTTCTTAGAACTTTCACAATCATTTTATCTTAGTTTCTTTCTATACCCACTCCTTATCCGCTTCTTTCTTTCCTATTTATTTGTTTACTTGCTTTTATATTCCTTTATTTATATTTTTTCTTTGCTTATATTTTGTTTGCCTTTTTCCTACCTGTCTGTTCAGCAGCTTTTCCACCTGAAATAATTCTGTTTGGTTAAACTGTTAATTACTTAGGATAAGTGCTGTGTATTGCAGTGAATGATGTATTGCCTAACACAAAGGTGTCCAAGTTTCCTTTGACAACCAACTTTGACAGTACCGTAGTTATTTACAGGAACTAAGAAAATATTGTGGGTAAACTCAGCTGCTTGAATTCATCTATTTTATTTTTCACCTACTGGATTTCTACTTGCCTGGCCATCAGTTATCTAACATCTTCTGCTGAGATTATACTGTACCTAAAGGCCACTGACATGTTGTATTGGGCTTACGTGGCAAGGTTTTGATAGCAAGGGAGCTACAAGGGTGGCTTCATTGAAGCTGCTGAAAGTTTCCCCTATGTCTGATAGAGCCAATGCCAGTTTGCCCCAAGATGGACCTGCCACTAGCCAAGGCCAAATCTACCAGTCACAGTGGTAGCACCTCTATAACAACGTAAATTACCAGGAGGGGAAAAATGAAGCGCAAGAGCAACCAAAGAGAGGAGTGAGGATATGTGACTGAAACAGCTGTGCAGACAGTAAGGTCAGTGAGGAAGGAAAGGGAGGAGGTGCTGGAGCAAATATTCCCCTGCAGCCCATGGTGCAAACCATGGTGGGGCAGTCTGTGCCTTAAAGCCCATGGAGGTCCATGGTGGAGCAGGTGTCCACCTGCAGCCCATGGAGGACAAGATGCCAAGCTCCTTTTTTCTTCTAAAATTTGGGGCATATATATTTGCAATTGAACATATTATAAAGCATAACATATACATGAAGTAGCTTTATCATACCGTTGCATATACTCTGTAGAGTTAGGCATTTAAAGTTTATTAAAAAGTACAAAAATAGAAGACAAGCCACCAGGAGTCAGATAATAGGTCCACCTGGTACATTAGTCTCCAGTCAGTCCAGGCTAGATTCAATCAAGTGGGCATTGGTTGATGAGAAACTTAACATGAGCCATCAGTGCGCACTCGCGGCCCAGAAAGCCAAATGTATCTTGGGCTGCATCAAAAGGAGCATGACCAGCAGGTCCAAGGAGGTGATCCTGCCCCTCTACTCTGCTCTTGTAAGACCTCACTTGGAGTATTGTGCACATTTCTGGTGTCCTCAACATGAAAAGGACATGGAACTGTTGGAACAAGTCCAGAGGAAGGCCACAAGGATGATCAGGGGTCTGGAGCATCTCCTGTACGAAGATAAGCTGAGAAAGTTGAGGCTGTCGAGCCTGGAGAAGAGGAGGCTGTGTGGAGACCTCATAGCAGCCTTCCAGTATCTGAAGGGGGTCTATAAAGATGCTGGGGACTGCAGTGATAGGAGAAGGGGTAACGGGTTCAAAGTTAAACAGGGGAAGTTTAGGTTGGATATAAGGAAGAAATTCTTCACTGTGAGGGTGGTGAGGCCCTGGAATGGGTTGCCCAGGGAAGTTGTGAATGCTCCATTGCTGGCGGTGTTCAAGGCGGAGTTGGACAGAGTCTTGTGTGGCATGGTTTAGTGGGATGTGTCCCTGCCCATGGCAGGGGTGTTGGAACTAGCTGATCTTAAGGTCCTTTCCAAACCTAATTATTCTATGACTCTATGATTCTATATTAAAAAAATACTTTGTAAATAGATAATATCATCACCGTGTTCATCAAAATGTGCTCGAGTAAATTAAGTTGGCGTCTACTCTAGCATTTTGCTCCCAGACTCTGCTCTCAAGAATGAGGAATATTACTAGTTCCTTGTTACTTTTAACAGAAGACTTCAATTCCTATTGTTATCTATCATCTCTAATTAACATTAAATCATTCAAAAAAGTATAACTAATGCTGAGTCACTCTATTATGATAAACTTTCCTATCTTTAGTAAACAGTCCTTCATAAATCCATGCTAAATTAACTACATCAGAAAGTCACTTTGGGGCGAGAATTCATTAAGTACAATGACAGCTTAGTAGGAGACAATGCACTACTCATTTCAAAAGTTACAGAGAAAGCCTTCCTTGATCAAAAACTCTTTACTTGGAGAAAGGGTAATTTAATTATCTTTCTTCCTGACAAAAGGCATCCTTGTTGACCCAGGGTGTAGATATTACCATATGAGGAATTTATTGTTTCATTTAATTTAACAGCCCAACATCAAAGAGATTTCATCCTGTAAGAGAACTGAAAAGCCAAAAGCCAAACAAACAAACAGGCAAAGGCTGAAAGAGAAAAGATGACGAACTGTTGAAAGTCTCATTTTCCTGGCATCAATTTTGCTGAAGCATAGCCTATCTCCACTGTGCTGAAGGAAAGTATTTTCTTGAGTAATACCCTGTTTCTAGTATATATTAACATTATTGGAAGTTTTAAACTAGGCAATATAAGTTATTCTGTCTTGGCCCAATAAAATTTCTTCTTTGTCATTGCTGCTGCAGGTAATTGTCTATCCCATCACCTGGTAATCAACTCCTCAGAGAGCATAGGACTGCCACTAATTGCTTCAGCCCTGGAAATTGGCTGAGCTGTTTCCTGGTTATTTATGACCAGTCCCCAAATCTTCTGTCTTGCCCAAAATGTAGCTGAAGGAGCAGTGGTGAATCATTTGTGGATCGCCTTGCCTCAGCAGATGTTCCATCTTCCCATTCAAATCTTCCTTCAATCATAATGTGGGGACATTATTAAAAGGAGCAATATGCCAAAATTTGGCAAGTAAGTGTTGGAGAAGACAAAATAATGATTCTGTGGGGAAGAGCTTCTGTTCAAATGCATAGGAATGAAGTAGACTTAAATGTTGGACAGCTGGAGTAGGTAGTTCTCAGGTAAGTAAGGAAAGTCAAATTGTGTTTTAGGAAATACAAATACTATGAAAAGGAGAGGACTAAAAATTCTTTTGCAAGACATTTACAGAAGGATTAAAACCAGGAACCTCTAGTGGAATTTGGGTCATTGATGGCTTTTGCAAAAGTGAAATAATTTAGAGATAAATTGCAAAGGAAGAAAAAGAGGAAATTGTGAGTGGAAAAACTCAGTGTATTCCTTCTGGGACCTCTTCTGAAAATATACAGTAACATTAACCTTAAGGTTAAGTGGAGTGCTTTACTACTTTCTGTGCCATGTGTCTTTGTCAAGATTACTCATCCTTTGCCTTTATAACCCAGAGTTTCTGATGTTTTGAAGCCAAAACAGCCAGCTCACTCTTCTAATTAGTTTCTGATCAGCAGAAACCAGGATCTGCTGTGATTCTGTGGAGGGAAACAAGGAACTGCTTGGAACTGTGCATACATACATCACGCAACTAATGTTCTCTCATCATATAGTAGCTTCTGGCTAAAACTGGCACAGCTAAAGAAGAAAACATTTGGTCTACTTGCAAAAGGAGCAATTTCACACAGACTGTGGATGCTGCCAAGGAATACTTCATGTTTAGAATGCCAACTTAAATCTGAAGGTCACAAAGTAAGTATTTATGAAGTTCACATAATTAATCATTTGAATCAAAGATCATAAAATAAGTATATAAGCAAACAAATGAAATTGTTGCATTTAAATCAACATCTGATGGCTTTAAAAAATGTTATTGGAAACACTGAAATATTATTAAATGTATCAAGTGCAGATGAATACAGCAAAATACAGATAAAAGCAGAACCCACATAATGTTAATTACATTTGATAAGGGGAGATATACAAAATAATCTCATTTACAGACTTTTAGTTTTAATCTGGGATTATTTGTGTGTGCGTGTGCAAAAATGGCCATTATTTTATTTTTGTTTGTTCAGCATGTGGAGGAGATAGCTTTGTCTGCTGAAAATTCTTTGGCAATAACGCTATACCAGCAACATTTGATTTTTCAAAGATGTTTATTCACTTCAGTCCTCATAATGAAAATCTGTTTACAGGCATGATCCAGAAAACATAAATAAGTGTCCTCAACATAAAAAGGACATGAAACTGTTGGAACAAATCCAGAGGAGGGCCACGAGGATGATCAGGGGACTGGAGCACTTTCCGTATGAACATAGGCTGAGAAAGTTGAGGCTGTCGAGCCTGGAGAAGAGGAGGCTGTGTGGAGACCTCATAGCAGCCTTCCAATATCTGAAGGGGGCCTGTAGGGATGCTGGGGAAGGACTCTTCATTCGGGACTGTAGTGATAGGGCGAGGAGTAACAAGTTCAAAGTTAAACAGGGGAAGTTTAGATTGGATATGAGGAAGAAATTCTTTACTGTAAGTGTGGTGAGGCACTGGAATGGGTTGCCCAGGGAAGTTGTGAATGCTCCATTGCTGGCGGTCTTCAAGTCCAGGTTGGACAGAACCCTGGCTGGCATGTTTTAGCGGGAGGTGTCCCTGCCCATGGCAGGTGGGTTGGAACTAGATGATATTAAGGTCCTTTCCAACCCTAACTATTCTGTAATTCTATGATTCTATGATTATGTGGAAACACAGCATTTATACTTTCTTCAAAATATAAACACTAACTTATAGTAGACACATTTTAATACTATTCTAAAATCTTCTAAATGTTTTTTCATTGCTTGTTTGTTTTTTCTTTTTCCAAGAATACTAGAGTTTTAGTAACTGATTCTAACACAGAGCAACACAGAATACGGTTTTGGGAGGTGAAGATTAAAAAATATAAGTTGCATTTAGACAAGAAACTAAATGCTGATTATGGATGTTGGTTAGAAATAATGACATACAAATGCAAGAGGACTGTCTAGTAATAGACTTCATGGCAGGAAGGAAAAGATTGAATATTGAGGGCAACAAGAAGGATCTAAGCCCTAAGCTTTGTTGTATTTCTGCTATGCAATCTTTTTCATTCATAGTGTTTTTCCAATTGATACTTCTGTTTAACTGCAAACAGCTACTAGCATGATAATAGGTTTAGCTGTAGCTCACCGGTACAACAGCAAACACTGTTACCCATTACATCAATAATCAACATAGCCTCATTCAAGTGAACTTTCAGTGGGTTTGGGATCTGATCTTTTTGAAGAAGTCACAACATAATTTAGGAAAGTCACCAACTGTGACTGAAAAATTTTACAATATTCAAAGACCTGTTTATGTCAGTCTCACACCCTGTCTTTTTCATTTACTGTAGTATATGAAAGTAATTCATGTATTTAGCACTTTTAGCACTGAAAACATACTTGTCGTCTTGTTCTTTTTTTTTTCACTGCGCAGGGGAGAGAGAGAGAGATGCACAGTAAGAGGCAGACCTGGTATAAAAAATATTTCTGTTATTCTGAAAGGATGAAACAAATATCTAAAAATGCCTTACATTCCAGAACTGCCACATCCATTGCAATTGGATTCCCATCATAAATGTGGCAATTCACTTTACTGCTTTACAGTTGTTTAATCCTCTATCACCTTCTACTCTTTATTGCAAATAAGAAATTTGCTCCCAATAGGCCAAATGGGATCTTTGAGATGAAGACATTTGTCTGTAGCCTTCTTACTGCTGATGAGGCAGTTAGTGCATTTATTGTGCATGGATGTTATAAGGCAGTTATAAAGTCATGTTATAAGGATGCTATAAAGGCAGTTGCTTAATAATGCAACTGGTTACACAAAGGGTCAAATTCAAAATTTAAAAGCATTCAGCATTTCCATTGTTTTAATTTACTGGAAAAAAAATTATTCCACAATCTTTCCTGTTAATTACCTTAAGAATCTTGTTTTACTTACAGACATCCAAAGATATTGTGCTGTCTTGCAAGTCACTGTTACACTGTGGTAGTGTGGTTCTGACTTTAGCAATGCTGAGATAGAATAATTTCCTAAATGAATGGATTTCATGACAGACAAGTTAGTACAAAGGAAGAGTTCACTAAAAAAATTTTGCTTTAGACTATGATTTTCATAAGGTAAAGCTCATAAAGTTGAGCTGACTGTTCAGATGACCATCCAGGCCACTAACACATGGTATCAAGCAGCAGCGAAGGAAAGACATTACTATTCAGTTTACATTTCTGGACCTGAGCAGGGAAAGGCAAAACTAACTGTACAGTCTGTATTGAAAGCCCAATGCCAGAACTGGAGTAGGGATGGCTGGGAAAATAAAGGATGTATTTTTTCATTTTACAGGGTTCAGGCAATCATAGAATTTTCTTCCCTAGAATCATTCTTATGTATCGACTTCACTGTGTGCTATGGTTTAGCCTGGCAGTCAGCCAAACAACACACAGCCGTTCGCTCACTCCCTGCTAAGGGGGATAAGGGAAAAAGCAGAAAAAAAAGGTAAAAATCAGATAAAGGCAGTTTAACAGGACAGAAAAGGAAAGGGAAATAATAATAATAGAATACACAAAACAAGTGCTGCAAAATGCAAATGCTCTCCATCCGCTGTCTGAAGCCCAGCCAGTCCCTGAGCAGTGGCTGCTTACCCCCACTTGACTGCCCAGCCAGTCCTCGAGCAGTGGCTACTTACCCCCACTTGACTGCCCCCACTTTTATTGCTCTACATGACATCCTATAGTGTGGAATATCCCTTTGGCCAGCTGGGGTCAATTGTCCTGGTTGTGTGATGTCCCAGCTACTTGTGCACCCCCAGGCTGTTCTCTGGCAAGGCATTGTGAGGAGTGTAAAAGTCCTTGAGTTACTCTAAGCATTGCCCAGCAACAACTAAACTGTCAGTGTGTTACCAACATTATTCTCATCCTAAATCCAAACATAGCACTATGCTAGCTACTAGGAAGGAAATGAACTGTATCCCAGCTGAAATCAGGTCACTGTGGTATAGATCCAGTTCAGGATGAGAAAGGCATACAGGAAAAAATGAGCTTCTTTGAGGTAGAATCTATGACAACCAAGAAATGTACTAACATTGTTTCAGAGTTTCTTTTCAGAATTTTATAACATTGTTATTATAAATTCTATCTATTTGTTCAATCCAGCAATTATGAGATTTAGAGAATGCTGAGTATTCCTTCGCAGTGGATACGGCTGAATACATTAAATTTTGCATTGTAACTAGTGGTTCTGAACTTTTTGCTGCAATTGTTTTGCTAATAACATTTTCAAAAAACACAGTTTGGAATTGTGGTTATGATGTATTCTTGATTCTCATTAAAGCTGTGCAGGAAAAGAAAAAATAACCCTGAAGACAGGATTGTAAAATGTCAATTCAAGAAATAGGGTAGCAACACTTTTATTACTTAGCTCATGCACAGACTAGAAAAAGCATAAAAGATAGTGCAGTCCTCAACAAATCTACATAAAGAAATTGTGTCAAAGCACTCTCTGTGTTCATGCAGTATGGCTTGATTTGCTTAACACTGCTTTAATTTTGCCATCAATGCTGACACTGTAATCTCCATTACATGTTTTGTAAGGAAATACCTTGTGCCAGTGTAAAATTGGGAAATATTAAAGAGCACTTTCAGCACCAGATATATTCTGTCTCATATTCACAAGGGCACAGACACACAGTCCAGTGTTATTGTGAGTTCCCAAGTTGCATTCAAAGAGCGTCCCTGATCAGGCTGCTCATACCGGCCTAGGTTTATTTGGCATCTAACTGTTTTTATAAACAATATCATCTAGGTAAGAGAATGGGCCTGGGAGGCTGGAAGTCAACATTTTTGCTGATAAACACTGCAGTTGTGTATTTAATATGATTTTTGTAGTCCTGCCAGCTAAGTTTCCTTTTTTAGAGTAGAATGCATAAGATAGATAGCTTCAGACGCAGGACCATCTCTCTCTTCGTTTTTTTCAGAGACCTAGGAGGAATAAAAATCTTCAAACAGAAATATGTCTTTTTTGCCCATTTAGAAACTAGAATTCACATTGTTCTTGCTATTGGTGTATCTCATATACTAGTGTGCTTGTTTAGCATGGTCTTATCATCTCAGTTTAGTATGTCTACATTCCCAGAAGCCAGTTAGGTGATTTTATTTCTCTCTTATTACTTACACAAGAAGCTTCATCTTGGAAAACTAACTGGGTTAAAACATTGAAAACTAAAGGGTTATGCCACTGCTGCTTCAGAATAAACTAAAGCTAAGCCTATGGTGATACAGCCTTATATATATAGTCCTATAGTGAAAGTTGTCATGAAGACATTTTAATGAATGTATATTCAAGCATAAACACACAGAATTTTGTTTCTTTCTTTTTGCCTTACACTTTAAACAGTCTTTATAGTCTGTCTAGCAGAGCAATTATGCTTTCTTGTGCACTGTATAATTGCATCATTCAAGATGTAGCAGAAAAAGTAAAAGACAGCTAGATGTATTTAGCAAGATATGTAAATTAAAGTTTAACCTTCCAATTGATGTAGAGGAGAAATAAGACTTTTTGCCTTCTTGCAGATAGATGTTTGGGTTTTGTTTTATTTTATTTTATTTTTTAAATTGTCTGAATTTGTCCAACTGAGTGAAAAATAAGTGCACAGAGTGTCTTTCTCAAAAGTAAAACACTCCCTGTGTCTCTGGCACATGCAATTTTTGGCTAAACAACAAAGACTGTCTGGAGATTCTGGTAAGACTGTCTGTCCTTTATGAAGAGATATCCACTATTTATTTCATCTCCTAGAGAATTTTAATCTGGATATTTCTTAAAGGATTATTTCTTAGTGCATCTGACCTTTGCAAAGACTGATCAATACCTAACTATGCAGTTGATAAACCAAGATTCAGGCAGCATACGAAATGTTCAGAGAAGCCCTTCATTGGCGATAAACCAGTGAAATGAAAATAAATAGAATATTATTTCTCTTTAAACAGTATTTAAAGCAGTGATTTTATTTTTATTTTTTTTTTCCGGAGACATTAATCAGAACCTTAGATTGTTGTTTTCTGTTTCCCCTGCAGACTTTTTAGGAAACCCAAATGCTCAGGGATTTTTTTATTTTTTTGAAAGCTAAATTTCTGGAACTGCAAATTTCACAACTGTATTTTTCCATTAATTGCAGCAACATTGCGGATGCCCAGGTCTTGCAAACAGCATGTTACTCTTTTAAAGTTCATTGGAAGGTAATAGGAAGAGTTTGGGGGTCCATGGAATGTGGTGTTACGTAGAGTATATGCTCTGGCCACCCTGGTGAATCTCTGTTGTGTAAGAACTCCACTTGCCAGTCTTTCCCAGGCTGTGATACTGTGAACTAGTTTTTTTCTTCATAATCTATGCTTTCAGAGCACTTTCATATAAACCAAAATTATGCCTGATCAAAAAATCTCATGACAGAAAGCATCGCCGAATGGTTTCACAGCTAAAAATCTGTATTCACAGACACCTACTTACATTCTGCAAATCTACCTACCTGTGTGTGTTCATATTCCACCTACAGGTGGAATTATACAATAAATTAGTTTCATAAATTAGCAGAACTGATTTCTGCTCTCAGTGATGACACCACTGGCTTCAATGGACCAATTCTGGGATTTACTTTTTTTTGTCCAGAAATTAGATTGGAAGCTGGCCACACTAAATCATTTAAACTCTTTGTAAATATGCCAGTACCTTGCAACTGACTAATTTCAGCCAAGTGTAGTTATATAAGTATTGACTTCTCCAAAGAAAAATTATTAACTTTTTCTAAAGAAACTGATTGAAAATATATTGTCTGTTTGAAGAAATAAAATAAAAGGAGATGGGAAAATTCTTTTTTTTTTTTTTTTAAATTCTGTTCTCAACACTCATCCAAGATACCAGCATTTTCTCTGCTCCATGAGTCAATGATTTAAGACTCAGATGGGAGAAATTAAGTTTCCTTAAGTATTTTCTACTACTCATCCAAGTTATCAATACTATGACTAAAATCCTGTCTGAGTATGTTTTGAAATGTTTGGGAATTACTTGTGTCAAAAAAGATGTGTTAACAGGATTATTCACTACTCATTATGCATCATTTTCTCTGTGTTATTCATATAGCCCCATTTCAAATGCTTCAGTATTGCAAAGGCAAAAAAAGAAAAAAAAATTCAATACCACGTGGAATTCAACCCTTTGACAAGAATTATATTTAATGGTAACTGCAATGCTTTCATAGTAATATGGAGAGGATTTGTTAACATTAAAAACATTGAACTGAAACTTGAAGGAAAAAATACCTTTTAAAGACATAAAAACCCCTTCCAAACCTACAAATTCAAACTATTCCTTAAAGGTATGTAAATCTTAATAACCTCCAAACACTTTCACCCTCCCCAAAATGAAATCCCAATGGAAAATTTTATTTTAATGAACTCACATCTGTCAAAATGGAGGGTTTGACAAGCTGACAATTTACAGCCAGTTTGTACAAGTGTGGAGTCATTACTGCAGTTCACACTGTCAGCTCCAAACCTGTTCCCTACTGTCACTGAAAACATGGGTTTTCTAGCACCAGACCAGCAAATTTCAAAAGCTGATCATTGTTGAGTATAGAAAGTGGCATTTCAGACAGCGCAGACACAAAAACGTTGTCATGCTCTAAGAACGTAACTGCAGCAGCCAATATAATTAAATTTGATGATCATCCTGGAAACATCCTCTTCTGAGAAATTCTTTAAGACAATATAGTTTCATTCGTTTGTCTGTCAGCTATGACTACAGCCAAACAAGTTAGCTAGCTTCATATATTTCTGAACAAAAATAGCCCAGCCTAGCTGTCAGTCTGTTCTGTATGGCATTTAAAATCATAAATTCATAAAGGCCAGACTTCAGCAACCATAGCGTATACTGTGTTTTTCTTTAAATGTCCTTAAAAATTAATGACAAAGAAAAACTAGTTTTTCTTATTGATACAAAAATGCAAGATTCTTTTGGACAAACTATTTATCTCAATCCAAACCTGTGTGAGGAGGAACCTGATTACTTACGTGAAGTCACTGTATATCTAGAAAACTACCCTTGGGTCCTATTTTTTGTATCAAATGACAAAAGACATGACAATGGATGGAGTCATTATGAGTTTTGCAGAAAACCAAGTCAGAATCAACTCGAGAAATTGAACAAATCTAACATTTCCCAGAGTCATTGCATATAATATTCCTACTACTTGTTATTGGCTATTCAGGACTATATGACAAAAAAGCAATAAAATCATTCAGAAATGAAGAAACAGGTATGATTTCCAGCTGTTTCTAGCATGGTTTAAAGATAATGACTACAACCTGTAGCTCTAGTGAAAGAAACTAACTCTTAAAAAAAGACCATTACCTGCTCTGAATCAGAGTCCTTACTTGATAAACTTCAGGACTCAATGCTGTCATCTTTGTTAAAAAAATAAATAGACAAAAAAATGGACAACAATTATGATTTTTTTATTTGGCTTAGAGAAAGTATGTGTTTTCTTAGAAAAATTGCATCAGGACTCAAAGACTGAGCATATTTTTTAAAACCCCTAGCAAAATATAAATGGCAAAACTCTGATTTACTTCTACTAAAGACTCTCGAAGGAAAGAGTTTGCTATGGTTCTCTAATAAATGATAAAAGGTGTGTATATATATATACATGTATTAAGAAAAAAAGATACCAACTTTTTAAAGGTTTGGTTGCAAAATGACATGTAGACCACTCCTTCCTTCTTTTTTTTAGTTTTCCTACCCCTCATTTCCACCACCTTATAAAAGACTGCTGCTCCAGCTGTACTGCTGAAGTCGGTAAGAATTGTAATTTGTGTCAATGGGAGTAAGATCAGGGACAGCTTTATAGTTAAATAAGGGATGCAAATTTCAAATACAGGAGTACTGTAAATACATATATTTAAGGAACAGCAACAAAAGAATTTCTGAAGACAACTACGTATTTGCAAATTTATCCAGATGTACTCTGTTGTCATGTCATTTCCACACAAGCTTCTTCAAATAGCTTCAAGAGAGTTATATAAATTTTCATAACAACCCTAAATAGATTAAAAATAATTTCTAAGAAGTTATATGTGATGCTTCTGAGGCAGAGTATTGATAATAGTCTTATTCAGCTTCACCACCTCCAGCAATTGCCAAAATCAAGAGAAAAAGTTAATTTTGTTATAAAATTGCTTTCATTTTAATTGCTAAGGTGGAATTTATAGAATTCACTTGTAAGAATTCACGTATATAGATGACAGCAATTTTAGTATTCTTGTGTTTTACTTCTTTATCTCTCAGCCATCTCTCTTTTGTTAAATTCTTCCTATTTTTATATTAGCTCTTCTATTTTTACTAGTAATTTTCCTCCTTTTTAATCTTCTATTAATTTGTAAGAAAGCATCCTAGACTAACTAATGCAATTTTATACCTGACATATCTTAATGGAGTATACGATTATTTGGCAGACACTCCCAGTGCAGAGCTGAAGGTGTGTCTTCCCCAGAGTCATCATAACACCACAGTTCATTGAAAATGCAGTTTTTATATACATGCTGGTAACATAGATATTTCTTTATAAATATTATAGAGTCGGTGTTCTATGGTTTTGTATCAGTTCTCTATAGCAATCACTAAGACTTCAGCTGAACAGATTACAGCTGACCAGGAGTTTGGATGATTTGATATTCAGGGAGCATGTAAGAAGCACTATTACTGGCAGAACTGACTTGACAGCAAAAAATAACATAATGCATTCATCCTGGCTTAAGGGTGACTGATGCAGGGGTGGCCAGGGTAGATCTCAGGTATCACCTGGTCCAAACTTTCTTAGCAAAAGCATGACCTAGACGAGATGTCCTAGTACTCTATCAAGCCAAACCTTAAAACTGTCCTGTGCTGGGGAAACTGCCAACACAGGACATGTTGGTGAGACTATTGCAATGACTGATTATTCTCTTTGGGAATTTTTTTCTTTTTGTGCTGTCCTGGGTTCAGCAGCAGCAGTCATTTTTTCTCCTTCTTGGTAGCTGGTGCAGCACTGTGTTTTTCATTTGGGCCTGGGAACAGTGCTGATAACACCAGTGTTTTCAGTTACTGCTTGGTGATATTCAGGCTGGCCAAGGACTTTGTGAGTTTCATGCTCTGCCAGGGAGGAGGGGAAGCCAGGAGGAAGGAGCGACAGGACACCTGACCCAGACTAACCAAAGAGATTATTCCACACCACAGCACATCATGTCCAGGATGTAAAGACAGAGAGCAGAGACCCGGAAGGGTGGTGAGGGTGCACGGTGGGGGGCACTGGTGGGGGTGCATTGCTTGCTCGGGCTTGATATTGGATGGTGAGAAACTGTATTCTTTTCCCTTGTATTTTCTCTTGTCATTATTATTATTGGTGGTAGCAGCAGTGATTTGTGTTATACCTTAGTTACTAAACTGTTCTTATCTCAACCTGTGGGAGTTGCATTCTTTCGATTCTCCTTCCCATCCCTCCAGGAGCGGAGGGAAGAGACAGTGGGGAGTGAGTGAGAGAGCGGCTGTATGGGTTTATGAAGCTTAAACCACGACATGTGCTTAGATGGAATCTCTCTAGGAGTAATTTATGCTCATTACCCCTCATCTTTTCCACGTGACTCCTTGTAAAAATGGAGTCTCTATCTTCTTTGTAACCACCCTTTTAATACTGGAACATGTTGATAAGGTCTCCCCTGAGCCTTCTTTTCTCAGGGCTGAACAAGCTCAGTTCTCTCAGCCTTTCCTCACATGGCAGGCTTCCTAGTCCCTGGATCACCTTTGTGTCCCTTCTTTGGACCCTCACCAGCCTGTCCACATCTGTTTTGTATAGCAGACACCAAAACCAAACACAGTATTCCAGGTGTGGCCTGACAAGAGTTGAGCAGAGACTACTGGTCGGTGTAAAACATCATCCTGTATTCTTTCTTTGCTGCACCAGCATACTGTTCAGTGTATTGCAAGCTTCTTGTCCATCAGGACCCCAGGTCTCTTTCCACAGAGCTGTTCCAAAGACAGGTAGATCCCAGCCTGTGCGCCCTGGATTAAGCCTTTCCAGGTGCAAGACCTTACACTTGTCCTTGTTGAGATTCACACAGTTCTTGTTAGCCCACTCTTCCAGCCTATCCAGGTCTTCCTGCAGGTTGTGTCTCCCTTCCAAAGTGTCCACTTCCACACTCAGTTTGGTGTCATTGGCAAACTTTGTCAGGGTACACTTGATCCCACCACTCGGATCACTTTTGAAGACATTAAGCAGCATTCGGCCCAGTATCACTCCACTGAGGAACCCCTCTTGTGACAGGTAACCAGCTGGAAAAGGAGCTATTTACCAGCACCCTCTGGGTGCAGCCAGTCTGCAACTCCCCCGCAAACACATAGACCAGCTGTCTAGACTGTAACACTCTGGGAGAAGGCTGTAGAAAACTGCATTGAAAACCTTGGAGAAATTCAGGTAGACAATATCAGCTCCTTGCTCTACATTAATCATGCAGGTTACTTTGTCATAGAAGACAATCAGGTTTGTCAAGCACAATTTGCCCTCAGTGAACCCGTGCTGGCTTTTCCCAGTCATGTTCTTCATTTAACTTGTGATATTCCCCAGGAGGATTTGTTCCATAACATTCTTAAATAGAGAAGACTGATGGATTGATGAATTCCTGGTTTCTCCCTTAAGTCCTTCTTGTAGATGGGGGTGACATTAACCTTCTTCCAGTCTTGTGAGATGTCCCCTGATCTAAACTTCTCAAAGATTATGGAGTGTGGCCTCACAAAACTGCCAGCAATCTTAACGCCTTTGGGTAGCTATTGTCAGGGCCCATTGATCTGTAATACTTCACATACCAACTATTCCTTTACTGACAGTGGGTCTGTGTTTGCATCAGCCTGCATTTTTGTTCCCAAGGCCTGGAGCCCAATAGTGCTGGTAAAGACAGAGGTGAAGAAAGTGTTGAGAATCATAGTCTTTTCAACATTATTGGTCACTAATTCCCCTCTCCTGCTTAACAGTGGGTCAGTATTTTCCTTTTGTTTCTGTATGCTGCTTACATACATGAAGAACACTTTCTTGTACTTTTGACACCTCTTGCTAATTTCTTTTTCCCAGTTTTTGCTTTTCTAACTGCATCTCTACATGCCCTGGAAATGCCTTTGTAGTTCTCAACAGGTATTTATCTGGTTTTCTATCTCAGGTCCACTTTTAGTTTTGAGTAGACTCAGAAACTCACAATTAAGCCAAAGCGGTCTCTTGTTCTGCCCATTTCACTTACCTTTAAAGGGGATGAAGTAGTTTTGTGTTTCTAGAAGAGAGTTCTTCAAAAATGTTAGGAGATAGTAGGGGTTGAGGCGAGACTGGAATTATATCTGTGTTAGAAAACAAACTGTAAATAAAAGTTATATATTTTTTTTTTTCAAAGGAAAATGTAGTAAATATTAGAAAGACTTTTTTTACTGTCCCCTTTCCTGGGTACTATCTCTGAAAAAAATTCTGATCTGACAATGGCAAGGGAAGAATGAGAAAATATGATAGAAGAAGCAATTTTATATGGTTACAGGCTTATTGTTCTTCCTTTTTGTTTTTCATAGTCGACAGGCCAGGGTCCCATTTGCTTCTCACTTTTAACCAGGGAGTGTGGACAAACATACTTATAGCATGTTTATTGTAGGCTAAATCCCACAGTTAGCATTCAGCATAGTTTTCACTGTCAGATGCTCACTTGATGCTTGCCACCACAGTTTTCTCTACCAGATTTCCAAAAAGCCTGAAAAAAGGTTATGAAAGAAATACTCTGACAGATCTCATTACACACTGTGGCTTGCCAGCATACCTCTGAAAATCTTTAGTAACAGTTCCTGAATCCTACTAGTCTGAGAAAGTATAATTAAACTCATTTAGAGCCAAGTTCTGCTTCTGCAAGACACAGTACCAAAGCTTTTTATAGTGAAGTAACAGCTGACTGTAAGGCTGAGATGTCCTTGATGTGAGCAGCCTACAATATGTATGTAATTATATGAATTGCTTTGACACTTTCTACACATTACGGTGAAAGGAAATGCTATTAATCATCTAAATATGGTGTTGGGAACAATATGTCTAGAAGATAAGAAACAAAAGAAGCTGTTCTACTTGATACAATCCACTACCTTTTTATGTGTATGTAATCATAAAATCATAGAATCATAGAATCATAGAATAGTGGGGGTTCGAAAGGACCTTAAGATCATCTAGTTCCAACACCCCTGACATGGGCAGGGACACATCCCACTAAACCATGCCACCCAAGGCTCTGTTCAACCCAGCCTTGAACACCGCCAGCAATGGAGCATTCACAACTTCCTTGGGAAACCCATTCCAGTGCCTCACCACCCTAACAGTAAAGAATTTCTTCCTCATATCCAACCTAAACTTCCCCTTTTTAAGTTTGAGCACATTACCCCTTGTCCTATCACTACAGTCGCTAATGAAGAGTCCCTCCCCAGCATCCCTGTAGGTCCCCTTCAGATACTGGAAGGCTGCTACAAGGTCTTCACGCAGCCTTCTCTTCTCCAGGCTCAACAGCCCCAACTTTCGCAGCCTATCTTCATATGGGATGTGCTCCAGTCCCCTGATCATCCTCTTGGCCCTCAACTGGACTTGTTCCAACAGTGCCCTGTCCTTTTTTTATTGAGGACACCAGAACTGCGCACAATACTCCAAGTACCACTGAAGTTCAGGCTACTCTTCTGATACCTTCTTGGTGTAACCTCATCAACTCAACCTGCTTCTGCAATAGTGCTTAGTCCATTCAGCTTTATTCAGCTTATGCTGGCTTGAAACGCTCAAAAAATGTACATATACATTAAAAAAAAAAAAAAAAAGAAAAAGAAAAAAAAAGAAAAGAAGCCCGTTTTGGAAAGTTTTGCAAATTACCAAAGGGCCATGTGCTGTTACTCTGTTGGTGCTGTTTCCTAGCAATGCTGGTTTGAACCTGACCTTTGCAGAATGTGAAGGAAGCGCACAGATGTGCACAATTCTCATCTCTGGAGAAGAGAAAGTTTGCTTTAGGAAAACAAATTTTAGGGAAGACAACAATTTGAGAGATACACACAAAAAATTCTCAGACAAATATTACCTGTGCTGTGGAAGCAAAATGTTAGAAAGGACTCTGAAGGAGGGGTTTGGATCTTTGATTATGGGATAAACAGAAAAGTTAATAGCAGGGGAGTACATAGGATCTCATAAGGCACATGAGAGCCACAGTCATAGGAAAAATTATTTAAGGAATAGTTAAGAAGAAGGATGTCAATATCTTGAGCACGAGAACTCGGGACACCCATTTCGAGGAAGAGTGGAAAATGATCTCTTAGATTTCTTTCCATTGTTCTCTGTATACTGGGATCAAGCATCTCTTTTCTTGTCTATTTGCATAGTGCTGTCTCTGTGGAACTCCTTCTGGTCCCACTTCAGAGAATCCTGTCCCTTGGAAGAGACTTAAAGCTCCTCACTAGAGAGGTTTCATATCCTCTGTGCATCAGAGGGATGTGAAAAGCCCTTTCCTTCCATTCTCTGTAAATTCATAAGAAGCCTTCCCTTCTAGGATAAACCTTTGCTGAAGAACACAGTTACTACACAGTAGATGCAATTGATTAATCATGGGCAATATTGTAGTGGAGCTCCAAGCATAATTCATGTCATTCCTGACAAGCCCTTCCACGCTAACGCAGATTGTCTTGGTCTTTAGCTCTGCCTCGCGGTTCATAAGACAAAGCTGGTGATTCAACCTGGGGATCATATGAGTGAGATATCCTACATCTGCAATCCCCAAATCCCTTCCATCATGCCTTTTTCAAATTCTGCTGTATTTATTGCACACATAAAGGGCTAAAGCCATGCTTTTCTTCATAGCTCTAGTTGCACTTAATCACTTGACATTTATTCTGGCAGGTGAATAGAAATTGCTGCTCCTTTGGAGAACCACTGGCATTCAGTCTTTAATGGTGATTTGGGTTCAGTTGTTTGTTTAAGAATAGGCTTTTTATAGTTTAAAAGACCTCATGATGTTTGCTTACAAACACAGAACACAATGTTCCGAAAATCCACCAGATATGGATTTGTAACCACTTACTTTTAATTAAACTGAGAAGGACAAGCTAATAAATATTTCATACTTACATAGTGGAAAAACAGGGAATACAGGACTAAACGTTACATTTGACATCTAGAAAGATCCTCAGAAAACATCTGGAATTCTGTGTTTAAAAATTTTTTGTTTTGCTTGTAGTTGACTGGAGAATAGTGTTAAGGCTTTAGATGCACTTGTCTACAAAAAAAGCTATAATTTTAGACTTAATCAGGCTTCAAATTTGGTTCTGGGTTAGCATATGTTTGTGGACACAAGACAGTTCAGTTTTTAATATATTTTGAAGAACACTGAATGTTTTTTTTTTCTAGTTTTAAATTCAAATTAACTTTTTGAGGAAGCGTTTTTTCTTTCCTTGCTCAGTTTTTGAAATTTTTCACCTGTTTTTGTAACTTCTCTTTTATGAGATGGTTGGGTTTTGACTGACTTTGCAGGTAGAAAGCCTTAACTTCTTCAGAAACCGTGGTATGTTTTCTATTTCATTTCAACATATGAGGCTTTGCGAGTACTGTTCTGGCTTATTGGTTAACTCAGGATTTGCCTGTAAAAGATCTTTCAGTTCCACAGTGGCTTCATCATCATAAAAAAAAAAAAAAAAAAAAAAAAAAAGGTTTTTTTAGTTTTGTTTTGTAGTTTTGAGCAGCTGTCATATTCTGCAGTTTGGTAGAGACTCCATTTTCATTTTGCTTATCATTATAAAGTTCATTCCTCAGAGAGTTTTGTTATTACAACATCTCTAGACTACAAGTGTATTATTTTTTAAATTAAAGTTTCTTTGAAGAAATAAAAAATGTGATTCTGTAGACGCTGATCTTCCTCAATTCCTACTTTCTTCAGACTTCCTTCAGGGAACTAAGGACATTCAGTCATTTCATCATTTTCAGTTCCAGACATCCAGGGTAGAAAATGATTAAAGATCAGGCCTCCTTCCTGAAAAATGTAAACTAGCTTAAGCCAAATTTTGAACAATTTATGCAGAGTTAGAAATCTATTCATTAATCTTCTCCAATTTATAATTTGAATTCAGCGTAATGATATGCTCAGTGTATTTTGACATCTGAAAATATCATTATTATTTTTCTGTGTGAAATAGTAAAATTAAAAATTATTCTTTCACTCTTCAATTTCAAACACTGTTCATTAAGAGTTTGTTTCTGTGTTTCAATACTTTCAGTGTTTACATATGTTTTGTACTGAATAATACCTTTTACTTACCTAGAAACTCTCACGATAAAGATTATGATTACAAGCTAAAGACAAAAAGCATGTAACTTTATATGATGACAATATAATAATATTAGAATAAACAAATTGTAAGAAATCTTGACAGATAATGTAATTCATTCCCAAATGAAGGTCTAGGCATACCCTCTATTTTATTACATAACCAGTTCTTAAAACCTACTTGTGATCGATGCTGTGTTGCCTACCTGTATAATCTATTCCTGTGCTCAATCCTTCTCAGCTTTAAAATATTTTTACCTAACATATCCCCTATCTCCTCCTTGCTTCAATTAAAGCCGTTTCTCTTCACTATATGTACAAAGAATAAGGATCATTTATTTCTTTTTTTCCTGACACCTTTAATGTATTTGAAGGTGGTTTCTATGTGTTCCCTCAACCTTCTTTTTTCTAGAGTAAAAATCCTCAAATCCTCTTTCACAGGTCAGTTTTTATGGAGTTCTGATCATTCTTAGTGCAATATCATTGATGGTGATATGTGCCACTTTGACGCATACTAATAATGCAGCAGTAATCAGCTTCCAAAAGATGATCCCTCCTCACTGCTCACTGGCTAGCTTCCATAGCTAGATAAAAGCTCAAAAATATCACAGTAATACAAATAACAGTTCTGCCCTATGCTTTTGTGCTCTATCAAGATAATGCGTTGGTTCATATCATAATGTTACCTAAAAAAGACGGTAGATATGAAGATTAGACAATCAATATGAGCGTAATTCTTTCCACTTTCTTTTCTTCACAAAAGGCAAAAAGATGCAAAAGCTGTTTTCATCAGATTTTTCATCAAATCATTTTAGATCTTTTTTTATTTCAGTTTTTACATTTATAAAAATAAAATAACTGGGACAGGCTATTCTTAATGTGGGAATAAAAGTCTAAAACCACAGAATAGAGATCACCATCAGGGTGGAGAACACCTTCATAAAATATTGTCTTCGGAAAAGCAAGCTTATTTTGACAGTTCAAGATTAGCTCTCCTGTTTTAAAATAATTCAGAAGGCATTGTGCCTAAATGGGGGCACATAAAGCATAAAACTCTGAATATAGACACAATCACCATATACAGTAATTTTCTCAGTGGTCTCTAATCCACAATTATGAGCAAATTCAAAGTTTCTGTTTAATAGATCCTGATTTCAGAAAACCTTATTACATTTTTATTGGTTGCCATTATAATAGAAGGTACAATTTAGGATTCAAAGTATTAAAATTATTAGGAAAAGCATGCCAGAAATTTTAAGCCACTCATACAAGGGGTTGTACTTTCATTTTTTTCAAACAGAAGGATCAATCTATTTAACTACTTATCTATCGATCTATCTGGGCAAATTTGTCCAATACTGCTGCACTGGTAAGAAGGCTGCTAGTCTGAAAAAGCATAAAAAATGTAAGCATCTATGTAAGACACAGGAATTAGAGGTCATGGGAAATGCATTTCCTGGTAGCCAGCCTGAGAAAAGTTTACTTGGACTTTAAAATATTATTACTCAGTCTAGAAATTAATCTGATCCACTGGAGCAGAAACAGTTTGCATGGAGACACAAGCTATTCTGGGCTATTCAGAGCTGCATCTCTGAGCAGCAGCAGCAGTGATGACTTATGCCTGTAACAACAGGCTCAGAAGTCCTACGCTGATGACTGGTTCAGGATTTCTGCCCATCCTAATCAAAATGGATGGATACAACTTGTCCACTAGCATGGCCATCTGTTAGTGTGGCATATTGCCCACACAGAAGGTATTAGGCCAATTTCAGTGTTCTATCCTAAGGTGGATTTAGAAGGGAACAGAGAAAACACCGTGCATTAAAACCAGCAGTCTATCCTTAGGAATCCTACAGCAAGCAAAGTCTATCTGATGCCATAACAAGCTGTGTTACAATCCACGTCTTCTACCCCAAACAAGAGAGAGAATACCAAAAGAGCTTCAAAAAGTTATGGCAGCTTACTGTGCTACCAAATAGCCAGCAGATCAAGGGAAGTGATTTCCCCCTTCAACCCAGTGCTCATGAGACCCCATCTGCAGTACACATTTGGTGTCCAGGTTGGTCTTTACAGCTTATCAACCAGTGCACAAAGCTGATCAGAGGCAGGAACACTTGCCCTGTGAGGAGAAACTGAGGAAACTGGGCTTGTTCAGCCTAGAAAAGTGCTGGCTTGAAGGGGAACATAACAGCAGCTTTCTAACACTGCTGGAGATTATGAGAAAGGCAAAGCCAGACACTCCTCAGGAGTGCATGGTGGGAATAAAGGAGGCAGGGTGCATAAATAAGGACAGAGAAGATTCTGACTGGGTGTGAGGAGGAACATTTTCCCCATGAGGGTGGTTGAGCAGTGGAACAGGTTGCCCCAGAAAGTTGTGCAGCCTCCTTCTTTTGAGGCTATGAAAACCAGACTAGATAAAGTTCTAACAGTCTGGTCTGACCTCAAAGCAGGGCTTGCTTTGTGAAGGATTCTATCCTAGAGATGTCCTAAAATCCCTTCCAATCTGGATGGTCCTGCAATCCTATACGTAAGCAATGAAGAAGGTGATGCTCTTTTAGAAGATTCTGCCACATCTCATATTTTTCTACTTTGCATCATAATTTGAAGGTTTGATGAAAATAGAAGAAAAATGTGGGGTTTTTTTGTTTGTTTGTTTTTCACAGAACTTCCTGCAAACTTGATCAATACTGAATTCAATGTCCAGTTCATTTGTATCAATGGAAAGGGAAAGGGCTTGGCTGCCTGAGATTTGTATTCTGTGAAACAGTAAAGACCACTCCTAACGAATCAGATTTCTGTCTAATTTTTCTGCTACTGCTACTGCTTCTACTGCTGCTACTACTAGCTAGTGACTGCTACTAAGACTAAAATGACACTGGACAGTGTAAAACTATTCATGAAGAGGACACAGTTGTAATTGAAGTATACACAGGACTGATTTGCTACTATTAGTTTATGGTACAAATTTCTATTAGACTCTCATTTTAATAGGTAAAAATTTAGCAAGAATTCATACCTTAGTTAAGTGATTCACTATCGCTCAACAGGTGTATTACTGTAAGCATACACAAATACCATAATCATCATAAAAGGGAAGTAGTTATCTAAATAACATCTTGATTTAAAGAATTTCCTTTCTGTTTGCACATTTCTTTTAATTGAATATGAGAAATTAGATATATTTCAATTGCAAATAAAAAATAATTTAATTGTATTTTTTAAAATCAGTATTATTGGGAAGTAAAATTAAGGTCATTAGAAAACAGCCAACAGACTAATACAATGAGCATATAAAGAAAAATATATCAACAGAGAAAACAAAGTAGCTCTTGAGTAATTTGAAGTCTGTGAAATACTTCATAAGAGATTTTTTCCAGTAACCCAGTCCTCGCTATGAAAACATTTAACCATACAGAGCATTAAGTGCTTCAAAGTTCAAAGGCAACCGGTGGGGCACAGCATACAAGACAATTCTACAAATTTCAGCCAAAAAAACTAGATACCTCATAGACATTATACTCTGTAGATGTCACGGGTTAACTGTACCGCCTTGGGTTTGTATTTTTTTCATGACTTGCATAAATTTGTCTTCAATACCATACATTTAATTTATTTATAGGCTATTCTTCCTGATTTTAAAAAAAGTTCAGTATTATAGAATGACGTATTATTCCAATTCCAATTCCAATAATATAGGTGAAACAAAAAATGATTAATTTCAAATAAATACTAAGTTTCTCCAAGCTGATATTTTTAGTGAAAGCCAGTGACCTTGAGACAGTCATCTTTATTCCTGCACAAATTTCTACCTTGACTACAAAACCCCAATTTATCAGAACAGTAAAAATTTTGAATGCCAGTTTCATTAACTTTTGAAAGACTGAACCATACTGTGTCCTAAAGGATCAGACAAAATCTCCAATAACATTCTGTCTTTTTTCTGCATGTATCTTTCTTATTAGTAATACAACAGTCTCTAAGTAAATGAGTTCATTATCTAAATGAAGCCATAGAGCTAAGTAAATGATGTGTTTTGGAGCTGAGTACAACAAAATTACACTTACCCCATCTTTCTTTTCTTGTTAAAAGTCAGTGTTATCATTCATTGAGTGCAGTAGAGTGGGACATCAAATATATTTAAATGATTGCAAAGTTACCTTTTTAATTTTTAAAAAAACGAACTGTATGTTGCAGCAAAAATCACCAGGACTAAAAATCTCTAACTCTTTCTGTAGCCATTATTTACAGAGTTCTCTTACATTAGAAAAAAAGTCTTTTATTTGTATATGTCATAGCTGAAGTTGCCAAAAATGAAGAAATAAACCTTGACCTGTGAAAACTTTGAGGAGTCCTTTATCTATATAGTCATTCAACATGTTTTAAAATATATTCAGAAGAGCAAATAATAGGTTGGAATCCTTTTTTGTTTTGTTCTCAGAATTTGGGCCTGACTTTTTAGAAAGGTTTTCAGTTTTTTGAAACCATATATCTGGCAATAACAGGAGTGCTGCCTCAATTACCATCACCATAATCACAAAGTGGTATATCAATATATATACATATTAACTTGTAAATTGGAAAATAAATATGTCATGCTGTCAGTACTTGTCTCTGAACAAAGATGTGAATTGAAATACTTTCACAAAATATGTTGTTAACTTCTTTATATTTGAACCATTGTTAAAAAAAGTCAGTGGAAGTTGTGTCGTTTTGCATACTTAATCATTCAGCAAGGAAACCAGAGTTCAATGACAACTTCAAACTGAAGGAATGCAGGCCTACATCCCACACCACCATACAAAAAATTATCATCAGTCTAAGGCAGGCTCCATTTTGTAATCCAGAAGTCCTCTGCTGAAATGACACATGATGGACTCATCCCTTTACTTCTGGCTTATAGACCATTATTTAATATGAAATCTTGAAAGATTACAGGAAGAAAGGAAAAAATGTTAGTGTTCCTCATTTCAGATCAGCACAAAGGACGCTGAGCTTCAGAATCATGTTCACATTTGCACCATATGCACATAAACAAATCCATTGCATTTGTTGTAACCCAGTGGCAATGCTTTGACAGGAAAGTGAAACAGTGCTCTTCACTATCCCTTATTTCATATACTCTTTGAAATGTAGTAGACAGTTTGAGTCCTCAGAGGACTGAAAATAACGCCAGTTCTGTTTTCTGCTAGGCTATTCTATAGTATAAAAGCAGCTCCATCACCACCTTCTTGTTTTAAAAGAGCGCAAGAAGACTTTAGGAACTGGTTTGAATTCCAGCTGGGTGGAAGCACTTGACTCCAGACATGCCTTAAGTAGACATTCTCACTGGGCATGACAGTTCCAGTGGCTAACTAGTGCCTTGTCTTCAGGTTCTTCAGATCATTGTCTGAGGAGCTCAATTCTCCCAATAAAAGACATACAATTGTGGTGCCAAATGTAAATCTAATTTCCATTCTTGAACTTAGGGATTTAACTGTTTCAGGTCTTGAAGCCTTTTTGGAATCTATTGAAAAATCGTGTGATTAATCCCATCTAAATCAGCTGAAGAAATCTGAATGCTTACAAAACATCAGTTCACACCAGAATACATATGTATGAAAGTGAAATAAGCCAAGTGTGTAAGACAAAGACTAAAAAGTACCAGTAGCAAACTTAAAGATGACGGCTAATACGCTACCACAAAGGTCTAAAACTAAGCTCTGTTTGAGAAAAGAGGCTCCTTTTGACTCAGTAAGGCCACGGAATGTCAGAATTTAATTTTCAAAGAGATACTGTCCAAGCAAAAGAAACATAACCTTATCAAGGGGAAATATGCATGCTCAGTCCTTGGAAAGGTATTAAAGAGATTAGAGAGATGAAAATCATATCCAAGAAGATGTGAGAAAATGTTTTTAATCACTGAAATGAATTGAAATTCCCTGGACCTCTCAGGGGGCCAGGGAACACCATATAATGATGGACTTCTGTAAATGCAGGAGTCACCCTATTTTTTCTTTGGACTGTAGTCAACAGGCCTTTCATTACATCATGTGCAAGAAATCTGTTGGCTTTACTGAGTCATGTCCCACTTATGTAAAGAATGAGCCATTTCTAATTAGTTTTTGGTTTTGGTGTTTTGTTATTTTTTGGTTGGATTTTATTTTATTTTTTTTTTCTGAAGAGCATTTATTTCTAATAATATTAAGAATCAAGGCAGGTAAAAGAGCACAGCTTTTATTTTTTATTTTTTTTTTTTTTTTTAAACCCAGTCTTCATTAAAGTTATATGGATACACTCTAAAGCCTTCTTTTGATCCCTATGCACACTTTTTTTAAGAAAAAAGATATCCTGAATTATAAGGAGAAGCACAAAAGATTTCTATATGTGTTTGTGAAAACAAAAGGATGCATTGCTATTGAATACATAGCCAGATTGTAACTGAAGTGACATTTCTCTAAGCAATTGTTCAGACATACACATCTCAAAAATCAGAACAGCTTATGGTTGAATTGCTAGTCATTTAAAAGCTCAAGCAGACAATGATGAAGAAGTTATAACCACCTTAAGGAGCAATGATTTTCTACTGGTATCAGTATAATCATAAAATGTCATAATGCATTGCAGTTTTTGACCAGACAGAAAAGGTAGCATGTCACTCACCTATAAAGTTCTTTATTCTGGTCTCTCATGAACACAGCTGAAATACAACAATTAGTCCTGCACCCGTTCCTGTCTCAAAAAGGATTACGATAAAGAAAAAGTTATTGTGTATGATAGTCTACAAGTATTCAAAGGGCAGAGCTACCAGGGAAGGAAAGGAATCATCTCAAATAATAGAAGGATGATTGTAAGTTATGGAATGAAATTAAGAAAGGTTAAGTCTCATTTGGAAGAAATATTGGTATGTCTTCTCCTTAAAAGAAGCAATAAAAAGTTCACCAGTTATATGGGAAGCAAGCAACATGTAACAATAATAAATGTGCTATCTGAAACTACCAAAAGTCCTAGGAGGCTCACAACATCACTTTCACCTTTGTATTTTTTTGAAACATTCTTTTTTCGCATATGACAGTACAATTTTCTCTAAGGTTTTAATAACTGTAATCTACCTTTTAAATTGTTGCTTTATAAAGGATCCTTTCTGTAATGTGATCAAATTTATTTATCTTCTCTCACAAGGTGAAACTAGAGCTCAGAATCTGATGTTTATATCTTGATTTTATGTCTTTGGTTGTATTTGGAGCTGAAATGCTGCTGACATTCCGCTGCCTGACGCACATCGGTGTGGGAACACGGTCCTATTGGCCCTGGTTCAAGAAGGACATTCAGAAAGTGAAGTATATGTAGCAGAGGTCTATCAGGAGGATACAGACTGCATCTCCTGTAACAAGTGACTGCAGGAGATTAGCTTGTTTCTCCAGGCAAAGAGAAGGATAAAAAGTAACCTAATGCAGATGCTTGAAAAGTTGTTACAAAGAGAAAAGAACTAAATCTTAGCAGTTTCAGACAAAAAAAAAAAAAAAAAAAAAAAAGAAAAAAAAAACCAAGTTTAGTGTCTTCATGGGACTTTCCTCTTAACAGTTCAGGAAAAAAATGCCAGTGACACGAAGGGCTGTCAATGCTCAGCTCAGGAATAAGACATTAAAAGACACTGTAGAAATTCTAGCCCTGAAGATATTCATGACTCAGGTAAAGAAAGCCATGAATAAGTTGACGAACTGCTGAAAAAGGTCCTGCACTTAGGAGGATCTTAAACCAATCAATTTCTGGAGATGCCTTCCAAAAAATATTTCTATTGTCCTGTGACCCTCTTGTCATGGTCCTCCAATCTATTGATATTCAAGCATCTCTTTGTCATGTTCAGTTTTTATCATAGTAAGCGATATTGCTCACCTTTCCATAACACATTTCCATAGTTAATTATCATTTTCATTTGTCTCTCATATTTGAGAGAACTTTTCCTCTGGCATGGCTTATAACACTTCCCAATTCCCTTGAAGCTCTAGCAATACTTTGTCTAATGCAGCCCAAGATACCATAAACCTTCTCTGCAGGAATGGTGTGTCGCTCGTTCCTCCCAGGTTAGTTATTCCTGCTTCCACTTCCGTATATTTAATTTTCATGCTTGAGTTTTGACAAGAGCTCGTGCTCTTTCACACAGGCCTTTCGACATTTTTGCCCAAATTCCTGCTTGTTGGGATGGGCCACTCTTCAACTTGGAGGAGGTGATAATTGAATATCAAACAGCTTTCTTGTTCTCCTCTTCCCTCCAAAGCCCAGAGTTTACGCCAGAGTTAACTAAAACTGGCTCTCAAGCATTAATGCTTAAATTTAAAAAAAAAAAAAGAAAAAAAAAAGGACATAGGCTTTCTCCAAGGGTTTAGATACTGTATATACTTTATCAACGACATATAGAAGACAGACTGAAAGGATGACAAAATGAAAAATTTATTATGTGTCAGATAAATAATAAATAATATATACATCCAAAAAATTGTCCAAACTCAGAGAAAATGTGATACCTTAAAAAGAGTAAATACGAAAAAGGGCAACCAAGACAGAATAATTCCAAATCCTGTTATTGTTTTAAAGATTGGTCTCAGTTTTAAATGGGATTTTTGTTAAAAATATGGTCAATTTTTCTCAAATATTACAGATAGTTACATTAATTTTCCTGAAAGTTAATTAAAAAGTAACAAAGAACTAAAGAGTTTAAGAGGTGCTTTATACTCTTCCCTGCTAACCACAGCCATCTAATTCCTATAAATATATGTGTAAAGTGGAAACAAAGTATGTATGTATCTGTGAGAGAACACAGGATGGCTTTTCAATCTTGTTCTTTCTTACTAAAGACTTCGAGCTAACTACATATCCAATACTACTTCTTAAATTCCTTTTTGTCACACTGTGTGCATCAGATAGGTAGTAATGTTTGGCCATGCACTATAGTTTAATGGACATGAATTAAAGTGTCTTCAGTAAAACTCAGTAAATGCTTGTCCCTGTGTCACCTAATATAAAAAAATCTGTAGAAATTGCATAAGTTCTTTAGGAAAAGTGAAGTGTTTTATAAAGGAAGAACAGTGAACTCCACATTTAGGGTCCACATTTAGCAATTTTACATTATAGAATCATAGAATCATAGAATAGTAAGGATTGGAAACGACCTCAAGATCATCGAGTTCCAACCCCCCTGCCATGGGCAGGGACACCTCCCACTAAACCATGCCATCCAAGGCTATGTCCAACCCCACCTTGAACGCCGCCAGGGATGAAGCATTCACAACTTCCCTGGGCAACCCATTCCAGGGCCCCACCACCCTCACAGTAAAGAATTTCTTCCTCAGATCCAATCTAAACTTCCCCTGTTTAAGTTTAAACCCATTACCCCTTGTCCTCTCACCACAGTCCCTAATGAAGAGTCCCTCCCCAGCATCCCTATAGGCCCCCTTCAGGTATGGAAGGCTGCTATGAGGTCTCCACGCAGCCTTCTCTTCTCCAGGCTCAACAGCCCCAATTTGCTCAGCCTATCTTCATACGAGAGGTGCTCCAGTCCCCTGATCATCCTCGCGGCCCTCCTCTGCACTTGTTCTAACACTTCCATCTCCTTTTTATGTTGAGGACACCAGAACTGCACACAATACTCCAAGTGAGGTCTCACGAGAGCAGAGTAAAGAGGCAGGAGCACCTCCGTCGACCTGCTGGTCACGCTCCTTTTGATGCAGCCCAGGATACGGTTGGCCTTCTGGGCTGCAAGCACACACTGCCAGCTCATGTTCATTTTTTCATCAACCCACACCCCCAAGTCCTTCTCCGCAAGGCTGCTCTGAATCTCCTCCCTGCCCAACCTATAGTTGTGCCTGGCATTGCTCCGACCCAGGTGGAGGACTTTGCACTTAGCATGGTTAAACTTCATTAGGTTGGCATCAGCCCACCTCACAAGCGTGTCAAGGTCCCTCTGGATGGCATTCCTTGCCTCCAATGTATCAACCGAACCACACAGCTTGGTGTCATCCGCAAACTTGCTGAGGGCGCACGCAATCCCACTGTCCATGTCACCCACAAAGATGTTGAACAAGACCGGTCCCAACACTGATCTCTGGGGGACACCACTCGTTACTGGTCTCCAGCTGGACATAGAGCCATTGAGCACTACTCTTTGCGTGCGGCCATCCAGCCAGTTCTTTATCCACCGAGTGGTCCACCTATCAAATTGATGTCTCTCCAACTTAGAGAGAAGGATGTCATGCGAGACAGTGTCAAACGCTTTACACAAGTCCAGGTAGATGACATCAACTGCTCTACCCCTGTCCATCAGTTCCGTAGCCCCTTCATAGAAGGTCACCAGATTGGTCAGGCAGGATTTCCCCTTAGTGAAGCCATGCTGGCTGTCACCAACCACCTTGTTGGTTTTCATGCGCCTTAGCATGCCTTCCAGGAGAATCCGCTCCAAGATTTTGCCAGGCACAGAGGTGAGACTGACTGGTCTGTAATTCCCCGGCTCATCCATTTTCCCCTTCTTAAAAATGGGGGTTATATTTCCCTTTTTCCAGTCATCGGGAACTTCACCTGACTGCCATGATTTTTCAAATATGATGGACAGTGGCTTAGCAACTTCATTTGCCAGCTCCTTCTGGACCTGTGGATGGATTTCATCCGGTCCCATGGACTTGTATGTGTTCAGGTTCCTAAGGTGGTCCCGAACAAGATCCTCCCCCACAATAGAATGACATCCAGAAAGCACAGGCTGTCTCTTGCTGATATTTTGTTCTGTTTCACAGAAAGCTGAAAACAAGGCAGTTTTAAATCAAGGTCAGAGTCATCAGGAACTTGCACATCTGTAAAGAGGAAAATAAAGCTAAACAAAAAATTAAACTTGATTTGGAATCTTTAGAGATAACATAATTTTGCAAAAGTGACAGTATATGTACCCACAGATAGAGAAAAAAAAAAGGTTACAAATAATAAAAGATTACAAAAAAATAGGTCTACATATCAGTCTAATAGAGGCTTCACGGTCTGCAGGAAAGAAAAGCCAGGAACAGCAGTCTGAGACTACCTGTAGTCTCACAAAATACACACCTGAGTTCTCATAGTTAAAGAATTCTTTGAGAGGAATGTTTTTGTGTCCAGCAGTTTCTTTTGGTAGCTGTTTCCATCCCAAATCCAACTTCAGTTCTTGGCTTTCTTTTTCTCACAACCTGAACCTTGGCCATAATCCTCACCCTAGCCTTAATTAAAATGTTAACCTGTGGCTGATCTGTAGGCCTGGACCTTTCAACAATGGTAAAGACTTCATTTATTACTCTTCACCTCATTTTGGTAGGTTCTTTTAAGTCCAACTCTCATTGGAGCTCTGGGATTCCTTCCACACACCCAGACTTTCACCAGACAGGAGACTCCTTGGGAGTGAACTCATTTGACTTGCTTTGGAACTACCTTTTCAAAGCCATTCCAAGTTGGACTCTGAGCCTTGTCCTTCTAACCCCAATCAAAACCCTGATACTAACAGTACATGCAATCCTAGGAGCCATGAATCAATGAAGCTCCTGATGTAAGGGCTGCTTTGGCAGTCCTCGATTTCTTTGAGGACCCCTGTTCAGATAAACTCTGAGCTGGGTTTATTTTGCACGGAAAGTAAGCAAAAACTGAAGATTAAGGTTAGGGCAAAGGAAGGAGAACAGTCAGAACTCCAGCTGGAGTTCTGGCTCCTAAAGGACACTTTGGTAGAATACTAGACTCTGGGTGAAGTTTGGTCAGGGTTGCCAGAAAGAGAAGGCTATGCTATAGTGTCTAATTTTGTCTGGGAAATGATTCTTTAGACAACCATACTTGTAATTGATTCTAAGACAAGTCTGTTCAGAGAACTCCTCTTGTGAAGTGCTGAATAAATAAAATTCAGATGTGAACAAAACAGATTTCAGTCTGTTCTCAAAGATGTGTAGACAGAATTGGTGTAAGCATTTGTTGACAGCTACAACAAAGTAAAAACAAGGTATAGAATAATTACCTGTGCTCAATATTGTAGCTTCATTGTTTATTTCTTGTTTTAAGTATATTGCCTTCCTAAAACTCAGATTCCCAACGATTAATATTTTTACAGTTCTGATTAACTAATGCACATTTTTGATTCTTCATCATGATAATGTTTAATTTCTAATTGCAGATTTTCTTGTAAATGGTCAAGTGAAGTGAAAGCATTTAATCAGTATCCATGGAGAAATTAATAATTTATATAAAAACAATCTTATCCCAAGGAAGGCCAATATAATTAGAAAATATCACTATTTAAAAAGTTTAAATTTTTAGAATTTATATGAGATTTAGGACTTTTTTTCATCGTTATATGTTTTATAAGTATTAGGCTGTGCATGAGGTGAAAAGTGCCCTTTGTTTTTAACTAGTTTAACATAAAACCTCTCAAGGTTTATGAACTCATTTAAGTGGCTAAATATGTTCCTCTGATATACATATTGCAATGTTTCTTGCTAAATTATAATTTCAGGAATTTCCAACTGAACTATTTCCGTTTCCTTATTTTACAAAGGACTGATTATTTTCAAACTTTGGGGTTTTTTTGCTGAATTAGGCTTTATTTGAATTTTGAGGTAGATTATTTCTCCAGGGTGTATTACAAAGTGCTATGAAGTTTTACATTTTATTTCTGGTCTTTTTGTTAGTCTTTTGGGGGTTTTAATTCTAAATTATTTTACTGTGTGACACTGCATAGTAAGAATGTTTTGAATATACATGAGAGACTAGTTGACTAGTTAAAGTTACAATATATGTACAAGGACATACATATATTTTACAGGGAGAGAAGTAATAGCCTTGTGAAAAAAACTTTGGTATTTGGAAATAGCAGGCCTGATCTAAAAGGTCACTGCAGTTAAGAGAAGTTTTTCTATTACTTCAGTGAGAGCAGTCAGAGAACACTGTGTATAACAAACATTTTCTTTCTGTCATGTTCCAGATTTCAGCCTGGACTTGATATATTTGGTGCCCAGACTTTCCATTTCTGTGTTGGTGATTAGACATTCTCATGTAATCCAGTGTTAAGTACTCTAGGTGCTTAATGATATGCTGCTGTTACAATATTGCTTTCACTTTTTTTAAAGCACTTCAAGTTTCTGTGTTACAATGAAAGCTTCTCCTCCACTCTCTCCCAGAAAAATTTGCATAAAGCAGTATAACATCTTTTTGGTTTATGTTGGGAGTATCTAATGAAAACGTTCTGTACTCCATGTAATGCCACACACCTTGAGATAGGCTGTGCTTGCCCCTACTTACCTGCAACCAAAAGTAAGGTATTTCAAGCAACTTTCTGCCCTCCACCCTTCCTCTCCCCCTCCTCCCCACCCCATTCAGTTATCCGCACAAGGCATCAGGCTAATCTTTCAAGTCCAGGGTCAGCACAATGTTGGCCATTCCAGTATTGATTTAACTACATTGTTAAGGACAAAACCTCTTCTGGTTCTTCATGCCATCCTACTTCTTTATAACTCCAACTTACAACTACCTATGGAGTATATGATTAATTTTACCTACTTTCACACTTCAAATTCTGAGAAACTAATCTAAGCTTCTAGTAATGGAAAGACACTTCTTCCATCTCAGACAGATTAATTTCCCTCTGGAATTATCTCTCTTTCCCAATTGATTATAGAAGGAGTTGGCATTCCTAGACAACTGGAGTGATCCTGGAATTAGCTGTCAGTGTTCACCCACTCTTCATCTATTTTTTTCCCATAATGGCAACCGCTTAAGTCACTATTCTGATGAATGATTTTATATTTTCATAATGGATATTGACATAATAAACATTTGTTTATTAGCTGATGTCCTCCTCATGTCAGCTTTTACTTTTCAGTTCATGCTTAAAATATAAAGTAAAAAAACCAGCATGAGAGAGCTAAGAATTTATTCAAGGGCATGTAACGTCTGCTTTGGTGCTGTCACACAGAGCAGGAAGAAGAGTTTGGGTGTGTCTGAGTGAGAAAAGGAGGAAATACCAGGGTTTCAAACATGGCAGAAAAGAAAGAAAGAAAGAAAAAGATTAATGGAATTAGTCTGTGGAACATTTCCAGAGAATAATATCTGTGAAGAAGTTTAAATTCATAAAATACTGCATAATCTACTCTTTCTAAAAGAGAAAAAGAACAATAAAACAAAGACGAGGATATAGAGGAAAACAAAACTCTGAAGGAATAACAGGAAGGAAAAATAAGTAACCACAGAGCTAATGGCAGGCATCTTTTACTTGTTGCAAATTTAAGAGGGAAAAATTAAGAAAAAAAAGAAGGTACATTTCAGGAGGTCAAAAGCTGCAGTCGATACTGAACAAAAAATATTTTCTTTTCTTGTCTTCCATCAATAAATCAAAATATAAAATCATATAAAATCTTTACCATTGTTTCAATCTCTGATTAGGACTTCAATTTTTTCCTGTGAGCAGCTGAGTATTGAAAGAGCATGCTGATGATGCTTCTTTTTTCTTGCTGAAATACCATGCACCTGCTAGAAAAGCTAAATTTAACGCAACTTTTGCCCAAGTTCTAGAAATACATACTTCATTTACTTACGAGCATACACAAAGCACCAAGATCAAAAAAAAATATGTTAGATGTCCACAGTACACAGGCTGAAAGACACTTTATTTTCAACATCAGTACGTTATCACCGAAGAGCAAATACAAAACAGTAGTTCACAACTGAGAAAAAAATTATATTCAAATAACATTTAAGAAAGGTGCATGCCACTAAATCTTCCAAAGACTAGGAAATGGGTGAGTAGTGAGAGATAATTTGGGTGCTACTCCTGTCAATGAAATATCTGTACAGAAAACAGTGACTCAGGGATGTCAAAATTGCTTAGCAAGTAGAACCATAAAGGAATCCCCCAGAATGACAATTTTTCCATTACCACTAAATCTGGAATCCCCTTAGTAACACACTCATGTCTAGAGCTTATAGAAGGTACAACTGCAATGGAGCTAACTAAATTGTGAAGGAAATTAAGCAAAAGTCTGCTTTATTTTCTTTCGGCACTGATTCCTAAAATATACCTTTGAGGACAGGCACGACAAGAGAGAAGAAATGAAGATGTAGTAAAATATGCAAAAGTGTGTAACAGCTCATGAAAAGACATTACAAAAATGACAGCCAGAAGAAATTACTTTAATAAAATACCCCTAATCCCTTGAAGGCCTTTTTTTGTCTAAATTTTCCTGGCCTAGATGCAATTATACGGGGTCAAATCTGAAGAGTGGTTGGAAAACAGCAATCTGATACAGAAACTCTGAAAAGAAAAAGTGGCATGAAGGTGACTGCTTTAGCATCCACCAACTCACCTTCTATCTTCTGATCCTCAGATTAAAATGACTGAACTGTCCAAAGATACAGAATAAAAGTGACTTCAATCAACATGAGCACAGGATATCTGGGAAGCAGAAGCTGATGGTGTTCTCATTTCACAATTATCTGTCACCTTATGTTATGTCCTATTTAGATAAAGCAGAGATGCCACCTACTATGATCCAATGTTGTAAGCATAACAAATCCACCTGAACAGACTCCTGTGTATTGGTATCACAAAAGGGTCTCTGAAATAACAGCATTACAGAGGCTTTTTGTTTTATTCTATTTTTATTTTACATTTATAAACTTTTGTTACCTTAGTTTCCTTATTACCTTAGTGAGGTTTCATATGCCTATTTATTCTACTCTTTCAGAAGTTTCAGAAGTATGATTGTCTTCAACCCTTGTGCATTTAAGGAAATTATTTTAAACGCAGTTCTGAAATGAGTTTTTGCTATCCAGCTTAATGTAGATCATTGTGAATATAGAAACCTTAGTCCATTTCAAGTGCTTTAGTTAAGAGAAGAAATGAATCCGAAAGTTTGGAGGGAGAGAAATCACACTTAAAAACCAGGATAAGTCAAAGTTCAAAGACCAAGTTGAATCAACCTACAGAAAAGAAGTACCATAAGGCATCCCATACATTCCACCCTTATCATGTTATCCAAGAGAACTCACAATCTTTTATGAATTTACTGACATGGTAAATGTAATTGATGAAGTTAGAGGAAAATCTGAGAGCCATTAGATAATAAGGTTAAAAGAAGTCAAGAAAGTACTCCTAAGGTACAGAGATACAACATGACCCAATCAAACTTGATATACCTAAGTAAGCTCAGACAAGAAAAGGTATATTCCTGAATTACCTGTGGTTGCCATAGATTTTGTTTTGCAACATAAGCAGAGAAGAAAAGTTATTCACAAAAATGCAGCATATTAATTCCCATTAAGAATTATTTAATTTCAACAGGTTTTCCCAAGTGATTAATTTGTCCCAATCTGGCTATGTAATATTTAAGGCCAACTCTGGAGAATTTAACAAACACAAACCCCTCCCAGTTATTTACTGCAAATTATCTATTATAATTCTTTAACCTTCCAATGGCAACCTTAATGTTAAGATTTCCTAATGTTTCACTGTTTTTTTTTATGATTGGAACACTAAGTATTTTATAAACAATATTCTAAATTTTCAGTAAGTCCAGAGTGAAAAAAAGAAAAGAACTGCCATCATACATGGTGTATGAACTCTACCTACTAAAGAGCTGACAATCTTTAGACCACAGGCCTTTCTCATTTTACCTCCAAAGCTGTACAACACCATCAGTGAAGTTGTCACACTCCATTGAACACATTAGAGGAAAATAAGCTGTCTGTTTTACCAGTGGATTTACCTAGCTATTAGTATGTTGTCTTTCTTTAATGTGTGAAAATTCTGAATCCTTACCTGAAATGATAGTGGACTGCAGTACTGAGTTCTTGCTGTTTTCTTTGCTACAGTTCTCAGGCTCCCAGGTTCCTCAGGCTCAAGTTGTGTTTTCCCCTTTTTTTTCCTGAAATGTCCATTTCCACATTTCAGTCTTGCTTCTCCAACTATTCTCAGCTCCCAAGTCCAATGACTCCTTGTGATCACAGGCTACATCTCATTTCCTCTGCATTATTCTCTCGTGAGACCTCACTTGGAGTATTGTGTGCAGTTCTGGTGTCCTCAACATAAAAAGGACATGGAACTGTTAGAATAAGTGCAGAGGAGGGCCACGAGGATGATCAGGGGACTGGAGCACCTCTCGTATGAAGATAGGCTGAGCAAATTGGGGCTGTTGAGCCTGGAGAAGAGAAGGCTGCGTGGAGACCTCATAGCAGCCTTCCAATACCTGAAGGGGGCCTATAGGGATGCTGGGGAGGGACTCTTCATTAGGGACTGTGGTGAGAGGACAAGGGGTAATGGGTTTAAACTTAAACAGGGGAAGTTTAGATTGGATCTGAGGAAGAAATTCTTTACTGTGAGGGTGGTGGGGCCCTGGAATGGGTTGCCCAGGGAAGTTGTGAATGCTTCATCCCTGGCGGCGTTCAAGGTGGGGTTGGACATAGCCTTGGATGGCATGGTTTAGTGGGAGGTGTCCCTTCCCATGGCGGGGGGGTTGGAACTCGATGATCTTGAGGTCCTTTCCGACCCTTACTATTCTATGATTCTATGATTCTATGATTCGAATCAGATGTCTTCCCATCCACTCCGCCTATCATCCTTAAGTTTAACATTAAATGCACCTTTGTTTTCAGGTCCTCCTACAAGCACCAGGGTGGGAGTTCTGCTTACTTACAACTGCTCACTACTTCCTAGAAGTAGAGTTCATGTACATCAGTCTTCATGAGCAGTAAAGTGTGACTGTTCAAGAGAGAAATACATGAGAATATTTTATTCACATGGATCCTTCAAAAGAATCAAATATCCACCTAACCAAATCTGAAGTGAGCATGAGAGGATCAAAATTCTTAAAAACCTAATAACTCTTCTGAATTGGAATTGATTTTTCTTTATTCTGCAAAAGATTTATTCCTGCTAACACAAAGAAATTACACCTACTTCAAAATCCAGAAACATTAGTACTTCCTCATGAAAGAAATCATCAAGAGGTAGCACAATTTAAATTGACTTGCCTTTCAGTAATCTTAGTCTGAGAAATAATGTCTATCCAACTGAAAGTTATTTTAAATTTAATAAGATCGACCATTTGACAAAGTTATGTCACTGAAAGCACAACTTTACAATGAAAAATGTCAATTACCCTGCATATCAAAAGCGAATACATATGGGAAATTCTGACATGGTTTACTTTGGACATATTGTTTATTTAATTCCTATTTCCCTATGAGATCCTCTTACTACTGAGCAAACATCTAAATGTAGGTTCTACTCCTCACCTGTCTGAAAAGCAATGAAGTCTACAAGGGTTCTTGTAATGTATCAATGCATTCGTGTTTCTCCATCTGTGCTAATGCCTGCGAATTATATGTAAAATTAAGCCAGAGATGTCCCATACATAATGCTGAGGGACAAATTTTGAAGAAACCTTCCATACCAAGGCTTCACACAATATTAAAACTCACTACTAAACTCAATGGAATCGCTCCAATAACTTCAATCTGTTTACAAAGGAAAGATAGGATCAAGTTTCCATTTCATCAGAATAGTAGTCAATTCACTAATTACTTTTCACAAGTCAATGATTTTTTGCTTTGTGTGTATATGGAAATGGTTGAAGGTTAAGAAAATCTAGCAATCTGCCATGCATCTGATTTCTCCTTTTACAGATAGGTGAAAGTAAGCATCATGCTTTTCACCCTCCTTTTCACCAGCTCATAAGAAAGTTCTATTTATATTCCTAATTAAAAACATTCCTACAACTCTGCTTATCTACTTGAGTGTATACCTACTCATGTAACATCAATTTAGCCTCTGGAACTGATAGTAAATTTTAACTGATTACAGCAGTTGTATAAAATTGTGATCTTTGCCCCCAAATCTGGTCTCCATTTTAATCTTTTGTCACTTAGGAACTTAATATCAAATCACAGTGGATTTTAGTTACTGAACTATGATTTGCAGGTATGGCTGATTACAGACACGGTATTTTAAGGTGCAGAGATTAAAATATTGAGAATAATAAGTGCTTTCAAAAAATCTTGAGTGCTACGTCTCAATTTTTTTTCTCCAAAAATTGTATCCACACATGCAGTAGTGCAGCATCATCTGAATCTATCTCACCTGTGCACTGAGTTGTTGTCCATTCATTTTATATCACATTTGTGGTTTACAACCTGATGCTAAACTTTTTGACTGACCTGTGAACACTTTACTTTCTTTAGAAGTATTTTATTTAGTATTTAAGGATATTGTCAAAGTAATGTCCTTCAAGACATTATATGTATTAGATCTCTAAATGTAGAAAATGTAACTAACTGTTATTCCTATGTGCTGTCTTAAAACTCCCCATTCTGATCCTACTACTATCAATGTCAGGAGACAATCTTTCAGCTGATGCAAACTGTCATCATTCTATTAATTTCAAATAAATTATCATAATTCACACTGGATGAATGTTATTTCTAGGGTCTCATCCATGCCATGCAGCATTTTCAGCAGCATATTGGACTGCAGAGGGCTCTACACCTGTTTATTATTCCATCACAGTAAACCACAAGTTTATTTCTGTTGACCATTGTAGGGAAAAAAAAAAAAAAAAAAAAAAAAACCACACAAAAAAACAACCAACAGAAATCAACTTTGACATATCTTATGTGATTCAAATTGTTCATTTAATTGTTCAGCCTTTCTTCTATTTGTACCACAATTATTTCTGGCGTCTAGTAAATAGGTTGCAAAAGCCATAAAATTATTCAAATGAAAATATATTTACCGTCTAAAAAAAAATAAAAATTAAAGGGGACTGTTTATCTCAAAAAATGATCCTTTCTGATTTCTAACTTACAAGTTTCAGAGATATTTTAATTACATAGTGTTTTGATTAACTTTAGATGCTCCTAATAGTCAAGTAATACCATGGAAACTGTGCCATCAGGAGATTCACTGAACCCTGTTCTGAAAAAGCTACACATTAATTTCAGAAAATATCATTGTGGTAAATATGCTATTCAGATGAAGCATGGCATGTTGAAGTAGACTTCGCATGTCATATTGAGGTAGATTTATTCTCAGACTTATACCGAATAATGATCACATCAATGGAAATTTCAAATGAATCTCTTATATTCTTGAATTTATGCTAAAGACAGACAACAAACTTTTCAATGCAATGGAATTCCAACTCTCATAAAGTTTAAAAACTATTTTAACAAAGCCATTCACTTAATGCCAAGCTAATGGAATAAGCTGGCCTTGATGGATGTTTGAAACTGCTCTTTTCCATGACTATGTAAAAGAGCAATGAAGGTGTTCAATAGGATATTTCTGCCTTCAGCCTGCTACTCATTAATACACTTTTCATGCTGATATCTCAGACTAAGAAAGTATGTCACCTTTCCAATGTTGATATTCTCTATATACTTTTCCATGTATTTTTTCAAAAGTAAATACCTAGAATGTCCCAACCAATTATAACTGAAAGATGACTAGATATTAATGATGGAGCTTTTGAGGTGCGATGCAGTCATTTTCCAAAAGATGTTGTTCATCTGTGTTAGAAGGACAACTTTTTCAAAAGGAAGATCTGAAATAAACTTTTACAGAAATCATTAACTCCACAAACTATATATTTTTGTGTTAGGGAAGATCTGTACTTAACATATACATATAGCAGCACAGCTGCGTGCAAGACTATTAAGACACTATAGAAATTTTGTCAAGACATTACTACACTAAATATGAGATCATTTTTTTTCTAAAGAGGAACAAGCCACCCATGAAAAACATACTGAAGGTAGTTGATACACTTCTAAACATTCTGATATGATTTTATGGGAACACCTGCATAGAGTGCCAACTCAGAAAATCTCTTTCTCTTGCATGAAGCAAAATGATTCCACTGAAAATGTACAAAGGCTGAATACGGCCTTTGGAAAATTTCTAAATATGTATATATCTATAAAGATACTGAAGGCTGACCAAGAGTTCAGAGTTTCTAGGTATTCCTATATTCTTCAGGGGTAAGCTATTGTAGCAGAAAGGTCTCTGCAACTGTTAGCTCTGCTTAAATACAGCCAAGCCAGGGCTGCAGCACAAACACTAGTCAAAAATCATCCACAATGTTTAATTACTAGCATGCAGTCTAATTTTGTTTTGGCTTGTATCAGCTAAGAACCACATATGGTATTTGAACCTTTAGCTGGGCTGATTGACAGCAAATGCCGGAAAATATTCCAGAGAGGCCATATGTTAAGGTCCATCTTTCAGAGAGGTGAGGAAAAAAACCCTAAGGAATATGTATGATTGCTGCAGCATGCAACTTAGCCCCAAATTACTGTTAATTAATAGCATAGCTGTTACCTTGATTGCACTTAGCTGACTGCAGAGTAACCAAACACTGCAAAAAGCAACCAAGGGTGAATGTTTTCTTTCCTTCACTTTCCCAGTTCTTGGGCCTGTTGATTCCAGAAATTTTTTTTTTTAAAGCTTCAGCAAGAAATTTTATTCTAGTCATCTCTGTTTAAATGTATGCATGCATGCATATTTTAAGATTTCAAAACAGTTCCAGTTGGGTTTGCAACTGTATAGTTGAAACAACCAATTTTGTAATAGTACAGTCAGTGCTTCTACTGATGACAACAGAAGCAAGGTCAACCTTAAAATGGAAAACAAAAATCTATGAGAAAACTCCACTGTTTTTCTCTGCCATTCTAATATTGCAAAGTCTCATTTTAGAAACAGCTCTAGATAGCTGACATATTTATTGAGTTTGATACCGTCAGTATGAATAAGTATATATTTTTTAGCTTGTGGTTACGGAAAATATATTGGGTCAGCCTGTAAGTTCGAACAACAATGAGCTTGTAGGGATTTGCAAAACAACAGATATGACAATACCATATTCTGCTGCCTGGCTCCAATTTGCTACTGAGATAGTGACTCATATTCCTTCCACAGTGAAGATGCCTAGGAAAAGTATTCACAGCAACGAGTACAGCAGGTTTTGAAACATCCCTAAACAAAAGTAAAAAGAAAAAGGAAAAGAAAAAGGAAAAGAAAAAGGAAAAGAAAAAGAAAAAGAAAAAGAAAAAGAAAAAGAAAAAGAAAAAGAAAAAGAAAAAGAAAAAGAAAAAGAAAAAGAAAAAGAAAAAGAAAAAGAAAAAGGAAAAAGAAGAAGAAAAAGAAAAAGAAGAAGAAAAAGAAAAAGAAAAAGAAAAAGAAAAAGAAAAAGAAAAAGAAAAAGAAGAGGAAAAAGAAAAAGAAAAAGAAAAAGAAAAAGAAAAAGAAAAAGAAAAAGAAAAAGAAAAAGAAAAAGAAAAAGAAAAAAAAAAGAAAAAAAGAAGAAAAATTAAAAAAAAGGGCATAAGAAGAGATGAATTAAAATCTTTGGGGATTTTTTTTTTTTTTACCCTGAACACAAGTATTTCCTTCCAAAGCAGAGTTTTATACAACATGATATTTACAATACATAACATGCAAGTGCTTATTGCTTCTTGGCCATGAGAAATTTGAATGGATTTTATTTTTATTATTTTAGTCTAAATGGTTTTGAACACTTCTTTCTCAGCAGTATATTCTTAACACCTTACTCCAGGCAGTTGAGGCAGAGGTTTCAAATTTAGTGCATTTTCTGTGGAAGGGTATTCAGCCAAAAATACAAGATGCAAGAACTTGGGAATAAACAGAAAATTATGAGCTCGACACAGTAATTTAGTGATTCAAAGAATCACAGAATCATAGAATGGTTTGAGTTGGAAAGGACCTTAAAGATCATCTAGTTCCAACCCCCATGGGCAGGGACATCTACTAGATCTGATTGCTCAAACCTCGTCCAAGCTGGCGTTGCACACTTTCAGGGGTGGGGCAGCCACAACTTCTTCTGGTAATCTGTTCCAGTGTTTTACTACCCTCATAGTAAAGAACTTTTTCCTAATACCTAATCTAAATCTACCTTTTTCAGTTTTAAACCATTTCCCCTTCTCCTATCACTGAATGCCCTTGTAAAAAGCCCCTCTCCAGATTTCTTGTAGCCTCTTTTTAAGTATTGGAAGACTGTTTTAAGGTCTCTTCTGAGCGTTCTCCAGTCAAACAAGACCAACTCTCTCAGCCTGTCTTCACAGGAGAGGTGCTCCAGCCCTCTGAGCATCTTCTTGTCCGCCTCTGGACTCAATCAAGCTCTTGTGTTGAGGACCCCAGAGCTGAACAGAGCATTCCAGATGGGGTCTCACGAGAGCAAAAGGGTAGAATCACCTCCCTCAACCTACTGGTCACACTCGTTTTGATGCAGCCCAAGACATGGTTGGTTTCCGGGCTGCAAGTGCACACTGCCAGCTCATGTTGAGCTTCTCATTAACTAGCACCCCCAAATCCTTCTTCTCATGGCTGCTGTCAATCCAGTCTCCACCCAGCCTGTAAAAGTAATTTGGATTGCCCAAGGCACAATTTGCCCTTAGTGAAGCCATGTTGGCTGTCACCAATCACCCCCTTGCTCTTCATGTGCCTTAGCTTATTTTCCCAGAGGATCTGCTCCATGATCTTGCTGGGCACTGAGGTGATACTGACTGGTCTGTAGTTCTTTGGGTCTTCCTTTTTTCCCTTTTTAAAAATGAGGGCTACATTTCCGTATTCCAGTCAACAGGAACTTCACCAGACTGTCACTAATTCTCAAATACAGTTTCAGAATGATTCCTGTATTAAATTGTGAGGGATAGTGATGAGCTCTAACATTTTTTTCTAATGGTCATGTATTTTTCACAAGTCTTAATAATAAGTGCAAAATAAATACAAAATAAATGCAAAATAAAACATTATTTTAGCAGGAACCAAAACTCAGGAGTCCCATGGATACTTTTCTTTGTATGGAACCCAGTAGAGAAGGCAGGTTTGAACAAGCTGCCTGGATGGAGGCTCTGGCTTCACAGTCACAATAATCTTTATTTATGAGTTGCAAATAAATTCAGGTGTTCTTTAGGTGCTAAGAAACTGAGCTGAGATGTACATTACCAGCATTTTAGTACCATGTAGTACCACAGTAACATTCATATGCGGAACGGGTCTATGGTTCTTCAGACACGAGTGATTAGAATATTTTTAGAGAATTTTTGTCTTACTCTTTTAAAGTGCAGTTTTATCTAAGCTACACTAAGTGCCTGAGCTCCTTGCATAATACGAAATGCTAGCATTTCGCTACCTGAACAAAGCAACCAATAAGTACAGCCAGATTCTGAATTTTGATGCTAAGAAAGATTACTGCTCAATAAATGCATTATTAAAAAATAACTAGAATAAAAAGGATACATACTTCTCACTTTAAAAAGTACTGCCTGTAACTTGAAGAAAAAAGAAAAACATCAAGTAGAGTGAAGAGTTTTATCAAGGAAAATTAAGTGTATTCATTGACTTTTTTCCTAATAATAGAAAATAAATTGCTCCAAGTCCCTAGATAACATCCAAATTCTGATTCACTATTATGCACAATAATATGATGTAAATTGCTACATTTAACCCCTTTGACATTCCAAATAGGAGTCTCTAGTGTAAGATGCTAATGCAGCATTTATTACTGCTTTGGGACAGCACTTTCTTCACTAAAGATTGATTTTTATTGATCTGACAAACTCCTGTTTAGAAAACAGGCAGAAATGACAAAGCTAATGCTTAGTTTGATCCCACTTATGATTCTTTTGGGTGCATATTCTAATTGCAAGTGTAAAATAATGTCATGTATGATATGGCCTTTTTTCTATCATCACTACTTCCTGCTGGTTTATTGTATAAATAAACCAAAAGCAGTATTCTAGCTGCTTGGTTTTTTGTTGGGTTTTGTTTTTTTGTTTTTTTTTTTCCTCAGAAACAGACCAGAACAATTAAAATATTAAGGATGAAATGCATTGTAAGCCCCTTCTTATTCCTTTTCTTTGTTTCCCAGAATTACCCCTTCCTAGTTATCATGGTGCTGGGCTGGAGTAGCTGTGCAGTCTGTTGCTGTCGGAGTTTGAGTAGCTGCTGCTCTTGTTACTGGGGTTGGTGTAGTTGCTGTATTTGGAGATGGAGTAACTGCGTTGCCCATTGTAGTCAGAGTTTGAGTAGCTGCTGTACTTGTCACTAGGGTTGGTGTAGCTGCTGTATTTGGAGATGGAGTAGCTGCATTGTCTGTTGCTTTGCCATCAGATCCAGAGACATTATTTCCCTTTGAAGGTGCTGGATAGTATTGAACAGGTCTCTGGGGCATAGGCTAAGCCACAGTACATTGCCATGATTTGTCCCTCTCTGGTATGACCAGGATGACAACACACCTCATTTAAGTGTTTTACTAATTTTTCTGGATTTTGCACTTGTTCAATGGTGAAGTGCCAAAGCACTAGAGAGGCCCACTGGCCTAGATACTTGCCCATACTATCCCATACACCCTGCCACTCATGACTTTCCAGCCTTGGGGAAAAACTCTTGGTCCTCCTATATTGTTGCCTAACCCTCGACAAGGCCCAAACCCGACTCTGCTTAACTTTCAAGATGAGACGAAATCGTCTTGTGCAAAACACACTCTGTATCTGTGCCAACATGGTGTCACCCATCACAACCAGCAGGCAGGTCTCAAGGGTACCTAAAGGCCATTCAAAATCTTCAGAACTCTCAAATGATGCTGTAAACGGTCTGGTGGGGCTCTGGGAATGTAAGGGAATGTCTTCTTCATAGGTTGACCACCCGAGGAGGAAACAAAAGGTATGTAATTGTTAAACACTTCTATTATATACTTCCCAAAGCATAGAGATGATGTCCACACTGGGAATGCAAGACAGATCACTTTCATGATCAATGAGTCTGTTGTATTACAAGTCATTACCATACAGTACAGTGAAACAAGAACCTTAGGCGAGGCCCCCAATCTGATAAACACTAAAACAGCAAACACCAGCTGTAAGTATGTAGAACATGCTGAAACTCCAAGTCCAAGAGCAACAACTTTGAGAGCCAATAAATCAGCATTATGATGAGTGAGTATAAATCCAAAACAATAAATGCTTATCACAAATACGGTTAGACGCACTCTTGTCAGATCTGCCGTTATCTCAACCCTTCGAGGCCCACATTGGGTGCCACAAAGAACTCTCATGGTTTAAGCCCAGTTGGCAACCCAGAACCATGCAGCCTCTCTCTGAATCCCCCACCGCCTTTCTCCCCCTCTCCCGGAGGGATGGAGAGAAGAATCGAAAGAATGTAACTCCCATGGGTTGAGATAAGTCCAGTAACTAAGGTAGAACACAAAACCACTGCTGCTACCACCAATGATAATAATGATAAGGGAAATAACAAGGGAAGAGAATATAATCGTTCACCATCCATTGACAGATACCCAACACAATCCAAGCAGTGATCTAATCCTTCCGGGTAACTGCCCCCCAGTTTATATAGTGGGCATGACGTGCTGTGGTATGGAATACCTCTTTGGTTAGTTTGGGTCAGGTGTCCTGTCTCTGCTTCCTCCCGGCTTCCCCTCCTTCCTGGCGGAGCATGAGACTCAGAAAGTCCTTGGTCAGACTAAACATCACTCAGCAGCAACTAAAAACATTGGTCTTATCAGTGCTGTTCCCAGGCCGAAAGTCAAAACCACAGCACTGCACCAGCTACTAAGACTGAGAAAAATGACTGCTACTGCTTAACCCAGGATGCTCGTGTAACTCATCTATGCAGAAACTGGAATAACTAGCAAACTGGGTTAACTCATGCATTAAAAAAAAAAAAAAAAAAATCCCGTTTTAACAGTCCTAAAGAACTATGAACCACTGAAACATTTTAGTAAGACACTGATCATAACAACAGATAACATTTGTAATTGTCCTTCTCCATAGGCAGATAGTTTTGTCTTCCGATGCTGCAGCATCACTCCCCTAATGTCGGCTTCTGATAGAAATACAGCTGATAATCCCATTTTAAAAGCAAAGTAAACCAAAGCTTTTCCCAGTTTTCTCCCTAGCTCTTGCCACTTCTTTCTACTTTTTCTATTTTCTTTTTCTCCTTTTTTTTTTTTTTTTTTTTTTTTTAATTCCCTATGTATTTAATCCTTCTGAAAGTTCCTGGAGCCTCAGCACCTGGTTATAAAATTCTGCTCTAGTCAAGTAAAGCACAGGCAAATGATTTAGTCCTCCATACCATTTATGCTTTATTCCTCCCTGAAAACACTACATTCCAAATTAATAAGTTCATTTTCTAAGCCTATGTATTTTGTAGATATGATAAACACTAGTAAATAAAGGTTTGTAGAATTTGGCACCATATTTGTGCAGAATATACTTCACTCATTTGCTATAATCTCATTATTTCCTCTCAGTATATTACTCCATCATGAACTGACAGAAAAACTTAATTCATATAAGGAGCTTGACATTTGAAATAAGAATATGGAGTAGCAAGTTAAGTTTTTCTTATATCAAACAATGTTTTTACAATGTACAGGGAAACAAGACTGTATTTTCTCACTGCTTACATGAGTTAGGTGTCCAATATCTGAATGAAATCTGAAAAATCCTTTTCAAAATTACAGTCTATAGCTCTACTAAATATTATAAAGGAAGATAACTATCAATCAAAATTAAAACAATAATTGCACATGTAAGAATGGAGTGCAAATTAAGAACCATAATCTTCATAGATATACATCAATCAGATTTTCTTGATTTTCTTCTGAAAGTAGCATGGTGAATACATGACAAACTACTGTAATTTCTGATCTGATCTAGTAGATCTACAGATTTAAATATAAAATGTATCTGCTTCAGTTTCTTTGTAAAATGAACAAAATCAAAATTGTATACTTTGTATTACTATATACCATTAGGCACTGGTAAGTTTGTTGGGCTCTGTGAAATAATTTGCATTGTGTTTATGAACTTTCTTTCAAAAAGTTACTTATTTATCTGCGTATTTATTTTTGTTTTTTTAAGATTGGAAGTGCAATGCATAACATTTAATTAAGACAAAAAAAATAGAAAATAGATTTATCAAAGTATATTGCTCTATTAGGTGACTTTACCTAATCTGAAGAAAACATTTAGAGATGCTTCAACATAATTACAGAATGAGAGACCTGTTGGAGACAGCCTCAGCAGATTATCTAATCCAGTATCACTGCTCAAGTCAGTGTCACCAACAGCACAGGGCTGTGCCCAGAAAATATATTCAAGGATGGAGACTACTCAGCCTCTCCAGATAGCATGGTCAGTGTTCAGTCACCCTCAGAGTGAAAAGACTTCTACTTACATTTAAATGGAATTTCCTATTTGTGCCCATTTTCCGAGCATTTCACAAAGAACCACTGAGAAGCGTCTTTCTCTGTCCTTTTTACTCTTTCCCCACAACTTATATACATGTATAAGATCCCCCTGATCCTTCTCTTCTCCAGGTTAAACAGCCCCAGTGCTCTTACCCTTTCTACAGCTCACAGATTCTAAACCCTTCAGCCCTTCCATGGACCTGTGCTGAACTCCAATACATCCATATCCCCCTCATCGCAAGGAGACTTCTCAGTGCTGAGATCCTATTCTATAACAGAATTATAAAATAACTTATATTTTCATAATGATGCTCAGAAACCTCATTGCTAAAAGTACAGGGTTATATTCACATTTGACAGATGGGCCAATGCTAACTTCATGAAGCGCAAAAAATGCAAAGTTCAAGGTCCTACACCTAGGTCTGGGCAATCCCAGGCACACCTGCAGGTTGGGCAGAGCAGAGATTCATAGCAGACCTGCGAAGAAAGACTTGGGGATATTGGTTAATGAGAAACTGAACACAAACCAGCATTGTGCACTTGCAGCCCAGAAACCAGCCATATGCTGGGCTGCACCAAATGGAGTGTGACCAGCAGGTTGAAGGAGACGATTCTTTTCATCTACTATGCTCTCGTGAGGCACCACTTGGAGTACTGTGTGCAGTTCTGGTGTTCTGAACAAAAGAAGGACGTGGAGCTGTTGGAGTAAGTCCAGAGGGGCCCATGAGGATGATGAGGAGGCTAGAGCAACTCCCGCACGAAGACAGGCTGATGAAGTAGGGGTTGTTCAGCCTGGAGAAGAGAAGGCTGCATGGAGACCTCATAGCAGCCTTCCAGTATCTGAAGGGGGCCAACAAGGATGCTGGAGAGGGGCTATGCATTAGGGAATGCAGTGACAGGACAAGAGTTAATGGGTTCAAATTTAAACAGGGGAAGTTCAGGTTAGATATAAGGATGAAGTTCTTCACTGTGAGGGTGGTAAAGCACTGGACCAGGTGGCCTAAAGGAGTGGTAAATGGTAAATCCTTGGCAGTGTTCAAGGCCAGGTTGGAAGGAGTCTTGGGTGATATGATCTAGTGTGAGGCGTCCCTGCCTGAGGCAGGGGGTTTGGAGCTAGACGATCTTAAGGTCCTTTCCAACTCTAAATGTTCTATGATTCAATGATTCTATGAGGTTTTCTGACTTGAGCAAAATTACTATTGAAGGTTGACTCTGCATGTTTTACTTACGACTAAAGGTGAATCAAACATTAATGAGGATACAAGTAGTTTAAAACACAAGGAAAAGTCAGTATGGTATCATGGGTAAGTGTGAAATTTCCTCAAAAACATATTAACTCAAGTAATGTAAATGTTGAGAAACTGAACAAGAGCCAGCAGGCTGTGTTCGCAGCCAACTGTATCCTGGGCTGCATTGAAAGGACCATGATCAGCAGGTCGAGGGATGTGGTCCTGCCCCTCTACTCTGCTCCCCTGAAACCTCACATAGAGTATTGTGTGCAGTTCTGGTGTTCTCAACACAAAAAGGACATGGAACTGTTGGAACAAGTCCAGAGGAAGACCATGAGGATGATCATGGGGCTGCAGCACCTCCCGTATGAAGACAGGCTGAGAAAGTTGAGGCTGTTCAGCCTGGAGAAGAGAAGGCTGCGTGGAGACCTCATAGCAGCCTTCCAATACCTGAAGGGTGCCTATAAGGATGCTGGGGAGGCAGTCTTCATTAGGGACTGTAGTGATAGGAGAAGGGGTAACGGGTTCAAAGTTAAACAGGGGAAGTTTAGATTGGATATAAGGAGGAAGTTCTTTACTGTGAGATTGGTGAGGCACTGGAATGGGTTTCCCAGGGAAGCTGTGAATTCTCCATTGCTGGCGGTGTTCAAGGCCGGGTTGGACATAGCCTTAGGTGGCATGATTTAGTATGAGGTGTCCCTGCCCATGGCAGGGGGATTGGAACTAGATGATCTTAAGGTCCTTTACCTGTTCCAGCAGTTCCATGTCCTTTTTATGTTGAGGACACCAGAACTGCACACAATACTCCAAGTGAGGTCTCACGAGAGCAGAGTAGAGGGGCAGGATCACCTCCCTCGACTTGCTGGTCACTTTCCATTTGATGCAGCCCAGGATATAGTTGGCTTTCTGGGCTGCAAGCGCACACTGCCAGCTCATATTCATTTTTTCATCGACCAACACCCCCAAGTCCTTCTCCGCAGAGCTGCTCTGAATCTCTTCTCTGCCCAGCCTGTAGCTGTGCCTGGGATTGCTTCGACCCAGGTGTAAGACCTTGCATTTGACATGGTTAAACTTCATCAGGTTGGCATCAGCCCACCTCACAAGCATGTCAAGGTCTCTCTGGATATAAAATAAGAACTGAAAATAAGTCAGCTTGGCAACAAATGTAACAATGTGGTAAAAATTAGGAAGGCTTTTTGAAAACATTAAGCTCCAGCCTTTTGTAAATGAGTACCATAATATCCTTCTGTAACTATAGAGGGAAAATGAAGTGACATAAGATGAATAAACACAAGGTGGAAGCACAAAGTAAATGAATGTTTGACAGAGAAATCATAGTGAAGTCATGAATGATTAAAGTAATCAAAAAATGTGTAGAAAGATGGTGAAAGAGATAGAGTCATGTGGAAAGAAAGAGGAAAGAACATCTAATAGAGTTACTGTAAAAAGAAGCAGAAATTACGAATGTCTTATACATGTCTCAAGGTATACTGTGGGAAATATCTATAAGAAGTAACTCTCTTAAAGCTTCCCTTCTGTTATTTCAACAGATCCATAACAGATGCCAGATCCTTGCCTCTGTAGGGGTCAATGCACATGAAAATATGAAAAAAATGAAATAAACCCCTTTTGATACAAACTGAAATAAAACCGAATGAAACCAAAACACCTAAATGCCACACTTTAAATCAAGCGGCAATTATTATTATGAAATATTTGAAATGTACTATCACTGACAGTGTGCTATATTCTTATCTGCAGAAGTTGACAAAGAAAAAAAGCAGTATATTTGAGAAGAAGAAAAACTATGTATATATACACACATATATGTGTATATATGTATATATGTTTATAGAAATACTAACTTTATCCATTCGTTTTCATCAAGAAGGACATGGAGAAATGGGACAGTAGGGACTGTAGCTATATTATGAGAGTTAATGGGTTCAAATTTAAACAGGGAAAGTTCAGCTTAGATATAAGGAAGAAGTTCTTTACTGTGAGGGTGGTGAGGCACCGGGCCAGGTACCCCAAAGAAGTGGTAAATGCTCCATCGTTGGCAGTGTTCAAGGCCAGATTGGAAGGAGTCTTGAGTGATATGGTCTAGTGTGAGGAGTAGCTGCCCGTGGCAAGGGGGATTGGAACTAGACGATCTTAAGGTCCTTTCCAACCCTAACTATTCTATGATTCTATGATTCTAGCAATGATGTGTTATGGTGGTTAGAATGGTGCTTCATTGGAGAAATGAAACAGGAGGAGAATCAGAGATAGAGAGAAGTAGCCTATTTAACATGTTCAATATGAAAGATGCGTTCAGATAATTTCTGATTATCCATGGATTCTCATTATCTGAAGATGACTCATGTAGGTAATTTGAGAGCAGAACTGGGTTTCTCCAGCACAAGATTCTATGTAAAATAGAAAGTAAAAATTGAGAAAGTAGTGAAAACTGAATCTTCTTGTCTTTACTAAATGGTGTGGACTATAATATTACATTTCTATTTTCATTGTAGTCATTGCCATGAGGACAGATTCCTGTTATGACACCCTGTGTTCTCACTAAATACTTTGCTAACTGAATAAAATTAATACCTCTTGCATTTTTCAAAGCAAATTTACCTTCTGCTGTCTGTGGAATACATAGCTAATATGCCTATGAACAGCTAAACACACTACTAGATATGTTAGATCACTGTCTTTTGTATACTTTGTTATTAAAATTGTAGTATCTTGTTCTCATAATAAAGTTCACAGTAAAAATGAGGTATAACATAATGTACCTTGAATTCACTTTCATAAGCTTTCTATTTTTAAGCTGTATAATTGGGAAGAAGAAATTTTGGATTCTGTCCCAGATGGCTCACAACAAAATTCTGGTTAGAAAAGAAACACTTAAAATATCTATTCTTTGCTAACCAGTTTATGAAGCCTCAATGAGTTTTGTTATTTGCTTCTGAGGGCTGAAAACTAATAATTAATGTAAAATAAAGAAATATGGAACACAGAATTCTGGAATTACAAAGCTGTGACATCCATGAAAAAAATATCTGCAGGAACATAGAATTATTACACTATAGACTTCAATCTCCATCTAAAGTCAGAAAAAAAGCTTGTCACTGATTTCTATGAAAAGAAGATTTGACTAATTGGTCCTGTAGTTTGAAGTCAATAAAATACCTTTTCATGTGCTGTCCATGTTTATCTAGTTCTATTAATCTTTCACATTTAATTCATAGTTAATGACTGAACTGGGTGATTAGCCTGATCAATCTAGAAGCTGAATTCTGTGACAAAGTAAGTGGTATCAGTAGATCTTAGTCACATGTACCAGCCAGCAACTAGGAGGCAAGTGTTGATAACTATTCCTAAACTGAGAACCTCCAAATCTGGTGTCTTGTGGCAGTAGATAGCGTAAACCAGTAGTTTACTAATAGTAGTACAGTAGAAGAAGAAGTAGCAGTATCAACAGCATAAATCATTAATTGCAGAGATCAAGCAAACAAACCAAACCAACCAGCCAACCAAACAAACAAAAAACTATTAGGGCTTACAGGAAACACTGTAAATAGCCTTTTATTTTCAGTATGTCACTGTCTTAAATCATTAGTAAAAGCAAAGAAGACCAGAAGCAGACCCTTCCATGTTATTACTCCGCTTTGTTCGGCAGCAGCTGTGAAAAACCTGTTCTGCAATTCTTCTAATACCTTTTATACTACCCATCTCATAAAACAATAACTCGAGTACTGGGGTGTTTCATATTCTCAAGGCGTCTGTCCTGATTTCGACCAAATGACGTTGGGGTCACTAAATAACTGCCATGTTTATCTTACTAAGTGGTAGGTTGAATGGAGTAACCACAAAACAACAGGGTAAGACAAAGAGTGTGTTTCATCTTCCAATTTCATTACATTATCTCTAACACTTTGCTCCCTATTTACTCATGATGATATTGTTTCACATGCTCAGAAACAAAGGCAAGACCCATATGCCAAAAACCAGTTTTCTAATTAATTAGCACCTGTTAATTTAGAGTCACTTGCATTCTATCACTGCTTTTTCCTTGCAGCTAAAAATGTAATGGATTTATGAACAGACCATAAGTAATTTGAAATTTTAGCAATCAATGATTGTCCTGGGTTCAGCAATAGCAGTCATTTTTCTCCTTCTTAGTAGCTGGGGCAGTGCTGTGGTTTTGATTTTTGGCCTGGGAACAGCACTAATAACACCGATGTTTTTAGCTGCTGCTTAGAATGTTTAGTCTGACCAAGGACTTTCTGAGTCTCATGCTCTGTCAGGAAGGAGCGGAAGCTGGGAGGAAGCCACAAAAACATTCAGAGGACTAGAGCACTTTTTATATGAAGAAAGGCTGAGAGAGTTGGGGTTGTTCAGCCTGGAAAAGAGAAGGCTCTGGAGAGACCTTATTCAGCGTTTCATAGTATGTAGAGGGCTTATAAGAAAGATGGAGAGATTTTTTACCAGCACCTGTAATCACAGGATGAGGGACAATGGTTTTCAACTGAAAGAGGTTTAGATTGGACATAAGGAAGAAATTTTTTACAAAGAAGGTGGTGAGACACTGGCACAGCTTACCCAAAGAATTTGTCGATGCCCCATCACTGAAAGTGTTCAAGGTCAAGTCGAACAAGTCTTTGTGCAACCTGGTCTAGGGGAAGATGTCCCTACCCATGGCAGGAGGGCTGGACTAGATGATCTTTAAAGGTCCTTTCAAAGTTAAACCATTTTATTATTTTGTTTCTATATTAAATTTCCGCAATCCTGCTGCCCAGGCTGAAGATAACTCAGACCTCTTTTGCAGTGAGAAACCCACGGAGTTTGGCTGAGAATTTTATTTCACTCTTCCTCTGCTCTGACACTTATTCCAGGCATATCTCTCTGTCTTATGCTTGCTCACAAACCTCCAGGTTGGCATTATGCCAGATTCCTGGTATTATAATAATAATAATAATAATAATAATAGCATTGCTTATTTCTACATATAACTGAGTGGAATGATTACTTGCATGCAGAATAATATATGAGAATGTGATGCAAGCACAGATGGCACCAAACGTTCTGGGGTTTAACATGTAATCTTTAACACTGTAGTTCACTGTTAGTGAAAGAGTGATACCTAGTCTAATTATCTTGGCTTATATTGTCTCAGCCTAAGATTGCTCAGGAGATCTTGAGAGCTGTTGAAAGCAGTTTTGAAATGAAACATCTATGGTCATATTTCAGTAATAAAAGACTGCAAGCTGCTGAACAAAAAGAAGGAATTTGTATGTTAGGGAAGCATATCTGTCTTTCATTATGCAAGGCACATGTCACCCAACCAGTGACAAAAAAAGTCAATATACTATTTATTTTTTACTTCAAAGCATTTGAAACCTGAAATCATCAGTTTCGTCTATGATAAAAATTGGCAATTGATGGCAAGCAACTTCTTGCCATTATTTTCTCTTGCAAACCAAGGAGAAAAACAATAAAAATTCTTCGTTCACTTGAATGTCATTTTCTTATATAGATGCCATAATAAATTGCCTTTTTCATACAAAATGAAAAGTGGGAGCTATCATTTAATGAAGACTAATATCCACAAAACAACATGAGCATATCTTTTCATCATCATTTTCATATTGCTTTTTCAGAGTAATTTTCTGAATTTTCAAACATATTTTCTTCAATTTATCTTCTCCCAGTGTTGCTTAAAATGTGATAACACCACAGTCAAGGATATTCACTTCTTGAAATAATATATTTTAAAAAGCAGTAATACTAAAGAGAAGACGAACATCTTGGCTTTATTATCTGACAAAAAATAAAATCAGAGAACATAAGCAATACTTAGAGTGCCATCTCTGCTTAGATTTAATCTCATAAGATACGACATTTCTTATTGTTAGGAGTTGTCTTAGCCTTTTGTGCTTTGTCAATGAATGCAGTCATCTTTGCCAACTGCTGGCCTTCAGACACTTAACTTAGATGAAAATACACTGAGCATTATATACTGAAAGCTGCTTACTTTTATTTCCCGGCCTTCAGTAGCACCAAGAAAACTCAGAACCTTGCAAGAATAACTAACACTTTCAGAACTGAATATAAACAAATAATATAGGACTTTTTATTAATTTGTCAAGTCCAACTACCTTCTAGAATAATAGACAACGAATGTAGTAATATTTTCTCTGCTTTAATGGCAAGGTCCTGGTGTACTAAGCATCCCAGAAGCATTAAACCAGATTAAAAGTATAGACAGATCCTGATGAAAAAACCCCATAATATGGTGCAAAATATTTGAAATCGTGCTTCATATAGCCTCTCTGTAAATACTCAGAATGCTTCCTAGAAAATTAGAAGTCTTACAATCCAAAAACAAGTCTGAAAGGTCTTATAAAGAGAAAACAGAATGTAATTATAATTAAAAAGATTCAGCATTAAATCACGATTCAGACACTTCTAGTCTTTGAACTTCTCATCACTGAGTTTTGTAAATTAACTAAATTTTTTTTAAAACATAATCCTTTTATTCCTACAATTCTCAACTGTATCAACACTAGCAACAGTTTCACCTGGCCAGCTATATGTATCTCCAAATTAAAACCTACTGGCATCCAGGAGCAAAAGAAAAGGAATACGCAAGCCATGTAGTTCATATGTAGACACTTACAAGCAGACACAAACATCCATATGTTTTAATATGTAAGTTAAATCCTAGTCCAAGTGATATTGTTGCACCAACCACAATCAGCAAAGTCCTTAATAGAAAATCTGCCAGCAAAGATGTTTTTAAACTATGCCTTTTTCATCAAGAAGGTAACAAATTTAATAGTTTTGGGGAATATTAGTTTACTCTCCTTGAGAAGGGAGGAGGAGTGAATAATACCTTGAAACACCAGGGAGCTTTTAAAACAATGTGATTCCAGTTGACATTTAGTCTCCTCAACATATACTGTAAGCAGACAATAAGGAAAAAATGCTAAATAGACTGACTGTAGAAAGTGTTTAATTTTAAAATAAGTTGTCAATTGAACACCATTCTAAGATAAATAAGTTTCGGTTATCATGACATGTTTTCTCATACAAAACTATGAAAGAGCAAAATAGGAACATTTATTATTTAATATTTGTATTACAGTAACAGGTAGAACTTGGAAATGAGGAATAAAGACCCCATTGAGCAAACATATAAAAAAAAAAGTAATTCCTCCTTACAAAATTTAGAGACTAGAAGCCAGTAGTACCATCACATTTTCTGTCAAACTTAGGAGAGCTTATTATACAAGTCAGGATACCCATTCAACAGTTAACACTTTAGGGTTCTTTCTAAATTCAGGACAAAAAGTCAAATTATATTTATCTATGTGCCTAGCAGAGAAGTTTTAAACAGAAATCAGACCTTTCATATCTTCTACTAAAATCAAGTATATCAGCATTCAATATTAGCTATATTTTACTTAGATTTGCTGAATCAGACTTTCAGAATTTATCGTTTATGATCCCTTCCCCCTTATATTTCCTAGCAACTTATCTTGCAGATTAGAATATGCATACCAAGTTCTTATGTAAAAGCATGTCTTCTCAAGCAATGCTTGTGTCGTAAACACAGCTGAAGTTCAGTCATATGTATAAATTTGTAGTAATGCCAAATTTTTACTATTTCTCTACTACCTTATATTAAAACAAATAATTTCAGTTGTCAGTTTTGATGTAGGTAGACCTTCCAATGTCTTTGGATACATGCTCCTAAAAATAATTATATCTGTAAGAAATGTTTCAAAACCCAGCTATCATAGAATCATAGAATCATAGAATAGTAAGGGTTGGAAAGGACCTCAAGATCATCGAGTTCCAACCCCCCCGCCATGGGCAGGGACACCTCCCACTAAACCATGCCATCCAAGGCTATGTCCAACTCTGCCTTGAACACCGCCGGCAATGGAGCATTCACAACTTCCCTGGGAAACACATTCCAGTGCCTCACCACTCATACAGAAAAGAATTTCTTCCTCATATCCAATCTAAACTTCCCCTGTTTGACTTTGAACCTGTTACCCCTTCTCTTATCACTACAGTCCCTCATGAAGAGTCCCTCCCCAGCATCCCTATAGCTCCCCTTCAGATTCTGGAAGGCTGCTATGAGGTCTCCACGCAGCCTTCTCTTCTCCAGGCTCAACAGCCCCAACTTTCTCAGCCTGTCTTCATACGGGAGGTGCTCCAGACCCCTGATCATCCACGTGGCCTTCCTCTGGACTTGTTCCAACAGTTCCATGTTCTTTTTATGTTGAGGACACCAGAACTGCACACAATACTCCAAGTGAGGTCTCACAAGAGCAGGGTAGATGGGCAGGATCACCTTCCTCGACCTGCTGATCACGCTCCTTTTGATGCAGCCCAGGATACGATTGGCTTTCTGGGCTGCGAGCGCACACTGCCAGCTCATGTTCATTTTTTCATTGACCAACACCCCCAAGTCCTTCTCCACAGGGCTGCTCTCAATCTCTTCTCTGCCCAACCTGGAGCTGTGCCTGGCATTGCTCCGACCCAAGTGTAGGACCTTGCACTTGGCATGGTTAAACTTCATCAGGTTGCCATTAGCCCACCTCACAAGCGTGTCAAGGTCCATCTGGATAGCATTCCTTCCTGCCAGTGTATCAGCTGAACCACACAGCTTGGTGTCATCGGCAAACTTGCTGAGGGCGCACTCAATCCCACTGTCCATGTCATCCACAAAGATGTTGAACAAGACCGGTCCCAACACCCATCCCTGGGGGACACCACTCGTTACTGGTCTCCAGCTGGACACTGAGCCACTGAGTACTACTCTTTGCGTGTGGCCATCCAGCCAGTTCTTTATCCACCGAGTGGTCCACCTATCAATTTGATGTCTCTCCAACTTAGAGAGAAGGATGTCATGTGGGACAGTGTCAAACGTTTTGCACAAGTCCAGGAAGATGACATCAACTGCTCTACCCCTCTCCATCAGTTCTATAGCCCCTTCATAGAAGGCCACCAGATTGGTCAGGCAGGATTTCCCCTTAGTGAAGCCATGCTGGCTGTCACCAACTACCTTGTTGTTTTGCATGTGCCTCAGCACGCCCTCCAGGAGAATCCACTCCAAGATTTTGCCAGGCACAGAGGTGAGACTGACTGGTCTGTACTTCCCTGGCTCATCCATTTTCCTCTTCTTGAAAATGGGGGTTATATTTCCCTTTTTCCAGTCATCGGGAACTTCACCTGACTGCCATGATTTTTCAAATATGATGGATAGTGGCTTAGCAACTTCATTTACCAGCTCCTTCAGGACCTGTGGATGAATTTCATCAGGTCCCATGGACTTGTATGTGTTCAGGTTCTTAAGCTGGTCGCGAACCAAATCCTCTCCTACTTTTTGCCTAGGGTCTTCATTCTCACAGTCCCTGCTTCTGCCTTCCAAGTCTTGGGTGGTAGGTGTGCACACATAAAGAGAGGGCTGAAGTCAAAGCCTTGAAACTTGTTCTTCAGGTTAGACACCCAGAAGCCAGCGCTCAAAATCAATAATCATTTCTTCTAACTTTTTATTAGCTTCTACATTTAACTTATGGATTTACAGAATGAAATGTGAATTTTATTCAATCCATAAAATAAGAAAGAAAAAGTGTTGAAAGACTGTGTCATGAGCTACTGAATTTTATTGCAGTAATACAGAAAGAAAGGCACTTTGCTTCTGTAGACACTTCAGGATTCTGTTGTACAATGATGAAATATAATTGAAGCTGTGTTAAAGAAACAAATCTAACAAATACATTCATTGCTAATTAAAATTCTGAAGGCAGCAATAATATTTCAAAATAATCTTAAAACATGCTGCACCTCAAAAAAGAGGTTTCCACAGGCAGGATTAAATCTTGATACATTCAGATTCTTTTAGCTGCTGTTCTCTGTATCAGTTGCCTCTGGATATGACAGTTTAGGACATTAAGAATTAGAAAATAAAACTATAAACTCACAACCTACGAAAGCTCACACTCTACTTTTAACTATAGTTAAGCAAACCAAGAAAAAGCTAATGGGAGCTCTCACAAAAGTCAAAAGGAAGAATTTGGCTTAGAACTGTGAATGAAATATCCTTACATTAATTGCCTAATAAAAATCTTGAAATAATATTGGAAAAAATACTAGCAATAACAAAAGCATGACAGTATTATCAGGGCTAGCTTAAGCTTAATAGTGAAACCTTTTGTATTTATACTAGCATAATAAACTAATCATCAAGGAAAATTTCAGGACTAGTAATCACCAAGTGCTGATTTATAGCCTATTTAACTCCGATTGAATTTAATGTAGCTTCCAGTCATCCAAGTAGTTTCCAATATGTTCCAAGCTTCACAATAGCATTAAGTGACTGACACTGTAAGAGACAACATCAAATCAGATGGAATGATTACTATAGGTCATGTTTCTGAATATGAGCTCTCACAAAAATATGAACATTAAATATCAGAAGAACAATGGTAACAGCTAATAGACATGATTTTGGCTCCAAGAAGGAAACCCTGAAGAGAAACACATGACTGTCTCTATAAAATTTTGCATTCTAATTCTTAAGAATTCATATGAAAATCTTGATCCTTTACTTACTTGCTCATGTAGACCCCAGCTTTTCTGGAGTAGAAGTTTTTACGGATTTGTAAGCAGTAAAACTGTGCAGGTTTCTCTTGTTTAGTTTTGTTTGGGGATTTTCTTCATACCTATCAGCTTTTATCAACTATAAGAACACTAAAATGCATTTCAGATGCCATCAATAAAATTTGTCTCCTTGGGCTGATCCTGTGAACTTCATGAGGCTCAACACAACATACTAGTTACTAAGATTAAGATTTTTTTTCCAGAAACAGAGAAAATTTTCAAGAAGTCTGTCAGCTAAGCAAAATCTAATTTTATCAATTTATGCCAATAGTTCATTTTTTTTGAGGATAAAGAAACAAGAAAAGGTTGTTAAAAAAATGAAAAAAGTTTCAAATTAAACTTCTTAAAATAAAAGTTCTTGCATAAGGTCAAAATAGATAAAAAGTTTCATTGTATAAAACTGATTTGGTTTATTTGACTGGAACGTCACTGTTTTATTATCATCATTATTATTGCTACATTTTTAGTTGTTCTTCAAATATTTTGTAAAAAATTGAAAATTGCAAACTAAACAAAATATGTCCATTTCTTATTAAATAAGATAATATTTTTAAGGAAATAGGTTGTTTGAAACTGTTACTTCAGTACTACTAAATCTGCATTTTAACTTAAAAGTTTACATGACAAGTTTTACCTATGTTTAATACCACTTTAACAGAAGAAAATATATAACAACTTAATAAATGCAGCCAAGGGGGTTTGCACACTGTGTGTGTCAAAGAAGAATTTAGCCCTTTAGGTTAAGGTTTTGTTCTTGTAGTCAGAAGAAATATTTGTGTTTGGCTGCAAGCCAGACATAAGCAATGGGACTGTATAGTAGGGTTGAAGCCAAGAAGTCTACAGGGGAACAGGTAGAATGCCTGTAAAGTAGGTTTTGCTGTTAAAATAATATATTTCTGTACCAATTTGCAATGGTAGGTTAATTAACTGTGGGAACATACTTTATTATCTTCAGCTAGGTAGCAGCCACTGAAAAGTTTGTTGTTCTTAATAGTCTAATGCAATCCCTCAAAATAACAAAGATTATTACCTGAGAGAAGTACACTTTTAGTACACTATAGTGTGGATGTAGTATATATTTATTGATAGATCTGATAGTATTTATCCATGCATTCAGGCACAGATGCCACCCACAGCATTTCTGAAATAACTGAAATATTTGCAGTGAATCTGATATCTTTTTTTAGCCTGGTTGGTGATTTGTTGTTGCTGTGCATACAGCTTAAGGAATTAGCACATCATAAGACAAGCTACCTGGAAATTTTCAAGTAAAAGTAATCAACTTTCAAGTTTTAAAATTTATTGTCTTTTTTTTCTTAAATAATGTTTTTCCTATAACTCTCCAAATAGATCACAGAGGAATAAAAAAGAAACATGGCAAACTTCAGTTACTACAGTGAGCTTTTCGGAGAGCTAAACAAACAAAAGCTGGAGATAAAATGGAAGTTGCAACAGAATCTGAACTTTGGTGCTTGTTGTTTAACACTGTGACAAGCTCATTCAGAATACTTCATTCATTAAGTGGAGATCTAAAATTCAAAATAACAAAAAAGAAAAAGAAAAATCAAACAACCAGCTATTCTGGAATCCTCTTAAGCTAATTTGTATCATGGGACAATTAGAATATTCTAGGTACGAAACCATGATTTTACAACTCAGAAAGCAAATTGGACTTTTTCTGAAAAGTCAAAACAATTTCTCATACCTACTAAATTATAGCAATAAACAGAAATGTAACAGTGTTTTCTCATTGATTTCAAGTATGGTATAGCACTTCTCCTTGTTGGCTCCTCTATTACTTGCAGGAAGACAACTTCCATCTGCAAGTAATAGAGGAGCCGACAAGGAGAGGCGTCATGCTTGACCTCGTCCTCACCAACAGGGAAGGGCTGATTGGAAATGTGATGCTCCAGGGCAGCCTTGATTGCAGAGATCATGAGATGGTCGAATTCAAGATCCTCAGGACAGTGAGAAGAGCGTGCAGCAAGCTCACTGCCCTGGACTTCAAGAGAGCAGACTTTGGCCTCTTCAGGAACCTGCTCAGTAAGATTCCATGGGATACAGCCCTAGAGGGCAGGGGGGCCCAAAACTGTTGGTTGATATTCAAGGCTCACCTGCTGCAAGCTCAGGAGCGATACATCCCTACTAGAAGGAAGTTCAGCAGGAGGGCCAGGAGACCTCCTTAGATGGATAAGGAGCTGCTGAGGAAAATTCGAAGGAGAAAAAAGGATTATAAAGGATGGAAGCAAGGACAAGCAGCCTGGGAAGAATACAGGGATGTTGTCTGGGAAGCTAGGGACCAGGTTAGGAAAGCTAAGGCCTACTTAAAATTAAACTTGGCTAGGGATGTGAAAGATAACAGGAAGGGATTCTATAGGTACATTGAAAATAAAAGACAGGCTAGGGACAATGATAGCTCCAGAAGCTATCAGGAAAACTGGCTACCCTGGATTTGAAGAAGGTTGAAGTTCTTTATGGCTTCTTTGCCTCAGTCTTTACCGGCAAATGCTCTCACCATACCACCCAAGTCTTGGAAGGCAGACGCGGGGACGGTGAGGGTGGGGACCCTGGGCCCACTGTAGGAGAGGATCTGGTTCAAGACCATCTTAGGAACCTGAACATATACAAGTCCATGGGACCTGATGAAATCCATCCATGGGTCCTGAAGGAGCTGGCAAATGAAGTTGCTAAGCCACTGTCCATCATATTTGAAAAATCATGGCAGTCAGGTGAAGTTCCCGATGACTGGAAAAAGGGAAATATAACCCCCATTTTCAAGAAGGGGAAAATGGATGAGCCAGGGAAGTACAGACCAGTCAGTCTCACCTCTGTGCCTGGCAAAATCTTGGAGTGGATTCTCCTGGAGGGCGTGCTGAGGCACATGCAAAACAACAAGGTAGTTGGTGACAGCCAGCATGGCTTCACTAAGGGGAAATCCTGCCTGACCAATCTGGTGGCCTTCTATGAAGGGGCTATAGAACTGATGGAGAGGGGTAGAGCAGTTGATGTCATCTTCCTGGACTTGTGCAAAACGTTTGACACTGTCCCACATGACATCCTTCTCTCTAAGTTGGAGAGACATCAAATTGATAGGTGGACCACTCGGTGGATAAAGAACTGGCTGGATGGCCACACGCAAAGAGTAGTACTCAGTGGCTCAGTGTCCAGCTGGAGACCAGTAACGAGTGGTGTCCCCCAGGGATGGGTGTTGGGACCGGTCTTGTTCAACATCTTTGTGGATGACATGGACAGTGGGATTGAGTGCGCCCTCAGCAAGTTTGCCGATGACACCAAGCTGTGTGGTTCAGTTGATACACTGGCAGGAAGGAATGCTATCCAGATGGACCTTGACACGCTTGTGAGGTGGGCTAATGGCAACCTGATGAAGTTTAACCATGCCAAGTGCAAGGTCCTACACTTGGGTCGGAGCAATGCCAGGCACAGCTCCAGGTTGGGCAGAGAAGAGATTGAGAGCAGCCCTGTGGAGAAGGACTTGGGGGTGTTGGTCAATGAAAAAATGAACATGAGCTGGCAGTGTGCGCTCGCAGCCCAGAAAGCCAATCGTATCCTGGGCTGCATCAAAAGGAGCGTGATCAGCAGGTCGAGGAAGGTGATCCTGCCCATCTACCCTGCTCTCGTGAGACCTCACTTGGAGTATTGTGTACAGTTCTGGTGTCCTCAACATAAAAAGAACATGGAACTGTTGGAACAAGTCCAGAGGAAGGCCACGTGGATGATCAGGGGTCTGGAGCACCTCCCGTATGAAGATAGGCTGAGAAAGTTGAGGCTGTTCAGCCTGGAGAAGAGAAGTCTGCATGGAAATTCTCCTAGCAGCCTTCCAGAATCTGAAGGGGAGCTATAGGGATGCTGGGGAGGGACTCTTCATGAGGGACTGTAGTGATAAGAGAAGGGGTAACAGGTTCAAAGTTAAACAGGGGAAGTTTAGATTGGATATGAGGATGAAATTCTTTACTGTGAGATTGGTGAGGCACTGGAATGTGTTTCCCAGGGAAGCTGTGAATGCTCCATCGTTGGTGGTGTTCAAGGTGGAGTTGGACATAGCCTTGGGTGGCATGGTTTAGTGGGAAGTGTCCCTGCCCATGGCTGGGGGATTGGAAATGGATGATCTTAAGGTTCTTTCCAACCCTAACTATTCTATGATTCTATGGTTCTATAGGTGCAGCTTTTCTAACTGGACTGTTTATATAAAATGCAAGCCACCATATACCTAAAATTCATGTATTTCTAAATAAAAAAAAATTCTTGTAGCAGTGGTTTGATTAACACTTTAGAACTATTGACAATGCTGTCATAGTCTCCAGTGTTTGTAATGTGCCTATCTCCATTTTTTCTTGGGCATAGTTGGACCAAAACTAAACAGGCTATCTTATCTTCCTTTTTTTCATATTCCACCAGCAAGAATAAAATTTGTTCCATCAGTCAGACACATGGCTGCCTAAAATATAAGGAAAGAAACTCAGACACTGTGTAGAAATACTTAGGCTTTAAGACATGATGTGAATATCATCATCTACAAGAATATCTCTAGGCTGCGACTTCATACAAGTTCTTTAAACATCTCCTCTCATTTCTTGTCTCCATTCATTATAACTACAGAAACACACCTGGTAACTAATGTGCTACTGAAGTAAATGCATTGGTCTACAGAAAGTAAACATAACATTAAGTTGTTCCAAACAAGTGAAGTTTCTTATGCTTCATTTGGAGGATGTACTTTAGTCCATTATGGAAAGACCTAACTTCTGTAATAAATCACTACATGGACACTCGTTCAATAGTTGAACAGTAATTTCCAGTTTGATCTTGTAAGGCCAGTGGCATCCTAAATTCCCAAGCTGATGAGAATTGAGTATTGACCATCAGGTCACACGGCCTGAACATCAGGCAGGACTAAGCAATAGATTGTTTAATTTTACAGCTTAAGCGAAGGTTAGCTGTATAACAAAAGGAGCAGTTGAACAACCCACACAGGATTATTCATCAGCATAGTCATAAAAGAAGAAACTAGAGTCAGATGTCCTTGTTGTCTTACCCCATACTGTTACAGCTAGATAACAACATTCTCTGCCTTTTTGTCTATAAGGAGCTCGAATTCACTCAAGCTTCACAATAGTCAGGTTTCTGCTGTCAAAGGACCTAGATCTAATCCTTTAATAGTTGAAAATCTGCTGGTGAGCTACAGATGTCTAATACATGCAAAAGATGTCTGCTAAGGCACCAGCAACTGTCCAGCATGGCCCTGAAAGTGTATTGGCTGCAGAAGACTTACATTTAGAGCAGCCAAGAGATACAGTCATACATCTTCCCTCTAGGAGGAAGATGAAAGGTGGATTATTGCATTATTGAACTTATTTGCTTCTATTTATTGCTTCTTCATATTCAGAATACTATGATTCTTCTTTTACTAGTGCTTCAGCGATCTGTCTTCCCTCAAGAGCTCTCACATGCATATGCATCTCCTTTTTAACTTTTTTTTTTTTTCTTTTTTCCCTGCCTCTTCTCTGGTGGCCTTTGGAAAACTCATAGACTAAAGCAAAGAGATAATCATAACTTCTAAGAAAAATGGAAGAGCTCAAACACAGAAACCTGGCAGGCTCAACAGTGGTTTACCTACTGCTTCTCATGATTCTTCATAGGCTTCAGCCTACTTCAGTTTTTTTGCTTTCCACTGGTCTTGTCTTATCTTTTCCACAAAGACAGTCTTGCACTCCTTCTTCTTCCCCTAATCTCCGAATGTTTGTTCAATTTATCCCTAAGAAGCTGGTTCTGTAATCACAATTGGGTTGAAAATGAAATAATTTTCAAATATGCATACTTTGCACATATGTAGGTATTGTAGCCCAGAAGTATCCAGAACATGTACCTATATGACCTGCAGTTAGGAGCTGCCTTTTCAGAAAGTCTCTGTATAGCTGACCAACAGAGAAAGGCACTTTGAAAGCCCATCAGTGTTGTGTTTGCTCTCCAGAGCTACTTCATTTGTGTTTACCAAAGGGAGAACAGTGAGTTTGATTGTGCGGTTTGATTGTGTGGTAGCATAGTGCTTCTGGCAATGTCTTAGCCAGCTAAGTGTTTTTCAAAACAGTATCTTGTTTCTGATACTCTCACTGGTTCCCTGCAAAATGATAGCAGAATTTTTATAGGTCAATTTATTCAGCTGAGCAGAAATTTGCCTGGGTATGTTCAAAGCACGATCGCTTCCCTCATGCCCTCCACCTGTATGGAATGAAGCCAGCTCTAAAAGGTGTTAAAACCTGTCTTTCTCTAGAAATACAAGCTGACAAATCATGTTTGTTTCTCATTACCAAATACGGAGATTAAAGTAGAAAAAAGGCAAACTTGGGTACTTTTCAAGTACAACTGCACAGCAACAGTAGCAATCATATAGCATTTCTTCAGAGACTGAACACTTGCTTGCATTCTAATAGAAGAGCCTGCAAGAACATGTGTAACAATGCCATCTAGCGATTTCAGCTGTAATAACGCATTTTAACAGATGTATGCACAGCCACCTCCAGTAATAATAACCCACTTCCTTCTTCTTGGTCTTCGCGATTTATTATCTGGCACTCATATTTATTACACCTTGCCCTACATTTAAATTGGAATTGCATAAAAAGCTTTTGAAAGGGCATCTAACACATTTTAAAGAACTGACAGTAAATAAATGCAGTTACTGGAGGAGGTTAAGAATAAGCTCATACTACATGCAAAAAAACTGAAAAAATTTCTTCTTATATTATTATTTGGCTGCATATTACTACATTTTTAAAGGTATTTTCACTAAAAAGTGAAAACCAGCTTCTGGGGAGCTTTTTAGCCATTTAAAGCAACCGACTTAAGGAAAATTCGTGACTCAAATGGACCAGAATATTAGGCAGTAGTGGCACTGACATTTGACATGAACAGCTGAAAAGGGGATATGCAACCATTTAATACAAATGGCAATCCATCTCTTGAATAACAGTTAATCATATGCTTAAAATGCAACGGGTCTTCTGATAAATGTAGGTTGTATAAGATCAAGCACGTCCTCTATCATCTGTTAGACCACATTAGGCTAGATGCCTAATTTTAGACAAATTTGGATCAGCTGATTTCCACCCAGGAAATTGTATCAATGTTAGCATTCAGAAAACTCAACAGATATTATCTGGAAAAAGAGAAAGATAGAAAACATATGATTGTCTGCGCAGTGACAGAAGGGTATACACGTTCTTAACTTTTCTTTCTTCCTTGATATTCCAGCTCAGCACTCAATCTATCCAGCTGTTTGGATGGCTTCCTTACTTTCCAGAAGTAGAGAGCTTCTTAGACTAGAAAGGATTACACTATAGCTCAACTTCCCACACAATCCTCAGTAGTAGGCACTTTCTACATAGTAAATTAAAAGAGCGGATACATGCCATGAAGACATAATTGGTACAGCTATGCCTTCAGAATTACACATACAGTCTTGTGGTACATTAAAATAGACTAGAGAAAACGAAAATATTAAGGTAATTTGTTAATGTGTCCACTGATTTTGTAGGTCCCTCTTATAGAAACGATGCATGGAGGTGAAGATACTTGTTCTACTTCTACATCAGACAATTGAGAAAAGTCCTCAGATTTTGATGACACATTATTTATGTGCTGAAGTGAAGATCACCCTGAGTAATTTCAAGTAATTTTGGCTTTTTTCTTGGATTAACATTTACTTATCTTTTAATTTATTCCTTCTTCCTTACTGCTCTGGAAAACACTAAAAATTCTTAGTTCTTGGACTTTTTCTTATCTCTACTATTCTGAATAATTTTTTGATTGAACTGGAGAACCTGATACAGTATCTGCAGGAAGCAACAAGCATTTGCAATCTGTCACTGCTTTAAACATACACTGTGAGTACATTTAAGGCACTCAAAAATGTTTCTCAGAATGCCAGAATGCTACTTAAAGGGCTTTCATTTTATTTTACAGAAGCATTTTATATAAAAATGTACAGTTTCATAAGGTGCAATAGTTATCATGTACTAAAAATTTGAACTCTCTGCAATTAAGAATTGTAGTACCTGGAAGGTTAAATAAAAAGCCATATTTTGTTTGATTATCTTTACTACTTATAATAACACTTTACAGAAGCTATTCAAAATGTCAATTAAACTTACACTTCTACAGCAAGAGATAAATATTTCCTTTTAACTGATTTTCTGTTGCCTTTAAGGCTTTCAAATAGAAAAGGCACTAGAATAGATCTTGAACATATATATTTATTTTTTTCCATCAACTGTTGCATCACCTGCTAAAACACAACACAAATACGAAATTGTGCCCTATAAATATCTAGAATTCATTTAATCACAAAAAATTTTGCATCCACTTAGATGATAGTTATAGTACATGGTGCTTTGTCATATAAATGAATAAAGTAAAATTGAAACAATTTGATAATACAAGGTGCAAAACATGTAAATTAACATTTCTCTGTAATCTTTCATGAAGAATGCCTCTGGGCCCATTTAAGGTAATGATAACTTCTAGCTAAAGCAGCCAGTTTATATTCAGTCAATGTTATCATTATTCAAGGGAAAGGATTATATATTCTGGGAATTGGAGTGCATGAACAAAATTTGACAGTGAGGTAAATTATCAAGCCAATGTCCAGAGGGAGCATGCTGTAAATAGGAATCATGTCTTTAATTCGTTGTTCACTGGTATGATTGCCTGCCTCTAAACCACCTGAGATCAGAAATTTCACAGAACCAAGTAAAAGGTTTAACCCTAGTCTGCAACAAATGCTTGTTCATCCTCCACAGTTCAGAGCAGTGTGCATCACCTGTCTCCAAGACAGAAGCCTTTAGTGGATAAATCACAAAAATGAAGAACCAGTATCAGAATCTTCCCAGTGAAAGAAATTCATTTAAGGCTATCTCCTGCCTTGTCTCTGGGTAACCTTTCTCATCCAACAGCCATTTTCATCTATGTGAACAGTTTTTTCTCTTCCTAGCACTTTCCTTTTCTTCTAATGCATTCACTAGGCTTCGTTTCATCTGTGAGGTGGTTATTTTGTCACAGAATCTCATGAGGATGGCTGAAGATCTGTGGAGTATATATAGCACCCCATGGAGGTGTTTTTGTCTGCTGACCATGACTAATGGAGAATTCAAAAGGTTGGGAAAATACAAAGAACATAGGAATCTATGAGTAGAAGCAATAATTTTCCTTAATGATGCCCTGGATTCATCTCAGGATGTATTTTACAATTGAACACCTTTGTGTCTTTATGCTTGTTGTCTACATTTATCTACATATTATTGTTCATTTACTGCAGCAACCCTCTAAGGCCTCAGTCAAATCCACGCCCTGGTCATGTTGAGCATGATAGCGATAAATTATGTGAATGCAAATGCTTTCAAAAAGAATTCCAGCAGACTAAGGGAAAGAAGCACTACTAAGAATACTTCACAGAAATTAAACTGAAAACTGAAGTGCCTTGGTCAAGGTCTGTAGAAATACTATAGATCACTTCTTCATTCAGAGCACTTTCACTAAGAAATAACAGCAATGCTGAAAATGATCAGCTGACTACACACTTCTAGATGTTCAATGAACTTTTTAGCAAGGTATTAGAGTAACACCTCTTATTGAATAAACAGCGATAATGTAAAAAGGAAGTTTTTATCATCTGTATATGAAACATTAATAATTTTGAAGTCCCAAGCACAACTGCAGACTGGGTGCAGACTGGACTGAGAGCACGCTTGAGGAGAAGGATTTGGGAGTGTTGGCTGACAAAAAGCTCAGCATGAGTTGGCAGCATGCAATTGCAGCCCAGAAATCAACTGTATCCTGGGCAGCATCAAAAGGAGCATGACCAGCAGGTCAAGGGAGGTGATTCTTCCCCTCTACTCTGCTCTCATGAGACCCCACCTGGTGTACCTCATTCAGCTCTGGGGCCCCCAATGCAAGAAGGATGTTGACCTGCTTGAGTGAGTCCAAAAGAGGGACACAAAGATGCTCAGAGGGCTGAAGCACCTCTCCTGTGAAGACAGGCAGAGAGAGTTAGGCTTGTTCAGCCTGGAGGAGAGAAAGCTCCAGGGAGAACTTAGAGCAGAAGTACCTAAAGGGAGCTTAGAAGAAAACTGGAGAGAAACTTTTTACAAGGGCATGTAAGGATAAAACAAGGGGGAATGGCTTTAAACTAAAAGAAGGTGGATTTAGATTAGATACAATAAAGAAGTTCTTTACTGTGAAGGTGATCAGACACTGGAACGGGTTGCTCGGAGAAGCTGCGGCTGCCCCATCCCTAGGAGTGTTCAAGGCCGGGTTGAATGGGTTTTTGAGCAACCTGGTTTAGTGGAAGGTGTCCTTGCCCATGTCAGGAGGTTGGAAATAGAAGATCTTAAAGATCCCTTCCTTAAAGGGACCATCTGTCAGGGTCCAACTGGAGAAAACCCCAGTGTTGGGAATATTTCATTTGTGATTACCAGAGTAAAATTGAGATGCAAGCGAGGTCAAGTATCATAATCAATCAGTTTATTTTAAAAATATGATTATTAAAAAAGATAATTATTATAAAAAAGATATCAATAGGTGTCGTGCTTTAAGCCTCTCAGCCACGCAGTTTTGCTCACTCACTCCCCCCTCTTTCTTCCTCTCACTCCCAGAGGGATGGGAAGGAAAATCAAAAGAATAAAACTCCCACAGGTTGAGATAAGAACAGTCCAGTAACTAAGGCATAACACAAATCACTACTGCTACCGCCAATAATAATAATGACAAGGCAAATACAAGGAAAGAGAATACAACCGCTCACCACCGATACTCAGCCAGACACAGCAGAGAGCTCCGCACCCTTCCAGGCCTCTGCCCACTGTTTTTACATCCTGGGCACGACATGCTGTGGTATGAAATACCTCTTTGGTTAGTTTGGGTCAGGTGTCCTGTCTCTGCTTCCTCCAGGCTTCCCCTCCTCCCTGGCAGAGCACGAGACTCAGAAAGTCCTTGGTCAGACCAAAACATTACCAAGCAGTAACTAAAAACACTGGTGTTATCAGCACTGCTCCCAGGTCGAAAGTCAAAAACACAGCACTGCACCAGCTACCAAGAAGGAGAAAAATGACTGCTACTGCTGAACCCAGGGCAATAGGACACATTGGAAAAAAGATACAAATTAAGTAAGCCTTCAAGAGTACAGAGACAGTCACCACTGTGGATCCAGTGGTGTCCCGGGGGTCCTTAGTCGTTGTCTTCAGTGGTGGGAGGCCCCAGGATCCATAGTCTTCATTGGTGGAGGGTGTCCACCACGGCGATTACCTTTTTCCGCTTTTGGACTGCACTGGGGTAGTACCTCTGCTCTTAATGTCACATACTGCACATTCCTGGTAGACCAGTTTTGCTGGCCTTGCAGCCAACTCTTGGACTGCGCATGTCTGTAGGACTCCTTGAGATAATAGGCAGCAATTCCTCACACCAATCCTTGAGATCATGGGTGGAGGAGTCTTTTCTCAGCTCCTCCCACCCATCTCTCAGACAATGCGTGATGGAGTTCTATCTCAGCTTCTCATACCAATCTTTGAAGCAATGAACAGTGGAGTCTGTCTTCAGTTCAGTCTCTGACACTATCATATGAGGTTAGGAAGTGTAAATAGAAAAACTAGAAGAAAAAAGAAGTGCTTCAAGTAACAAATACTTTAATTAAAAAAAAAAAAAAAGATGCGTACAAAAATCTTTCTGCAAAATTTCTAATGTTCACTGGATATCAAGTTTTGCTTCAAGCCAGTGCTATACATGTTACTGCAATAAATATCCACAACAATGATCATTATTCTGCAGTTTTAACAATCCAGCAGAAAATATGCATCAGTATTGCAGTCTTATTACTATAATTCAAATATAACCCCAGGCATCATAAATAATGTCTTTGAAAGAATAAGAGTTTAGAAATATTACTAATTAAGACAAGATCTTGTGTAGCTCAGAATAAAAGATTGTTGTGAAGTAAATTATCCTGAAGGAGGAAAGTTAATGCCTCAAAATTGCAGAGAATGCAAAGACAGAAAAAGAGACTTATTTTTCAAAGTTACAGTATCCAGAATAGAGCAGACAAAAACATATTTTTGTTTACTATTTGAAGCTGCAGACTGACATGCAAAATCAGAGCAAGCAGACTCTATGGATTATTAATTTTCTAGTGTTATGTATATTGGCTTTTCACTTTTCAAGGAGATGGACAGGTGAACAGGAAATATTATCACAGAATCACACTGGCTGCCTAACATACTCAAATGGCTAATAAGAAAATTACACCAAAACTTGAGAGATTGTCTTAAAAATTAAAAAGAAAATTATAAGGTGAGAATCTGAAAATTTTAAGCTATCTTCATACCTTTACTTAGCAACCGTATTCATCTAGAAGTTACTGCTTTTTTATAACACAAATATTCTGAGCTTTTACTTACTTTACATAACATGTTTTTCTTTTATTTGCATAAATATTTTAATGTCCTGTTATTTCCACTTATTCAGTGAAAGGTATTTTTGCATTTATCAAAGTTTCAAAATATCACTATGTGGTGCCTTGGCCAAATCACAAATTGAACTTTGACAATAATAATTGTTTTTAATTGGAAATGAAGAAACTAGAATAATATTGAAAGGAAAATAAATATTAGACCCTGTTCCTGGCTCCTGCTATTATAAATCTGACAAAATGATGGGGAAAATGAATGGATCAATTCATCTGGCAGCAAAAACCAAAATATTTATTTTAACAGTACTTGAGGATTGTTGGAAAAAAACTCTTGAAATTTTAGGTGCAAAATACATACCTTTAGTTCCTTAGGCATAAAATGTCATTTCTCAGGTTGCCTAGTATGAAGGATTATTCCCAATCAGTCCCCTCAAAAGCTCTGTTACAGAGGAAATTCATCATCATCAGTGACTATATTCAAGGCATCCAGGGCTTTCTTCTTGTTTGATACACATCCTCAGCCCAAGAAAGACTTCCCAGCTGTAGAAAATGGTTTGATAACATAAATGCCAGGCTGCAGGTCCTGGTATCCCTCAAATTAGAGTTTCAAAACGCAGCAGGGAGTTTTCATGTAATCAAATGGATGTCTCTGCAGTTTGTTATATTAGAGACTTTGTCTGCTGAAGCAGCCTTGTGGGATTCTATGGGGTTTTGTGATTTACTCATGCACACACACTCCATATCAAATAAACTTTGTAAAAATGAAAGTCAGAATACATGTATTTGTTTGTCATATAGTCAGTCATGTCACTCATCTTGGAATTTGAGAATCAGTCCAGGCTGTAAATGTGCACTGGTACTAATGACTTCTTCTTTAACTAGATTTTAATAATTGTTGTGGTATAGATGATTCACAAGAAGGAATGAAATCTATTTCACATCCTTATTATTTCCTTATCATGAACCACAAAAGTTGCCTGCTTCTAGGCAAAGTAAAAAGCTAGACTATAAATACATGGGAAGTACAATCATGTGGATATGACAGTACTACAGAGCAAGTGAAATCAGAGTTTAGAAGTAAATTGCATTGTTTCTGTGCAGACATTAAGAATGCCATTATTTTTCTTGCAGAAGTAGGGCACCTTATTTAAAAAAAATCCTCCTTAACCAAAGACACTGTAAAGCTGTTCTGCAGTGAACTAAAATGTACAGTTCTACAATTCTTTGACCCTTTTGAAGAAGTAGCATATTTGAGGCTAAGTGCTGCAGCCCAGATAAACTCTCAAGCAACCCATGCTCATGAAGAATAATGAGACTAGCAATGAGCAGCATGAGAACCCCAAGTGACCAGATGTCAAAATGGACCAAACTGACTACCACATGCTGGTGAAATGTGAAGAAAGCTCATGGCCTCATGGGTATTTCAGCAACACCATAGCCTCTAGCTCTGTGTTAAATGGTGGTTAAGTGTTGAACTTGTGGGTGATAAAATATTTTGTCTGTTGTTCTGAGCAGCCCATTCATTCCCTATTGTACATTTTATGTAGTGCTGATCTCTTTTTGTTAGTGCCAGCAGTAAGAAGGCAATGAGCAGCGATGAATGGTGTGCAGGCAGGTGATGGGCTGTATGAACAAGCAAGTGTAGCACTGGTGAAGAGACCTGAAATGCTAGAGCTGCATATGTACAATTTTCATCTCTTCTTGCTCCTGAAAAGGAACAGCTCTAATGGTAGATTGGATGGCTCAGACCAGAAAACTAATTGGAGGACATAAAAAAAAAAAAAAAAAAAAAAAAAGAAAGAAAGAAATGGGTACCCTAGAATGGACAGTTTTAATAGCTATTGACAACCACAGGAACAATTAAGGTTAGACCTTTATAAGATCACCCAGTGGGATCTTATATTATACACATTGCTAATGTAGAAATTGCTGTCTTTTTACAACTGCATTGTTTTTCTTTATTCATCTGTCCTCCATCCCCTTATATTTCTCTTCACATAAACCTTGTCTCAGTATTTGCAAATGAGAAAGGATTAACATATATTAAATATGACCTTTTTATCAGGTTTGAAGAGTAACTGGTAGAATTCATCTGGCTTTTTCTAGACTAATGAAATAAGAAATGGTTATTTCTAGGAGCTATATTACACCACCTAATATTAATGTATCTTGTCAGTAATATCCCTTTCTGGTTAATACAGCAACAGCTACATCTTCTGCAGAGCTCAGGATATTTTCAGCCTCCCTGTAGACTGTCTATGTGAAGAAGATGTACTGATAGACTATACTCTTCATTTTTTGAGACACACAGATAAGGTAGTCTGTGATTTTTTTCTAACCCACCCATGGATTGTCATTGTTCCCTGTATATTTTGTCTTCATTAAGGGTCATGTAAAAAAAATGGACCTGCCAGATACTTCAGCCTAAATTTAAAAACAATGTAAGACTGAATATTTTAACCTGAATTGGAATATTCAGAGGTTGTAAGTACGTGTCAAAATGTTTCCTAAAGCCTGTGGATGGACAAGGTTCAGTACCTTTACACCTGTGCATCCAAAAAGCCTCCTGCTCTTTCAGATAACCATCTTTTGAGTTTGAGCAATTGTTTCTGTCCTGGCTACCATCTTCAGATCATGCAAATGCTGAGAATATGAAGTAAGATGTGTGTAGTAATAGATATGCAGATAGGAGTCTACAGCTTTTAATCTGCCTGGTAGTGAGGCAGCAGCAATTGAAAGGCTGTCAAGGAAAATCAGACTCAGTTATCAAACCAGGTTACTTGGAAGAAGCAGTTGGTAACTTACTTACTGAGTTGGCAATTGCAGGTAAGTAAGGAGCCTTGAATTTTACTCGTTACTTTCCCAACCTATTGATTCATGTATTTTAAGGATAAAAGATATCACAGGGATGACCTAGTCTGACCTCTTAAATGATGCTGAACAATGAACTGCATTGGGAAATTTCTGTATTAACAATTTCTGGTTTATTTATATCATATTTTTAAGAAAGTTATCCACTCTTAGTTATTCAAATGATGAAGAACCCACCTCATCCCATGCTGAGTTTTTCCAGGGATTAATTACTTTCACTATTAAAATTTCTGCTTTATTCCTAATTCAAATTTCTCTAGCCTCATCTACTATTGGATCTCATTGCGATTTTCCCTATCAGATTGAAAAGGCACCTACTGTCAGAAATGTCTTTCCTATACATTTACTTACATAGCATAATAAAGTCGTCTTTTAACCTTGTCTTGGATAAACTAAATAGATGGAGTTCAATTAACAAGCCTCCATGCTGCCTTTGGGAAAAAGAGCAGTGATACTCTTCGGAAGGCTTTAACAAAATATATCACATTCGTTCACAAGATTTTTTGTTCTTCCCAGAAACATTCTGTACAGCTGCATGTGATATTTTTTCTCTTATTGACTTCCAGCAGAAATGCAAATAAAATTTCTCAATTTTTAGGACACAGTGGCACAGTTTCAGTTTCACAAACGCACTGAAGTATGGTAATGCTGGTTGTTTGCTAAGACAACTTTTAGGCAGCCATCTTTAGGATCAGAATTAGCTTTTCATTAAAAGGTGTGCCCATGAGATCCTGATGTTATTCAAGGAGAGATCTGGACTTGTAGAAGTGGGATTCACAGACACAAGCAAGCAGAATAGGAAGACAGCTAACAAAGAAACACATGTTTCTATGGGCCTGCTTTTCACAGGTTTACAAAGGTCTCCAAGAGAGAGATTCTTAACCTAAAGCCTCACCTGGGTCTATGCACAGAAGTCATCCACTTAGGGAAAGACTTTGAAGTATATCGAACCCAATTCCAGGAAAGAAGAGAAAGAGAGAAGAGGAGAGGGGAGGGGAGGGGAGGGGAGAGGAGGGGAGAGGAGGGGAGGGGAGGGGAGGGGAGGGGAGGGGAGGGGAGGGGAGGGGAGGGGAGGGGAGAGGAGGGGAGAGGAGGGGAGAGGAGGGGAGAGGAGGGGAGAGGAGAGGAGAGGAGAGGAGAGGAGAGGAGAGGAGAGGAGAGGAGAGGAGAGGAGAGGAGAGGAGAGGAGAGGAGAGGAGAGGAGAGGAGAGGAGAGGAGAGGAGAGGAGAGGAGAGGAGAGGAGAGGAGAGGAGAGAAGAGAGAAAGAGAGAAAGAGAGAAAGAGAGAAAGAGAGAAAGAGAGAAAGAGAGAAAGAGAGAAAGAGAGAGAGAAAGAGAGAAAGAGGGAAAAAGAGAAAGAAAAATAGAAAGAGAGAAAGAGAGAAAGAGAGAGAGAAAGAGAGAAAGAAGAGAGAAAGAGAGAAAGAGAGAAAGAGAAGAAAGAGAAGAAAGAGAGAAAGAGAGAAAGAAAGAAAGAAAAGAAAGAGAGAAAGAAAGAAAGAAAGAAAGAAAGAAAGAAAGAAAGAAAGAAAGAAAGAAAGAAAGAAAGAAAGAAAGAAAGAAAGAAAGAAAGAAAGAAAGAAAGAGAGAAAGGGAGGGAGAGAGGAAGGAGGGAAGGAAGGAAGGAAGGAAGGAAGGAGGGAGGGAGGGAGGGAGGAAGGAAGGAGGGAGGCAGGGAGGGAGGGAGGGAGGGAGGAAGGAAGGAAAGAAGGAAGGAAGGAGGGAGGGAGGGAGGGAGGAAGGAAGGAGGGAGGCAGGGAGGGAGGGAGGGAGGGAGGGAGGGAGGAAAAAACATTTCTAATCTACTATGCTAGAGACAAAGATAACATCCATCCTCATTTGAAGGATGAAGCTAAACATTCAGGCTTCACAGAGACAAACTAAAACCCAAGTCTGTACATGAGTGATGAGGGCATTCATCTGGTAGGGAACAGTCATTGCCTTATTCATGAATGCTGTTTAAAAATGTTTTAATATAAAATACCTTAGCATGCCTAGAAGCAGGAATTCTTGTCAGAGCTGACTACCCTTATTAAGGAATTATACAGTCTTTCTCCTTCTCTGACTCCATGTTCTCCTTTTGATGATAGTTTATATATATAGTAATATAAAATATAATTGTATGCTTATATAATATATAAGTTATTAAGAGGATAAAGTATATATATCTGTGAATTATACCATGTCCTACTATAAGCACACCAAATGCTTCTGTAAATCTGTACCATGTGATTTAAAGCCAAAGTAACACATTTCCAACACCTATCGTTTATTTTCTTGGAGTACTGAATTTACGTTCATCAGTGTCAGAAGTGAGTGCCTTCACCTTTAAGTGAATGCAATGAAAATGAAAGTTGATTATTTCCTAGTTGAATCCGCTGCTAAAAACTCTATTTCATTCATTTGGGGCGCAAAAAGAATGCCTTATAAACTATACAAACCATATATAGCGCATGCCACGTCATTCTAATGCCTCTCGAAGCCATGAGGATACGCAATTCTTGATAGAAGCACTATCAAAACCTCTGTCACATCCATACAAAGCAAAGCATAAATAATCCAATTTTAACTTCTGCAAAGCTTTTCTATTCAGTAATGATTTTGGGGTTTTTTTTTGGTGGCTTTTTCCTTAAAAGGTTCCAGTTCCTTAACTCTTCTAAAACTGAAATCAAAGCTTTTTGCTATACTTTTTTAAGACTTTTCTGTTTTCTGGGTCACATTCTTCACATAGTCAAAAGCATGGAGAGTCAAGTAAGGTCAACTAGACCATAATTATTACCCTGTCCTTTGTCCTGCTTTTTCAGACAAAATAGCCTATTAGACCAAGTCTGTCTCTATTTATTTACATATACACTTGCTATGCACATAATATGGCTGCAGACCATACAATTCCCAGTCTCCTTCCTTCCATACTGCAGCTTTAATTTGTTCAGTCATAATATTCAACAGTAATGGATTCAATTAGATAGCTGGATGACCATGTCTTGAAAGTAGTAAGTAATTATGAATGTTTTCAGCTAAGCCAACCAGTGTGCCAATTTTTAAAGAGTGAATGAAAATGTATCTGGCAGATTTATTCTCATGTATAACCTTTTGCCTTAAAATCTTCAATCTGCAGCATTTATGTGGACTGTTCATGTATTAAAATTGCCCAACAGTCTCCCATCATTGTTCAAATGATTTTTCCCATACCTTATCTTATACTTTATTTTTGTAAATGCTTCATAACATATAGTGCCTGTGGAAGTAAATGTGCTATCACTGAGTAAATGACTTTGGAAATTAGTTGGAGGTTAATTCTTTGCCTCATTGGCCCCCCAGAGTAGCCAAACTGTAATTGATTTTGATGGCATTCACAAAGTGCCTTGGCTTGTTGAATAATGAAGGAGCACTTACGGAGACAGCCACTGAATATAGCAACAATTATGCAGGGTATCAATGAGACATCACTAAAAGTTTAATGCTTCCGCACTCAATCAACTTTGCCCTATCTTTAACAGCTTCATTGCTTTAAGAAATCTGAAAAATTTCAAGTGTGCTGTATATGTTTTACATCCATCAGTTCAGAGAAATGCTCACTGAGGGTAAGCATGTTTAGTCCTGACATATTTCAGGAGCTGTTAAAGCTTAAAAGAAAAATGGTAGACAGCTATTGGTGCTGAGAAAATGTCAGGTGCTGCATGCATGCGCAGCATGGAACATTTGCCACTCACATGGCAACAATACCCTAGAGTGAGATAACAGTGTAATCTCACTCTGTTGTTTGATTACTCAAAGGTAACATGAGAAAGGTCAGATTATTTTTTAGTCATAACAGATTCATCCAATCAAGTCTCAAGCAATTATTTCTTGAGGTTTTTAACTAGTTTATATAATTTGTTTTATTACTGACGGTGATTATATGTGTCTTAATGATAATTTATTGAATTTTTTATGCTTGTGTTAAATAATTATTGAAGCACATATCATGAGGAGAAGCTAATGAACCTAGACTATACAGTCATGATTTTTACAGACTTACTAGCCACCTTATTAACTCAATGTTTGAGATACAAAAAAATGCCTGATTTACAAAGCTTGCATGCATCAGTCTACTAAGCAGCAATGAATGGACGCAGGACATTAAGGTCATAGTGGTATTTAAAAATATCACACAATGCAGGATGAGGAGGACTTTTAAAGGCAAATACAATATATTTCCTCTAAAGACAGTTTTGCTATGGATCATTAAAGGTTTTGGACAGGAGCTCCGTGTTGCACATTATTTCAATGACCCTGGCAGTTTCTCCCCACTTGCAACAAAAACATGGTAGATGTATTGTTTCCTGATATTAGTATGGAATTTGGGATCTCTGTGATTTAAGCAAGTTGGCTTTTCTCAAACTAGTTTTGACTTTCTCTTTTTAGTGTATGTATTATATGTCTCAGTAAGAGCCAGGTCTTTCCTGCACTTTCAGACACTCAGAAGGTATAGCTCTTGTTACTTTTGACTTATAAATTACTTCTAGATATGTTGCATAGTGCCTCAAGAAAAAGTACCTGTCATTCCACTTTGTCCACGACACACTTGGTCAAGCTTTACTTTTGGGCACCTTGTAAAATTATGATCTCATTTTCAACACACTTATTTGAAAGATTCTCAAATCCTATACAAACACAGACTACACCTGTTCTTTTGCTAGAGAAGGGGGACTGAACTGGATCCTGAAACCAAGCGGCAGATTATGGTTTAAATTCCTTAGATCTAGCATCTACTATGGCAAACTGGTCTTGGCAAGAGAGCTAGTTGGAGGTTAAAGAGTGCAAAGGAATGGATTAACACATAAGCTTTGTGAACCATTGTTTGTGAGTTCTTGAATTCCATTTCCTAACATTCTTCCTGGCTTATTTTCACAGACATACTTCTGAAGCCTATTTCTGAGCTTTATTTATACAAGCAGTCAAATGTATTCCTCATTTGAGTATGTCTGCAAAGTCAATAAGTCTCTAGGAATAATTTTGATTAGGTTATCTCTGGAAAGATCTTTAAAACCATTAGTGGGGTCTTTCAAATGTGAATTTTATACTGAAGGAAACAGTTGATAGAACTGAAGGAAACATTTTTTCCTGCAGGATTTAAAGGTCAATTATTACAAAAATTTATATGGCAGATAGTGGGTTAAACAGGGAATATTAATAGGCAAAAAAAATAATATTTTGAAGTTGTTGGCTGCCAGGGAGAGATGTATTCTATCCCTGTCTCTGACACAAAGTTCATGCATGTTTCTGGACTCAGCTCTAAATTTCGGCACATTCTTATTTTTCTGACTCCTGTAGCTAAGACACTTAGGCTCTGATTTACAAATATATCAAGCACATTTAAATCCAGCTGACATAAAGTACATCAGCCATGAAGTGTTCTGAAAAGCAGACCGCAGGTACCCTAGAGTAAATGTCCAGACCAGTTGTAGCTTATGACAATTTGACTTTAAAACTTTTGTAGGCTTTTTTCCTTATAATTTCACATATATGAACAATTACATTGGCTAAAAAAAGTCCTGTAATCTCAATATAAGCTTGCTTTTGTTCTTTATACAGTATACGGTACTATTACTAATGCAAAAATTAGAAAAATAGTTTAGTTAGATCCTTTTTCTGTTCTTTAGCCTTTCAGATTCTGGATGATTTGTATGCATGTAAGTAAACTTGCAAAACCCTATATTTTTATTTTGCCTAAAGTGTTATTCTTGAGTGCCTGTTGGAAGTTAGTTTTTGTGAAATCTCATTATATTAGAAGATATTTCCTCTCTCCAACATTTCTCCAATATTTTAACCTTAATGTGTTCTGCTGAATGCATGTACACTTGAAAGAAAAAGGACAAATACCTTGTCTCTCCTCTTTAACATGAAGACCTTCTCTCCCACTCTATAGCAGGAAGTTTTCTTAGTCTTTTTTTCATTGGCAGATGTAAGTTATCGAGCCTAATTCTCCACACTTACTGCAGAAGTAACACAGGTGCTTAATTCAACCTTATAATCCACTTAGTCAGGTGCCTAATTTCAGCTCTTCTAATCATGCCATACTTTATGTACCTTGTTTTATTAACTTCACAAATGCTCCAGCATTTTGACAATTTAATATCTTTAATAATGTTTGGCAAATAACCTTGTCAAAGACTTTTTTAAAACCCAAATATTTTGTGTGCCTGGTTCCTCTTTGTCCACATTCTGTGATCCTTTTCAAGAACTCCATCAGATCAGTAAGGCGGGATTTCCTTCTAAACTGTTAACTTGGTCATGCTGCCTCTTTTCCCAGACACCACATTTATCTGTGTATTCAGCTACCATATTCTTTATTGCAGACTATATCAGCTAACCAGAGGCAGAAGTCAGGCTTACCAGATTCCCTCCAGAGTACTTGCTGTGGTTGGGGGCTATGCTGGCAGCTTGCCAATACTGACACAGTTGCTGCTTGTTATGACAGCTTACATTCTTGGACAACTGCTGTACAATTTCACACGAGTGCTGTCCTGGTGAATGCCATCTAATTGTGCTGATTTGTTAAGATCTTAGACAAAAATCTGCTTGGCCCTACTTTCTGCTTATTTCTTTCAAACTAATCAAAATCCTCTGACCTGTTTAAAAAAAAAAAAAAAAAAAAAAGAGAAGAAATCTGGTGTGGGATTCTCCTCAGACTACTTTATCAATAAAGGAAGAAAAAAACGCAAAGAATTTCCTGAGCTTCTTTGCTGCAATAGTGTCATTTCTAAATACTCCTCTTAGTTTCTGTCATTAGGCAGTTCCACCATTTCCTATCCAGCTTCCTTCTTTTATTACTTTTAAGGAACCTTTACTGTTAGCTCAAGCATCCTTTGAAAAGTGTTCAAATTCTTTAGTACTCCTGATTTCTTATCTACATTTGAACTGTCAGAAATCTGGCCTGCCAATATTTTTGCTTCATAATTTTTGCTAGTGATCAGTCTGTGGTTTGTGCCATAATCAGCTGAATGGGCCATTTTGGCCCTTTAGAAATATATATACAGTAAAAAACGTGCTATTCGTTTTACTTGCAGCATTATAATACATATTATAAGTATGTGGCATTCCACTATATAATGGATATTAACATTAGAAGGCATCAACTCTAAGTTAGAGACAAACTAGACATAGGAATTAAAAATATAGGTCTTTGAGGTGGCCTTCAAAAGACCTGCTGTTGTGGTTTAAGCCCAGACAGTAACTCAGAACCACACAGCCACTTGCTCAGTCTTCCTCTTTTTCCCCCCTCTGCCAGAGGAATGGGGAGGAGAATCGAAAGAATGTAAACCTCATGGGCTGAGATAAAAACAGTCCAGTAACTAAGGTATAATACAAAACTACTACTGCTACCACCAGTAATAATAATGATAAGGGAAATAACAAGGGGAGAGAATACAAAACTAAAAAGGCAAGGGGAAAAAAACCTAACTGTAATAAACACAAATGGTGCACAGTATAATTGCTCACCACCCACCAACCAGTACTCAGCCCGATCTGAGTAACAACCTGGGCCTTTCCAGGTGACTTCTCCCAGTTTATATACTGGGCATGATGTGCTGTGGTATGGAATACCACTTTGGCTACTTTGGGTCAGGTGTCCTGTCTCTGTTCTCTCCCTGCTTCTTGTGCCCCTCCTCACTGGCAAAGCATGAGAGACTGAAAAGTCCTTGATTAGGGTAAGCACAACTTAGTGACAACTAAAACATCAGTGTGTTATATCAGCATTGTTCTCAGTCTAAAGCCGAAACACAATGCTGCACAATCTACTAAGGAGGAGAAAAATAACTGTTACAGCTAAACACAGGACACCTCCTCACCTCTAAATATTAGAGCTGTGCAAGGACTTACAGAGAGATTTAGATCACACATCCCATTAAAGATCATATTGTCCTGATGATGGAACAACCAGGACTTTGTTCTTGAGCATTCTTTATGTGGGTCAGCTCAAGGCAATGGGCCCTTTACCTGTGTGCAGACCTGCAGAGCTTATGTCATCAGTTAATGACCTTTCCATATATTTACTTTATCAATCACTTATTCACAGCCTACTAAACTTTTATTTTGGAAAGATGCCTGCAAGCGAGTACCTCCATCTGCTGTAGATGACTGACAAGTTGTTCATGTTCCTTCTTATAGAATCATAGAATAGTTAGGGTTCGAAAGGACCTTAAGACCATCTAGTTCCAATCCCCTGCCATGGGCAGGGACACCTCACACTAAACCATGCCATCCAAGGCTATGTCCAACCTGGCCTCGAACACCTCCAGGGATGGAGCATTCACAACTTCCCTGGGAAACCCATTCCAGTCCCTCCCCACCCTTACAGTAAAGAACTTCTTCCTCATATCCAATCTAAATTTCCCCTGTTTAAGTTTGAACCCATTACCCCTTGTCCTATCACCATAGTCCCTAATGAAGAGTCCCTCAGCAGCATCCCTATAGGCCCCCTTCAGATACTGGAAGGCTGCTAGAAGACTATGATATATTGGGTATAGAAAGTTTTAGCAAATCATGAACATTTTCAACTGCATGATACTGGCTTTGTTTTGTAACTCAGTGTCCTACTTCAAATTTAGTACAGTGAACCATTTATTTCTAGGTTTTTCTAACAGATCAATGGTACTCCTCCCCAGAGGTATATAAATATTGAAGTTTAGTGGATCATAAGTTTTCGTATATTGCTATCTTTGTCCCTGAATTCTCTTTTGAAAAATTTTATTTCTGCAACTTTTTTGCACTAAAGTGATTTCATAATACTGTCCCATAATTAAACTGAGCATTTGGAATATTTAGAAATATTTTACTTAGATCAAATCTAAACCTATTGCATCTGTCATAAAGGGAAAGTGGGAGGGACATAAATCAATAGAACATCTGTGATTTTCACCGTTTATTTCATCGATTATTCCTAGATGTAATTGTAAAAAGGCAAACACTGGACAGGATATGTTACAACCACTCTTGAAATTGAGCTTAATTAGAGCAGTCACGTCACAACATAGCTTACATTGTTTTCTTTCTAACACCTTCTAGAGCAATTCTACTAGCAATGCATACACAGTCAAGAAGCTTTCAATTTGAGGTACTACTGTAATCTGTCATGATTAAATTTGAAAATACTGGGCTATATCTCTACTTAAAAAGTAGCAAATGTTTGAAAATACTTCTCCTGCCCTAGGGGTCAGATCTGTTATTTCTCAAGAAAAGAAGAGACATGTTTAATAGGCGTAAGGAAAAATCAGTATAGTACTCTTTAAAAGTCAAGGTGGCTTTCTGTCAGCTGATGATCTGTCCCCTATGCACCCAAAAAAGGGGATCTTATAGTTGTCATCATCTCTCTTACACTTCTGAAGAGCGCAAACATTTGTTCTTTGTCCCCAGTGCTGAACTCCTATTTCCCTACTTAGCACCTGGAAATCTGGTATTTTTCCAATCCCATTCACCTGCTGGGCTTTAGCAACTTTGTGGTACTCTTCAGCTCTGTCCTGAGTTCAGCAGTCGCAGTCATTTTTCTCCTTAGTAGCAGGTGCAGTGCTGTAGTTTTGACTTTCAGCCTGGGAACAACACTGATAACACCCGTGTTTTTAGTTGCTGCTCAGTAGTGTTTACTCTGACCAAAGACTTTCTCAGTCTCGTGCTCTGCCAAGGAGGAGGAGAAGCCAGGAGGAAGCAGAGACAGGACACCTGACCCAAACTAACCAAAGAGGTATTCCATACCACAGCACGTCATGCTCAGTATATAAATTGGGGGCAGTCACCTGGAAGGGCTAGATCACTGCTCGGGTAAGGCTGGGTATCGGTTGACAGGTGGTGAGCGGTTGTATTCTCTTTCTTTGTTGTTTCCCTTATCATTATTATTATTGATGGTGATAGTAGTGGTTTTGTGTTCTACCGTAGTTTCTGGACTGTTCTTATCTCAACCCGTGGGAGAGATTCTTTCAATTCTCCTCCCATCCCTCCGGGAGCAGGGGAAGGAAGGAGGGGGAAGTGAGTGAGAGTCTGCATGGTTCTGAGTTGCCGGCTGGGCTTAAACCACGACAAGCTCATACTGAATAGCTTCACAATGTCAGCAGTGGGATGTGGCATGGGTAACAAAGGTGATTCCTTAGTTATTCAGCACCTAGAGTCCCTCTTTGAGTTGTATACAGTGGAAAGTCTGAGCAATTCTCTCAGCCTGTCTAGAGTGCTTGTCCATTTGATCCAGAAGAAGTGCAGCCACTGAGGTTGGAAAGGTAATTAGCATTTTTCTTATGTCTCTATTTCTCCATAAAACCACTGAGGAGGGTACAGAACAGCACACAAGCCTCCCTGACATGTCCATACCCCACGTGGAGGATGTGCAGGGGGAGAAGATATATGATCCATCTTGGTAGGGGAAAAAGGCTCATATCAGTGAGAGATCATACTTTCCGCTGATATCCTCCCACTCTCCCCTTTCTGCCCTTTATTGCCTTTCAAGTAACCTGTGCCTTTACTTCTCCAGCAGTGCACTAGTTGCCTTGGACAAAGTGAGGTAAACTCAAACTTGGAGCTTAATAATTCCTTTTTCCTCATAAATAAGTTTCCTTTATAAGAGGCTCTGCAGACCTAATCACTAATGATTGGTGACCCTACTTCCATTCCCTTGTGTTCTCATACATATGATGACCCTTTCGATACCCTCAAAATACAGTAGGTGCTATGGGCATTCTTTATTTTCTGCAATCTTGAAGTATCTTCATTTCAAACCTATGACTCTTACCTTCTTCTTGTTTTATTAGATAGTTTCCTCCCTTTGGATGCATGATACCTTGTCACCTTCCCTCTTGGAAAGGCTTTTGATCTGAAGTCTACCATGAGACCAATCTGTTTATTTAATTGTCTCTGTGTTTCATTCTCAGTGGGACTCATTTTCCTTCCCAAACACCAGGAGAGCTTTTCTCCTTTTCCACTTTATTTTGTTTATTCCATTCCACATTTTTTTTATATACTATTTGCATTAGGATGCAAAGATTCATTTACTTTATGGTTAGAACGAGGTGTGCTTAAACATAGCTATCCACATTTCCTGCCTACTCCAGTTATATCACACACACACTGAATCATGTCATTTCTACTCCCAGTCTTTCTGAAGATTATGATCTCATACACTGCTTATTGTTATGGATATAATTTAGAATGCATTTTGACAAGTTAACATCTCCTAAATATTTTTTTCTGGCTTGAGCCCTCAGACCTGTCGCCACTCACCTCCCATTCATTTCCTTGTACCTCCTATTCTGTTTTCATTTTCTTGCCTTCCTGCTACAACCTAAACTTGTGTTTCCTGTTACCTTGATTCTCTAGTCCTTTAATTGCAGCCAAATAAAAAATTGGTGAATTTCAAAGCACTCTTGAAGCACTTAACATTTATCTTCACAATTCAAACAATAGCTTCCCCCCCCTCACTCTTCCCATGCCTCACATCCTCCTTTATAAGGATGGTACCAGACTTCTGCAAGCTCCACTAAGAGTCCTGCTAAGAGGTGGCTGATGTGTACAGCTAAAGGTCAAGTTTATAGATAAAGTGTGTCACTTAGAGCCACTGCAGCCAGTGGAGATGAAAACCCTCCTCACATAAGTGTGAACAAAGTCATTAGTTCCAGCCATGAGTGATTTATGCAGCTGAACTCTTCCCATCATAAAGTTTCTAATACTGATTTTCCAAAGAAATTGAGGGGATTATCTAGGATAAATGCTGAGCGATTAGGATAAGTCAGAGGGCAGGCATAACCCCAGGGAAGGACAACTTTCATAGAAGTATTTGAGACGAATGAGCTCAAAGAGATTTGATGGCACATGGAAATGCACATGGGATGGCACATGGGAATGTTGAGAAAAAAAGGTTCATAGCTTTTATTCTAATAATCCTACACTAAAATCTTTACCTCATCCAGTATCTCTAATTTAATATGCCCCAAAATATATCTAATTTTTCAAATTCCAAAAAAGATAAGGGATTTTAAATCTTTTAAAAAGCCTTTTTTTTTTTTTCATCATGATAGAAGTTTCACAACTACAGTAGTACTAGGGAAACTATAATTTAAAAACATTTCCTTATGATTTTCACTGCTTCACTGGTTATGTTTTCTGCACAGAAATGTTGCAATGAAAAATTGCTCATAGTGAAGTAACTAACCAGCATAAAATCCTACATAAATCCCATTTGTGCTGGATGATTTGTGACCACTTCTTTGGTCAATAACTGTATCTAAATTTATAGACCTACTGTCCTGTGTGACCCACATAATTTGAGATGGAAGTCAGGTTTACATAGCACAGAAATTGTAACACATTCAAGCCCCAGGAAATTTTCCATGACCAAAATATGATTTCATCTCTCTAAACAGAATATAGCCATATTCAAGACCATAGTGCAAAAAAGGGACTAGCTTTAAACTATTTATCGTATGTGCTCGGTACAGTCAAGTTAATTTGCTCAGTCAAGAAGAAGGAAAATTATTCCATGTAGAATTTCATGCTATCATGGTGATAGTGCTTCAGTACTGAAGATGGCCAATTTAAAGTTAGTTCATAGATCTTCACACTCCCCATGATGTCTACTGGGTAGGCTTGGTCTAATTGGAAAGACAACCTCTATATTCTGAGTACGGGTGATTATCTAAAATCTCAGATTTCAAATGTTTGGTTTATTCTGTTTGTGTGAATATTTCTATTAACATCACAGCACAACTGATGCAAGGAAAGATCATCATGTATGAATGTTTACAGAATAACCACCAGTCTAACAACTCAGGGTGTGCCTTACAACCAAACACTAGTCCACCCAGGGCTGGCTAATTCCTTCTGCCCTCAAAGATATCACGTTGAACAACTAAAATCTGATTTCTAGATTCCATCTTCCCATGCTTGCTGCTTGTCTTGGAGATGAAACTACAGAAAACAAGGAAAGAAACTTAATTTTATTAGAGCCAAACATGCCTTCCCTTCTTCACTGTAACCCTTAAACAGAGAACAATAGCAGCTGAAGACGAACAGTCTGAGAACAATCCATTTCACAGATGGTGCCTCTTACAAAGGTTCATTGCTCCAGAATCAGACTGGTTCAAGTCTCCCAAGTGCTTTTGAGTTGAAAGTTAGGATTTTCAGGTTTGCACTTTGAGAAACTAGCATATGATGGCAAAAAGTCATTGATTTAATCACGTTAGCTCCTCTGGTGCTGTTTGCAACCAATGTTTGTGCTTGTCAAATTGTCTATAAAAATTTTTTTGCAGTTTCTGCATAAGTACATATGATATTTTATACAAATTCAATTGCAACAAACTGCTCACAATTCTGCTATATCATCAAAACCTTTTAATTAAATCTACTAAACAATTCAATATTTACTTCAGGTACCACTGCAGCACTGCGTGTTATCTTCTTAACATCCACTGATAATTGCTATTTATGTAAAATTATTCATTTTTAAAACATGTTAATGTTCTAGTGTCTCGTTTGATACACTATTAGATACACATTCATACTTTGTCATAAACTGAGCTTTACCTGAATGTTATACAGCACTTAACAATCACAGTTCAGAAATGCCACCTTATGATGAACTGCACTTTCAAAATAATTTTCAAATGCTTGTAACAGCTTTTCTTGCATTTCAAGGTGGAAGAGGTCAGGTGGTTTCAAACATAATTGTAAAATGTTTCCAAAAGTCAGATTTCAGTTTATCAGCCGGTGGTGTAAAGATAGGTCCTCCAATACTCTAACAAAAATCCATTAATATACTTCTATCAATATGCTCCAACATAAAAAGAAGGCATTTAATAACCATTATGTCCCTATATAGCAGTTATATTCACAAGTATATGCACGCTCAACTCCATATTCATTATTATTCAAAATTTAATTTTTATATTTAAAAATGCATGAACTAAAATGTTTTCAGAACAGTTGTTAAAAATGTGCTGTTAAAGTACGCTCATTTAGCAGGTCTCCTTTAGTCTCATGAGAAGAGGAACTAGAGCTTAGCCTCTCAACCTGACAAAGTAATATATACACATATAGATTTCTGGGTGAGCTTTTTAAGTCAACATCAATGGTCTAGTGGGAGCAAAAAATGAAAAAAAAAAAAAAGTGTATAAAATATCTGTTCATAAAACATGCTACACAAAGATTAGTGAAAAAAAGAAGCAGAGGGGAAATAAAAAGCAGACTGATTATTTGGTACCATGTGCCACCCAACGGCTGGGGACTGTATTTTAAAAATCCAGGACTCTGAACACAGTTAGTGAAACTGTGGTTATAAACAACTAAACATGATCTCTCAGTTCAGAATGTCTATTAAAATATTTAACAAAACCCTTAAATATACAAATAGACATATCTGTAAGAAGGATGATAACAAGCTATTGCCACTGTCTTTTTTCTGGATAAATCTGCTCTGCATGATTGTCCCTTCTATTTATTTCATGAGAATTCTATAGAATTAAAAATTTTTGTTTGGTACCTAAATGCTGAATCTTATGAGGCAAATTAGGGGAAGTTTCATGTTGTATGAGGAACCATTAGCAAATGAGGGAATTTTAGAGTGGGTTTATGTAATTTATTTGTTTATTTCAAAAGTGAAAGATAAGGCTTGGTTTAATTGAAACAACTTTATTAAAGAAACCATTAGCAAAAAATAGGAGGTACTTAAAAGCCCCCAAATCTTCTGTCTTACTTTTTCTTGCAAAACTGCTGGGATTGAAATTATTTGATTGCGTTTATTATTATACTTGAGACATAAATTATATTTTTATTTACTATTCTTCATAGTTAGACCCAACAACAGCATGTATCTCAAAATACATGCAATTTTCAATTAATTGCTTTACCTTCTCTAGTGAATGTGAATTATTTCGAGATCACCTAGGTTTTTATAAATGCATGATTTTACATTCCCAAAGGTGAAATTTTTTAGACAGTCTCTTATGCATGTTTATTGTCTGGGTTTCCATAAGACATTATATGCATTCGTAGAAATTAATATCACTGCTTTGCAGGAGGGCAATGGATTCAGTCCATTAGCCCTCACAAGCAGGAAGAAAGAGAAAGATGGAAGCTGCTTCAGCCCTGAGCTGCAGTAGCCACAGCAGCAGTTGTTACACAGTGTGCTCTTAGCACGGATGAAATAGGTCAAGCTGAAGGCTGACTAGTCATTGGAAAGGCTGCGAAGTATAATGCCTCAACACTTCATGACTCATATGTGTCAAGAACACATCTTTGCTTGAATGTTGTGACATGAGTTGCTGTCACTTATGACAGAGTTCTTGCCTCTTATTGAATCAGTCTTTAAGGGCAACATCTCCTTAACTGCCCACTGGTCATTTACAGATTAGTGCTGCACAGCTCATCCAGCTCAGGATAGTCTGGCTGGACACAACTGCGCTGCAAGTGTGTGACGAAGGGCTGGCTGGTGACACTGGAAAGGAAGAAAACCATTTTACCTCACTGTCACTCTCTCCTTTCATCACACTCCACTCCATTTAGCCAATTTCCTTTCCACATCATCTCATGAGGAATTAAATGCTCAAACTTGCACATTTTTACTGCCTAGGAAGGGTGAATGCAGCAAAACAGTGGAAACTGAGGCATGATCTGAGTTAAAGCACAGCCTGCAGCCTCCAGAACTCCATGAATGAAAGCAAGACAAGGAAGCAGCACAGTAAAAAACATGGCAGCTAAAAGCCAGGTGGGATAAAGGACGTGGTTGCCATTCTAGCAGAATGATTGCTTGGTCTTAAACCCCTGTGGTCTTTTACAGAATCCAGTTTAAGTTTAGAAAGAAATAAAATTATGAGGCTGTTAACACTCCTAAGTAGAAGTTAAGCTGAGCTCTATACAAAGACAGCCAAAGTGCCTTTGCTGCCAGGTCACTAATTGGTCATTTGGGGCACTGGGATTGCCAGAATTGACAAGGTGAAAATGAAAGGCAATTCATGAGTCACTGATAATTAAGTAGGGAGGAACTAAAGGAAAACCTGGTTTACCACAGGTTTGGCAGCTTCAACATGCTTGTCGTGGCCCAGCAGAAAGCAAAATGCCATGCTGAGTTAGCAATGTGGTTTTGGTGTGCATTTCCACAGAAGTTCAGTGCAAACAGGGGTCTGCTAACAGATGTGATGAGCGGACCCAAGGACACTTTGGCACTCTATGTCAACACAAGGCAGCAATATTTCATTATATCGAAGAACTTTGATTTCACACCTGACTGAAAGCCAAAACATGAAGTCTCAAAACAGATGCCACTTTTGGATTATGTTAGCCTGAGTAGTAAGCATGCATTAAAATTGCATGTGTCAGAAATGGCTGCGCTACATATGTTTAGCTTGTACTCATCAAATGACTTTCCAGCCTAACATTGTGGTGTAACGAAGCCGAGAAGAAATCATTCGAAAGTGTGAATCTGATAATCTGAGAACATGCAGGCCTTATTAGGTATAAGAAAAAGACCCTGCTCCCTGATAAATTTCTGCAAACTGTCAAACATCACCAAACATGACAGCCTTTGCTTGGCTCTGGGATCCTATTCACACTGTAAACTATTTGCCTGGGATTCTGCAAATAATGAAGATGGAATAAACACTGCAGCAAATGAACCTGTCTCTCTCACAAGGTGACAACAAACTGGGCCTCCACACAAAATATATGTAGTATTATGGAAATCGCATCTTGACACATTGATATAAGAAACACTCCCAGAATATTTGGAATGTTATCTAAAATTATTTGTCTTGGGTCAGGAAGAAACAAACATGCCAATGGAGCAGCAAGGAGAATTGCTGCACTTTGTGAGAAATGTCCTTTTCTTAAGCTCACTAATCTACAGTCCCTGATAACTGATAGGGCACAGACAGAAGTGTCTGCCCTGCACATTGGCAATGCATGTGCACCATCTCAGTAAAGCTGCCACCCGCACCTTATTCTTGTGGGGAAAAAGGTGCTGATTTTCAGGATCAGGATCTGAGTGATGCTGCTGTGCTTCACTATCTGTCCAATTATTAGCAGCTTGCTTCCACTCGGTGAACAGCTTCCCTCAGTACCTGTTATTGCAGGATCAGAGACATTCAGAAGCCAAATGTGAGCATTTCAATGGTGCAAAAGAATCAGTGGTTCTGCCTAAAAGACTGGCCACAAAGGTCTGAAAGCTGAAAGAAGAAAAAAAATTGCTCACTGTGTGTGGTGCAGATGAGCCACACTTCTGAAAAGCTAAATATTATTCAGAAAGCATGATGTAAAGCCCATAACAGAGGTGATACAAAGCAAACTTTTCTTTTCTTAAAAAAAAAAAAGAACATATGCTCTGAAAGTGAAAATATTTCTGTATGATCCAGTTTTAAGAAGGGATGATTCCTAAGTGTGTATATTTTATGTATGCTCATGCACAAAAATAATCAGTGAATATTCAGGTGAAAATTCAGTTAAAAAAGATTAACCTTAAAAATAGTGCAAGTGGGTGAATTATGGAAGCTCTTTGGTCCTCCAGTAAACAATAGCAGGCGAGCATTAGACATTGCTAAAGCATTTGACAATGTCTCACACTGGGAAGAAAGCAAGTGAAATTAGTGGCATCTAAACTAAATAAATTTTTATTTTCTATTAAAGAACGAAAACTGTTATCTCAAGGAAGACATTTTCTCAACAATGTATATTTTTTTATCAGGGAGTTGAAGAATTAAGAATGATTTTTCAAGCTTCTACAGACAAAAGAAGGAAAAATTGCTAGTGCATACTTTTTGGAAATTGCCTACCATTTTCACTAAGCACATCCATGACTTTGAGTAATTGAAATGTTACTGGTGAAACTGTATCCTCCAGTGGAAACAGGATTAAGTTTTTAAAATTAACAAGGATAATAACATATCCAAGAGGTACTTTCAAAGTAAATATTTTTATAAAATATATCACATATATTTGAATACTGATATGTCATTGTAACTTCTATAATTCATTTTTTTTTACCTTTTTCTGTTTTATTGATTCTTACAATATCAGGTTTAAGAAGAAAAAAATATATATTCTTAGAGATCATATATTCTTTTGATAAATGTTGAGTATTGTTACTTATTGTCCTAGATATTCTTTTTGTTGTTCAGAGATAATAGTATATCACCTCTACAACATTCTGGTCACTATTAAGGTTATAGGTAACTTCTTTTCCAGTTTTTACACACAGGAGAATTAATCTTATACTCTGACTTCTCACTATAATTCCTAGAGCTTCACAGTGCTTCATATTTTAGTGATCCCTCCCTAAACAAAATAAGTCAAGCACCTGTGTTCACCGGATGCCTTAAGCATAAGCTTAAGCCAAGCTTAACTGTCTTATTTTTTATGCAAAGTGTCTTTTTCAGGAACTGAGTCATTAAACTAGGAGAGAAGTTCTCAAATATTTATTGTGAATTTTTCCTTTTTACTTAGCCCATTTAAAGGCTCATTGGGTCAGAGGGAGAGAAGCAAAGCATCAAAATGACTATACCTGTCAGTGAGCACAGTTTGCACCCATAAGCTAGATTCTTTTCTTCCCCCAAAACACAGTGAGTTCTATACTGGCAAGAAGGATCAACTCATAGCCCCGCTAATTCCCTGGTACTTCCTGAACAGAGTCTGAGCTTTACCAAGGAGATAAAATGCTCCTTGACAAAAGATTTCACACTCCAACACACACCAGCAAACTGATGTCCAGCCAGTCTCCAAGCAACAGTCACCTTGGAATCTAAAAAGCCCACACCCCCACATTTTCCTCTACTACAGTTTTATTGCTGAGCATGACATATATATGATAGGGATAACCCTTTCTAGGGATATCCCTACCATAGAGGGATGGCCAATTCAAGTCAACTACCCCAGCTGTGCTGCTTCCCAACTTCTTGAGAACCCTCAACCTGGGTAGATGGGTAGAGTGGAAGAAAGAGAAAGACTTGACCCTGTGCAAGCACTGTGCAGCAATAGCCAAAATATTAGTTTATTATCAACAGTGGTTTAGCCAAAACTCCAGAACACCATATAGGCTCCTATGAAGAAAGTTAACTGCATCCCAACCAGTCTCAGTACAATGACGTATTAAGAAAAACTAACTCTTGGGGGTTCTAGACAATACTCACCAATTACTTGACCATTAAAAAGGTGGCACAGTTCTCCTTTGTTACCTCAGCTGAATGCCCCATGCTGCTGGATTAAAGAGGTTTTGGGTTGTTGGGTTGTTTTTTTTTCCTTTGTACACTGACTAACTGTGTATTTTCTGTTAATAAATGGGGCATAAAAGTAAGTTATTAATAATAGCGGGTTCCCACAACTCACCTTAAGTCCTGATTCAAGTAAAGTAGTAAGTTTTGTATCAAACCATTAATAAGAAAAAAATCATGGGAAAGTATTTAATTATTCCCAGTACATAACTGAGAAGTTTTTTACCATTGGGAATTAATTTCTTTATAAGTAACTAAGTCACAAAGTGGTCAAAATATCACCACTGGGGGGATGTGAAACTTTCTTCCTCAAGTTGTTCAACTTTCTATGACCTACTTCTATATTTATGGAGAGTGGGAGGCAGAACAAAAGAAAACAAACAGGCAGACATCTGCAGAACAAAATCAGAGGTTGTCCAACAACTTCGAATTTGTATTTTTTTTTACCTTGTTGGTAGAAAAACTAATAAGGCTGGGGGTAAACAGTAAGTGAAGAAAAGAATTCTCAAACCAACCTCAAACAACAGCAGGTGCTCAAACCAGAACTTGTCCTTAGGTCTGCTAACACCTCTGAATACCCGCAAAAGCAAATGGAAATATTTTGGTGATATGAGCAGTAATGCTTACATTCAAATGCTTCCCAGCAACTAGAGTGTAACACAGTAGCATAGAATAATAGAATCATAGAATAGTTAGGGTTGGAAAGGACCTTAAGACCATCTAGTTCCAACACCCCTGACATGGGCAGGAACACCTCCCACTAAACCATGCCACCCAAGCCTATGTTCAACCTGGCCTTGAACACCACCAGCAATGGAGCATTCACAACTTCCCCAGGAAACCCATTCCAGGGCCTCACCACCCTCACAGTAAAGAATTTCTTCCTCATATTCAATCTAAACTTCCCCTGTTTAAGTTTGAACCTGTTACCCCTTGTCCTATCACTACAGTCCCTAAAGAAGAGTCCATCCCCAGCATCCCTATAGGCCCCCTTCAGATACTGGAAGGCTGCTATGAGGTCTCCACGAAGCATTCTCTTCTCCAGGCTCAACAGCCCCAACTTCCTCATCCTATCTTCATACAGGAGGTGCTCCAGTGCCCTTGTGATAAATGTAAACAGTTAATTTGCTGATAAATTGTAATAAACTTGAATGATTAATTTGCCAGTTAAGCAAGGCATGTATGTTAAGCTTGATTAGCATTGTGATATAACAAGACTATGATTCGTGCTAAAAAGTGATAGTTTGTTATAAAATATGGTAAGAGAAAATTATGAAGTGAGAAACCATTAATAATTAACTATACGAAAACCCGAGTTATTATATCCACATTGCTAAGGCAACGTTAATGAAAGTCACCATCTGTAACTTCATTGAGTATAAGCAAGTATTTAAAAAACATGGAATTAAAATGCTTCTAGTTTGACTTGGAGAACAATGCGGCCTTCTGAGGTGGAAATGGCCCTTTTACAATGTTACAAGTCTGTGAAGTGGAGGCAGCCCTTTTGCAATGTTACAAGTCTGTGAAGTGATAATAGCCCTTTTACAATGTTTGTGTTGTAATTCTGCGATGTGATAATGAGATTTAGTAGTTTCCCTAAAAACAGTGTCTCCCCTAAATTTGATAGCTTTGTGTACTCCTCATCCGCGCATCAGGCTTGCTTTTCACTTGGCAACTTGCAGACATGGCTGGAGGCATTCGACCCGCTAAAGGTGAAAAGTGCAGCCTGAAGAAGACCACTTACTTCATCTTGGAGACCCCTGCCCACAGGGGGAGGACTTCTTGCTTCGTTTTGAAGACCCCGGCCCACAATTATCGGAAGGGAATGCGCAAGCGCCAAAAGAGGAGGGAACTTATGATAATGAGTACCTGAACTAATTGTAATATCCCCGCTTGTATAATAAATACCTGCTTGCTTAACCCACCCGGTGTGCGTGTTGGTGGAGTGGAGATTCCCCGCGCACCCAGTGCTGCTTTGCACCCAGCACAGCTTTGCTTACTGCCTCTTTGCATTATTCTGCAATAAATTAACTTTATTTTTATAATTTGGGCCTTGATCATTTATAACACCCTGACCATCCTCGTGGCCTTCCTCTGGACTTATTCCAACAGTTCCATGTCCTTTTTATGTTGAGGACACCAGAACTGCACACAATACTCCAAGTGAGGTCTCACGAGAGCAGAGTAAAGGGGCAGGAGCACCTCCCTCGACCTGCTGGTCACACTCCTTTTGATGCAGCCCAGGATACGGTTGGCTTTCTGGGCTGCAAGCGCACACTGTCAGCTCCTGTTCATTTTTTCATCAATCAACACCCCCAAGTCCTTCTCTGCAGAGCTGCTCAACCTGTAGCTGTGCCTGGGATTGCTCCAACCCAGGTGTAGGACCTTGCACTTGCCATGGTTAAACTTCATCAGGTGGGCATCAGCCCACCTCACAAGCATATCCAGGTCCCTCTGGATGGCATTCCTTCCCTCCAATGTATCAACTGAACCACACAGCTTGGTGTCATCGGCAAACTTGCTGAGGCGCACTCAATCCCACTGTCCATGTCACCCACAAAGATGTTGAGCAAGACCGGTCACAACACTGATCCCTGAGGGATACCACTCATTACTGGTCTCCAGCTGGACACTGAGCCATTGAGCACTACTCTTTGCGTGCGGCCATCCAACCAGTTCTTTATCCACCGAGTGGTCCACCTATCAAATTGATGTCTCTCCAACTTAGAGAGAAGGATGTCATGTGGGACAGTGTCAAACGCTTTGCACAAGTCCAGGTAGGTGATATCAACTGCTCTACCCCTGTCCAGCAGTTCCGTGGCCCCTTCATAGAAGGCCACCAGATTGGTCAGGCAGGATTTCCCCTTAGTGAAGCCATGCTGGCTGTCACCAACCACCTTGTTGTTTTCATGTGCCTTAGCATGCCTTCCAGGAGAATCCACTCCAAGATTTTGCCAGGCACAGAGATGAGACTGACTGGTCTGTACTTCCCTGGCTCATCCATTTTCCTCTTCTTGAAAATGGGGGTTATATTTCCCTTTTTCCAGTCATCGGGAACTTCACCTGACTGCCATGATTTTTCAAATATGATGGATAGTGGCTTAGCAACTTTATTTGCCAGCTCCTTCAGGACCCATGGATGGATTTCATCTGGTCCCATGGACTTGTATATGTTCAGGTTCCTAAGATGGTCTCGAACCACATCCTCTCCTACAGTGGGCCCAGGGTCTTCATTCTCACAGTCCCTGTGTCTGCTTTCCAAGACTTAGGTGGTATGATCAGAGCATTTTCCGGTGGAGACCGAGGCTAAGAAGTCGTTAAGAACCTCAGCCTTGATTTTAAACTCGTCATTTGTTGCATATGCCCTTGTTTTCAGGGAGTCAGTTACCCTGAACTTATCTTAATGTAGATATTCATTTGCAACATGAAAAGAGGATTTATCCTAGTTTTCTGTTGTTGGCTATTCACTCCATCAGCTGGAAAGAAATTGATGATCTACTATGGAGACTTTGAGGTACAAAATGCACAAAAATCTTTTCATCATTTTAATGAAAAAAAGAGAACACAATAAATAAGGTTTAGTTTTCATGACGGTTTCTGTCCTGGATTCAGCAATAGCAGTCGTTTTTCTCCTTCTCAGTAGTTGCTGCAGTGCTGTGGTTTTGACTTTCAACCTGGGAACAGTGTTGATAACATCGATGTTTTTAGTTGCTGCTCAGTAATGTTTACTCTGACCAAGGACTTTCTCAGTCTCGTGCTCTGCCAAGGAGGGGGGGAAACCAGGAGGAAGCAGAGACAGGAAACCTGACACAAACTTACCAAAGGGGTATTCCATACCACAGCATGTCATGCCCACTGTATAAACTGGAGGCATTTACCCAGAAGGGCTAGATCACTGCTCAGGTAAGGCTGGTTATCGGTCAGCAGGTGGTGAGCAGTTGTATTCTCTTCCCTTTTTATTTCCCTTATCATTATTATTATTGGTGGTAGCAGCTGTGGCTTGTGTTATACCTTAGTTACTGGACTGTTCTTATCTCAGCCCATGGGAGTTACATTTTTTCAATTCTCCTCCCCATCTCTCCGGGAGCAGAGGGAGGAAGGGTGGGGAAGTGAGCAAGCAGCTGCATGGTTCTAGGTTGCCGGCTGGGCTTTAACCACAACAGTTTCCATGCTTGTCAATTTTAGTAAAAATTTAAAGCAAGCTGTTCAAAGTTTTCATCTTTATTTGGAATCTTGTGTATTTTCAAGGCATTCAATGAAATTTCTGGAAGACCTCTTGATCACAAGAATCACTTTCTTCATAAACCCTGGAAATCCCAGCAGCTGTGCAATAGCCGACATGGGAATCTTTAGATAGTGTCCTTGAAATAAGCCCACAGATCATAGAATCATAGAATCATAGAATAGTTAGGGTTGGAAAGGACCTCAAGATCATCGAGTTCCAACCCCCCTGCCATGGGCAGGGACACCTCCCACTAAACCATACCATCCAAGGCTATGTCCAACCCCACCTTGAACGCTGCCAGGGATGAAGCATCCACAACCTCCCTTGGCAACCCATTCCAGGGCCTCACCACCCTCACAGTAAAGAATTTCTTCCTCATATCCAATCTAAACTTCCCCTGTTTAAGTTTAAACCCATTACCCCTTTTCCTCTCACCACAGTCCCTAATGAAGAGTCCATCCCCAGCATCCGTATAGGCCCCCTTCAGGTATTGGAAGGCTGCTATGAGGTCTCCACGCAGCCTTCTCTTCTCCAGGCTCAACAGCCCCAATTTTCTCAACCTATCTTCATATGGGAGGTGCTCCAGTCCCCTGATCATCCTCGTGACCCTCCTCTGCACTTGTTCTAACAGTTCCATGTCCTTTCTATGTTGAGGACAGCAGATCTTGTTTAAACTACTTTAAAGTAAGTCTATCAATCACTGTTCCAAGAAAGGTGGATAAGGATTGGTTTCATAGCATCAAAGAGGAAATCACTCAGAAAATTGAACTGTAAAATATATTTACAAACCTCAGTGGATTCCATGAAGTATCATACTTAATGCAGCGAAATTTCTTTATTGGCCCATTTGTCCAACTTCTCCAAATTCTGGAGGGATGCATTTAAATGAATAAATTAATTAAAATTTATGTAGAGCAACGTTCATAAATTTTATGGATCTAAGAATAATGAATAAGGGATAAATAATTCATGACATTTCATTCTGTCACACACTGTCAAACTGTGACTATAACAGATTTTCTTATTTCCATGCAGACACAAATCACAACATGGCAAGAGTGAAACAAACAAGGATCTTGGGCAAGGCATGGTGATCATTCTGCTGGTGGAAATAATTTTAAATACTGTAACAAATAGCAGATGTAGCCATTCAAATAATAACATTTCATTCATTCCTCATTATTTGATATGTCCCATTTTTCATATGTTTTCACTTAGAGTAATAGATTTTACAGTCACAGGGATGCTGTTAATGTGGGTATATCTACTAAATAGCACAATAATGAACTTCATCCACTTATTCTAGTGGACCATCAAGGACCTCTGCCTTTTCGTTATAGCATTCCTCCAAGAATATATGTGTATAGGAAGTTTGATATTCATTCTGCTTATTTCCTAAGTTGTTAAATACCAGACAGCTTTCAAACTGAAGTTCTCTAGTTACATTAATGTGACCTTGTACCAAAACTAAGAATGGACCTTACTAGTGCAAGTTGATCCACACTGTGTCCAGCTCAGCTTTGGGCCTATACAGCATGCTGTTTTGTGGCTTTCTACTGAATCAACCACCTGCCTTACAGGCTCTGGGTGGCAGTGGAAGGAGCAAGTTTACATCTATGCAGATAAACCTCAACTAGATACCAGTGTTTTTTGGATCCTACAATCAAATGTAAGTTAACTCTTCTCATAATTAAAAACATACCTTTTACCTCTAACCTGAGTGTGTATGGTCTCAGCTCCAAGGCAGTGAGATTCTTTATACTTTTTTTCAGTAATTTTACTTTAAAAAATCTATTTTATTTATTCATGTGGTTCCCCTGATTTTTCCTTCAGTGGACTAAAAAGATCCAGTATCTTTAGCATATTATACCAGTTATCATCAGCAGGCTGTCTGACTCCCTACTTCCCTCAGACAATTATTCCAGTCTCCATCCCTCACTACATTTTTAAGAAAATACAGCTTTAGGCCTCTTCTGTTTGCCTTTCACCTGGGAAAAGCTCATCCATTTGCATCCTTGTCTCAGAGTAAAGCTACTCCCTAAGTTTGTCCCTTGCCATGCTTCCTATGAAAACTGATCTTAGGTCACCTCCCTATTTCCTCCTCTCTCTCTCATCTGTCTGCCTGCATCTGCCAGCTGTCCCTTACTTTCAACAGAGTAAATTAGCCTTTGCTCAGGCCTCTGCTGCCACTGCTAGATTGCTTTGGGTACCTTTGTTGTCTTACTAAAATAATAGAAGCATATAAGTATTACATTGCATTAAAACAGTATATACATAACCAGCAACCACAAAGTGTATATAATAGTAGTTTGAATAGAAATACCACATTGCTTTCCTTTTACCTCTTCCATCTAGTCTAACTAAACAGTGATTTCAACAGTCATGACATGTAAAAGAACAATCAAGTTCAATAAATATAACTATGCTTAATTTATTTACATATTTTTTTTACTCTTCTTGTCCAAGTTTTTATCATGATACATATGAATCAACAACAGGTTTTTTAATTTGTACATACCATAGTAGCTTGAGCTGTGGGTGTTCATGCTACTTTGAGATTAAGAATAAGTTGTCTGTGTCAGTCTGGGAGTGCCAGAGCTTGTAACTACGTATTTATATTCAAAGCTGAAACACCTTAGAAGATTCTTTTTAATCTATAATCACAGTTTATTTCAGATACACAGAGGTTAGCAGACTAATCACTGAATAAATAGCCTGACAGGATAGATTACAGAAAAACATTTGTGTATAAAGAGATTTTAAATTTTGTGTCTCAGTCCTAGAAATTATTGACAAAAAGCAAACTTACTTAAACATTCATCCCCTTTGTAAACAGATGTTAAATATTTACTACTATTTTTACTCTAAGGCACTGTCCTGGGTTCAGTAGTAACAGTCATTTTTCTCCTCCTTAGTGGCTGGTACAGTGCTGTGTTTTTGACTTTCTGCCTGGGAGCAGTACTGATAACACCCGTGTTTTCAGTTTCTGCTTGGTAATGTTTTGGTCTGACCAAAGACTTTCTGAGTCGCATGTTCTGCCAGGGAAGACGGGAAGCCGGGAAGAAGTAGACACAGGACACCTGACCCAAACTGACCAAAGAGGTATTCCATACCACAGCACATCATGCCCAGGATGTAAAAACAGAGGGCAGTTACCCAGAAGGTGGGGGTTCTCTGCTTGGTTGGGCTGAGTATAAGTGGTGAGCTATTGCATTCTTTCCTTGTATTTGACTTGTCATTATTATTGTTGGTGGTAGCAGCAGTGGTTTTGTGTTATACTTTAGTTACTAAACTGTTCTTATCTCAACCTGTGGGAGTTGCATTCTTTCAATTCTCCTTCCTATCCCTCCGGGAGCCAGGGGAAGAAAGAGGGGGGAGTGAGTGAGCAAAACTGTGTGGCTGAGAGGCTTAAACCATGACAGGCATCCACTTAGCCAGTAACTAAGTATTTCCCAGGATCATTTGTAGTTTATTTTTCATAAAATATTTACATAGATGCTTTATGCATTCCAAACTTAAGAAAGGATTTCATTAACCAAGTAATATACTGAAGTACCAGTAGAAGGGCTGAATTGAGCATAGACACAATTAGAAAAGCAAAATCTCAGCTAGAACTGAAATCGGCGAGAGATGTCAAAAACTACAAGAAATTGTTCATCAGGTATGTAAACAACAAGCAGAAATAATAGGAAAATATTGGCACACTATTAAGCAGAAGAGGGGAATTAGTCACCAATAATGCTGAAAAAGCTATGATTCTCAACACTTTCTTCACCTCTGTCTTTACCAGCACGGTTGGGCCCCAGGCCTTGGAAATGAAAATCCAGCTGGATGCAAACACAAACCCACAGTCAAAGAAGGAAGAGTTTGTATGTGAACTATTACAGGAGCTTGATCGTACAATCAATGAGCTCTGACAATACAGAATCATAGAATCATAGAATAGTTAGGGTTGTAAAGGCCCTTAAGATCATCGAGTTCCAACCCCCCTGCCATGGGCAGGGACACCTCCCACTAAACCATGCCATCCAAGGCTATGTCCAACCCCACCTTGAACGCTGCCAGGGATGAAGCATTCACAGCTTCCCTTGGCAACCCATTCCAGTGCCTCACCAATCTCACAGTAAAGAATTTCTTCCTCATATCCAATCTAAACTTCCCCTGCTTAAGCTTGAACCCGTTACCCCTTGTCCTCTCACCACAGTCCCTCATGAAGAGTCCCTCCCCAGCATCCCTAAAGGCCCCCTTCAGATACTGGAAGGCTGCTATGAGGTCTCCACGCAGACTTCTCTTCTCCAGGCTCAAAAGCCTCAACTTTCTCAGCCTGTCTTCATATGGGAGGTGCTCCAGTCCCCTGATCATCCTCGTGGCCCTCCTCTGCACTTGTTCTAACAGTTCCATGTCCTTTTTATGTTGAGGACACCAGAACTGCACACAATACTCCAAGTGAGGTCTCACGAGAGCAGAGTAAAGGGGCAGGATCACCTCCCTCAACCTGCTGGTCACACTCCTTTTGATGCAGCCCAGGATACGGTTGGCTTTCTGGGCTGCAAGCACACACTGCCGGCTCATGTTCATTTTGTCATCGACCAACACCCCCAAGTCCTTCTCCACAGGGCCGCTCTGAATCACTTCCCTGCCCAACCTGGAGCTGTGCCTGGGATTGCTCCGACCCAGGTGTAGGACCTTGCACTTAGCATGGTTAAACTTCATCAGGTGGCATTAGTCCACCTCATAAGCGTGCCAAGGTCCCTCGGGATAGCATTCCTACCCTCCAATGTATCAACCGAACCACACAGCTTGGTGTCATCGGCAAACTTGCTGAGGCGCACTCAATCCCACTGTCCATGTCACCCACAAAGATGTTGAACAAGACCGGTCCCAACACCCATCCCTGGGGGACACCACTCGTTACTGGTCTCCAGCTGGACACTGAGCCATTGAGCACTACTCTTTGCGTGCGGCCATCCAGCCAGTTCTTTATCCACCGAGTGGTCCACCTATCAAATTGATGTCTCTCCAACTTAGAGAGAAGGATGTCATGCGAGACAGTGTCAAACGCTTTACACAAGTCCAGGTAGATGACATCAACCGCTCTGCCCCTGTCCAGCAGTTCCGTGGCCCCTTCATAGAAGGCCACCAGATTGGTCAGGCAGGATTTCCCCTTAGTGAAGCCATGCTGGCTGTCACCAACCACCTTGTTGGTTTTCATGTGCCTTAGCATGCCTTCCAGGAGAATCCACTCCAAGATTTTGCCAGGCACAGAGATGAGACTGACTGGTCTGTAATTCCCTGGCTCATCCATTTTCCCCTTCTTAAAAATGGGGGTTATATTTCCCTTTTTCCAGTCATCGGGAACTTCACCTGACTGCCATGATTTTTCAAATATGATGGATAGTGGCTTAGCAACTTCATTTGCCAGCTCCTTCAGGACCCATGGATGGATTTCATCTGGTCCCATGGACTTGTATACATTCAGGTTCCTAAGGTGGTCTTGAATCAGATCCTCTCCTACAGTGGGCCCAAGGTCTTCATTCTCACTGTCCCTGCGTCTGCCTTCCAAGACTTGGGTGGTGTGGTCAGAGCATTTGCCGGTAAAGACTGAGGCAAACAAGTCATTAAGAACCTCAGCTTTCTCTAAGTCCAGGGTAGCCAGTTCTCCTGATAGCTTCTGGAGAGGGCCCACGGTGTCCCTAACCTGTCTTTTATTGGCAATGTACCTATAAAATCCCTTCCTGTTCTCCTTAACATCCCTAATCAAGTTGAATTCTAAGTGGGCCTTAGCTTTCCTAACCTGGTCCCTAGCTTCCCAGACAACATCCCTGTATTCTTCCCAGGCCGCCTGACCTTGCTTCCACCTGTTATAAGCCTATTTTTCCTTTGAATTTTGCTCAGCAGCTCCTTATCCATCCAAGGAGGTCTCCTGGCCCTCCTGCTGGACTCCCTTCTAGTTGGGATGCATCGCTCCTGAGCTTGCAGCAGGTGAGCCTTGAATATCAACCAAAAGTCTTGTGCCCCCCTGCCCTCTAGGGCTGTATCCCACAGAACCTTACTGAGCAGGTTCCTGAAGAGGCCAAAGTCTGCTCTCTTGATGTCCAGGGCAGTGAGCTTACTGCACGCTCTTCTCACTGTCCTGAGGATCTCAAATTCAACCATCTCATGATGTCTGCAATCAAGGCTGCCCTGGAGCTTCACATTCCCAACCAGCCCTTCCCTGTTGGTGAGGACAAGGTCAAGCATGGCACCTCTCCTTCTCGGCTCCTCTATTACTTGCAGAAGGACGTTGTCTTCCACGCAATCGAGGAACCTTCTGGATTGCTTGTGCCGGGCTGTGCCGTCCCTCCAACAGATATCAGGGTGGTTGAAGTCTCCCATGAGAACAAGGCCCTGCGAGCTTGAGGCTGCTCCTATCTACCTATGGAGCTCTTCGTCCAGCAAGTCCCCTTGGTCAAGCGGTCTGTAACAGATTCCCACAATAATATCACCCATTGCTGTTCTCCCTTTAACCCTGACCCACAAACTCTCTGTTGACTGCTCACCTGTCCCCAGACAGAGCTCCATACTCTCCAGCCTATATCCCCAACATAAATAGCAACTCCCTCTCCCCGCTTACCGGGCCTGTCTTTCCTAAAGAGCCAGTAACCTTCCATTCCAACACAACAGGCATTGGAGCCGTCCCACCATGTTTCTGTGATGCCTATGATATCATACCCCCGTAGACATGCACACATCTCTAATTCCTCTTGTTTGTTCCCCATACTACAGGCATTTGTGTAGAGGCATTTGAGCTGAGTTCCAATTGAAGCCGGCTCATTGGCTGGAGCAGGTGAAATATCCCTGCATTACTCCGAATGTTTACTACAGGTGCTACCAACCGACTGGGTGTGTTGGGATGGAATGATGCCCCCCTCCCCCAACACATCTAGTTTAAAGCTTCCTTGACCAGTCTGGCAAGCCTCCTACCAAATCCACTCTTCCCTTTCTTTGTCAGACCAGCTCCACCAGCCCCCAGTAGACCTGGCCTGCTAAATTGAGTACCATGGTCAAGGTACCCAAACCCCTGACTATAGCACCACCCTTCTAACCATTTATTGACCTGCCCAATCCTCCTAGCCTTTTCGAGGTCCTGCCCTGTATCCTGGAGAATTGACGAAAAGACGATCTGCACTCCAGAGCTCCTAACCACCTCTCCCAGAGCTCTGTAGTCCTTCTTTATGGTCTCCGGGCTACTGTTATCTATATCAGTAGCACCCACATCTACCAGAGGGTGTTAAGAGAGCTAATCTTTGACAAGTTGTGGAGATAGGGGGACATCTCACAGGACTAGAAGAAGGTTAATATCACCCCAATCTACAAGAACGGCTTAAAGGAGAATCCAGGAAATTATCAGCCCATCAGTCTTCACTACTTAAGAATGTTATGGAACAAATCCTCCTGGGGGGCTATCACAAGTTAAATGAACCACATGATTGGGAAAACCCAGCATGGGCTCACTAAGGGCAAATCATGCTTGACAAACCCGGTCGTCTTCTTTGACAGCGTAACCTGCATGTTTGTTTTGGGGCAAGCAGTAGACATTGTCTACCTGGATTTCTCCAAGGTTTTCAATGTGTTTTCCCACAGCCTCCTCCTAGAGAATCTGATGTGTTACAGTCTAGACAAGTGGTCTGTATGCTTGCTGGGGAACTGGTTGACCTACTGCACCCAGAGGGTGGTGCAAATATGATTCAAGGTCTGGGAAGCCTGCCATGTGAGGAAAGGCTGAGACAACTGGGTTTGTTCAGCCCAGAGAAAAGAAGGTTTAGGGGAGACCTTATTACCATGTTCTAGTATTTAAAGGGTAGCTACAAAGAAGATGAGGATATAAGAACCTGAATACAAGAGAGTCTAACATAGTTAATGCTGCATATATTTAAATTCTTTCATACATACATTATTTATTGTGTGAGGTAATATAACTGCCCTCCAAAGATGGGTACCAAACCAAACATTTTTGAACTCTTCCAATGAGAAAAAATACGAAACACAAGTGAGCAATATAACAGTGACAGAAAGTGGTACGTTTACCAGACTACCTTTTACCAGGGCTTCCAGAATCTGATTCGTATAGCAGGTATCTAAACTACACAGCTACAACACCTAAACAACAATCCTAATTTAGACATTGTAGCTAACATTCTTCATTATTGTCTAGACAACCCTCTTTCACAAGAGCGTTCAAGCACTAAAATTCTTTGTTCCAAGAGCTTCATGACCTTAGAATCTCCAGTGATGCTAAATTATACTTTTCTAAAAGGCAAACTGAAATCAACTCATCATTGAATGCAAAGTCCTTGAATCTTCATAGAGATTTAATCTACAAAGGCAGTGTGGCTTTTGTGGAGTCATTGCTTTCATTATTTGGCTCTGGCTGACCATAACATTCTGCTTCTCAAGCTATGAATAGAATTCTCTTCAGGAAAGCAGAAATTCATAGAATTAGTGTAATCCATTTTTTGTTTTATTTGGCTTGGTATATTTTTTTTTTTGTTTTGTTTTGTGAATAAAGGTAGTGAAAAGGTTGCAGAATTTGGCCTTTCTAATAGCTTTTCACAGTCTCATTGCTCTCTTCTCTCATTAATAAAGATTTATTGTCAGGGACAAGGGACATGTGAGACAAGGAGATCAAGACAAGAAGACCCATGTGGCTTCACCTTAATCAGATCTGAGCTCATTCTGTCTGCAAACATCGAACAAAAGATTTGTCCCATACCTTCTGATTACTGATTTTAACATCAAAATGCTGTTTATAACTTCAGCTTACTATTAAATTCATGCAGCAATAGCCACCATAAAATTCCATATCTGTTCTAAGGTTATTATTTAAGAGCCCCCTCTAGTCAATGAAAGTAAAGAGGTCCCCTTGGGGTGATTCATCCAATCTAACTTTAGGCAAGCTCTTCATGCCATGGTAGCATTCCCTCTTCGATGACTACAATAGGAGGACTAGACAAACAGCAGAGGCTACATGCATAATCTTTTAGATGGCTACTGTCAGGTGCAATGAGTCTCATACTAAATCATGTAAATATAATAGGCCCGAAAGCATGAGAATGATGAGAGTTAAAGATCTAATTCTATTAACCTAAGACTGAATCAATAAACTGTTACGTAGGGGACCAAAACTGGCAAGGCTGCAGCAGCTCTGCACCTTTAAATCCAATCAGCAGAGATGCTGAGCTTGTGTTCCCAGCAGGCACGGACACATGGGAACACACACACACACACACACACACATACATAAACACACACCACTGGCAGCACAGATCCGTGACAGGGACACGCTCATGCTCTCACACACACGAACAGCACCCACAGCCTCATCCAATCACAAGTGTGCACACGTACACTCGCACACCTGCTTGTGCTCCCAGTGCTGCCCCATCATGGACACATGAGCCTCCAAGCCCTAGTCGCACTCCACCTAGAGACCCAGACACACACAGGCACACACATGCATGTGCAAGAGAGACCCACAGACAGGAAAAGAGTTTAATAAGAGGACAGGACAGACTGCCCTGCACATAGCCAGTAGTACTGACCAGTCTGCAAGCAGCCAGCCCTTTTTATCTCCTTATCCTGTTGTTTTCCCACACTTGGTCCCAAAGAGTCGAGATCCACCCCTTTCCTTGCCTCTGCTTCCTCTCCTAAACACCCTGTAAGAAATCCTGTGCAATCCCAAAACGTTCTTCCCTGCCATCCTATACTGTGTCACATCCCCCTGGGAAGGGATGCCCCTCAGGGGCTCTCCAGATGATCACTTCTGTTGATTCATCTTGACAGTTTCACCTCTGTATCATGGAGCTGAGGATCTTCTGGGGTAGCCCTGGGAGCAGCATGAACAGCAAGCCCCCTTCTCTGAGGCCCTAGTTTGGGTTCCTGCCCAACCTCATGTCTCTCTGCCTGCTCCCGTGGGCTGGTGGACACATGCCTCTGAAGAACTCCTGCAATGGGCTTAGGATTAGTCAGGGCAGGGTGTTGAGCATCCCTCCATCTCTCTGCATCCTTTCTGGAGGTGAGCAGAGGAGTTTTTGTCACACAACCTAACACTCTATCCCTCCCTCACAGGGTTGAAAAAGTATTTTGAATATAAGTTGGATAACAAAGAATATAAATACAGGATTGTTTACAGAATATTCAAGAAATAAATTCACATGAAAAAATATTATATTAATTGCAAATTAAAAGATTTATTAAAGAATTCTGTATTCAAAAACATTGTTTTTTTGAATGTAAAGTGGTTTAGACACCCTGAAATTATTCATAGAAGATCCTTTGATGTATAATGGCAAAAATGGCCAACAAACAGCTCTAGTTAAATACTTTGATAGGTGTCTTTGCCTGGCAATCTGAAAAGGTTTTTTTTTTAAACAATTATTTTTATATTTTTTAATCAATTAGTTAATGTGTGAGAGCATACAGGCTATCTGGAAACACCTGAATAAATCTTCACAGTTAGTCAAACCCTAGCATTACTAGGATCCTCAAAGAAAATTCACTGAACTAAAGAAACATCTGCAGTTTCCTGTACTGAACTCCTGATTGTGATCTCACATGGCGTACAAAGATGCTACAGACTGGATGTCAGTGCAGCTGTGCTTAATTAAGATAAATGCATTAAAAGCAAGAGTAAAGCTTCTTGCTCTCAAGAAATAAAAAGGCATCAGTGAGTGAATTATTTTTTCTTTTATAGTATAAAAGCAGCTTAACAAGAAGGTGATGGGAGATGGCTTGGTAATGTTTAGATCAAGTCTGATCCAAAAAACACACTAATTGTTCAGATCTGAATACCGATTCATTTTTCTCTGTGAAGTCTGCTGTACCAGGCCCTATACACCCAGCAGGGTTTATTGAAAACATCAACAACGACAATGTAGAGATTCATAAGAAATAAAAATGGTGGCTGAGTGTCACACAATACATTTTCAAAATGACATGAAAATAATGTCATGGAGCAAAAGTGGAATAAAGTTTCCATTGCACAACTCTGTTATACATATTGTTTACAGAAAGAATTACTACAAAGTTCTTATAATCAGTCTGCATATGCTAAGCACAGTTTTTTTAAGCATTAATTTAAAGATATTCTACGATTTTCTCAACAGTTTTCAAAATAAAGACAAACCTATTCAAAGTTATTTGCACACTTGAGTTACCTCTATTGTGTCACTCAAAACTCTTCAGCTATGCAATTTTGAGGCAGAGCAGGGACAATATATTGAAGTTTAAGGATCACTTTTATTTCTGCTATGTGTTCATGAACTGAGTTCTTCATTAATGCTTGCTTTACCCAACTAAAGAATATATTTCCCTTTTTGTGGCCAAGTAGGTTAATTTGAGTGATGCTGCACTTAAACTAATAAACATAACGGCGATAGATACAAAACTACCTTCAAATGCATTCTCCTCATGTAATTCTCCCATGTTTGCATATACACTTCAGTTGATATACTAACTGGCCAATACTGCTGAGAAGCAAATTGAATTACTTTGTATTATAGATACAGCCAAAATTCTTCCCCTGGAAGCCTCTTGTGGAGAGCAAGAGTGGCATCTGAAGCAACAGATTATCAACTCAGAGAGTGAGAAGCCAATGTTAACGACAGAAAATATCTGTGAATAAAAACATCACAGTATCAGTATTTTCTGCAAAACTAATCTGCAAGGAACAGTTCTAACAGATTAAAGGAAACAAAAAAAACCAAAAGACACCTCTCTTGAGTACTAGAATTGTAAAATATTTTCCTTATTTTTAATTTATTACTGTGGGGATAGAATAGCCTCCTTGTAGTGCCTTTTTTATTTTTATTATTTTCCTTTGGGAACAGTGCCATAAAATATATCCGTTGATTTGTTGTTATCTGTGCTACATATGGAAAGACATATTTTACGATCAAAGCACAGTTTCTTAATGCATTGTATTGAAAGCATTAAATCCAGTGCGCAGAATAAGGATATTAAAAACAAACAGCCAAACAAAACCAAAGTATAGGAAAGTGCTGCTATATTATATAAAGATTCTTCCTTTCCAATGTTAAGAAGTCAGAAATTCTGTATTTCTACCAATTTTCTGTATTAAAAGCAAATTTCTTTAGTAAGTGAAACGAAAACAGAGAAAAAGACTTAAAGTGTCTTAATCCTCATATAGAATGGCTTTTGATATGAATTTATTTCATGATTTATGGAGGCTGTACATCTAGAAATTATTCTTTCAATTTCATTCAGAAATTGACTTTGGAAATGTGAGGCAGAATTTAAAAATATTTTGAAAATAATATTTAATCACATTCTGTACTAACTTTTGCCTCTATAAAGGGATAATTCCAGAGAAGGAGACAAGAAATACGTCCAGTTCTGCAGAAGTGCTGTGCAATGGGTTATTAACCTTTGATAACCATGTATTCAGTTGGAGCAACCTTGAATGGTAAGTTACCAGTCCTTCTGCCAAAGCAAGCCAGGTCTTTAAAGTTTTATTCTAGGGAAGGGTAACTAGGCAGCAGATCACCAGATGGGAAACTTTGATCATTGGAGGAGATTGCTAAGGAAGTTGCCAGGCAAAGAGGAACTCAGTGGAAGCAATTTACTGACATGAAGGAAGCTGGAGCAGGAAAAAAAAAAAAAGAGAAAAAAAACCCTAACAAACCAAAACAACAAAACAGTAGAACATGTTTTCATGTTGGTAAAGTCCTTTCTAAAGCAAAAAAAGCAATGTGATCAATGGACTTTCAAGTGGGTTGTTCAAATTAACACTGACGAAAAGAAAAATATTTTCCCCGTTGACCAGAAAAATGATGCTTCAGGTTTTTCTCAGAAAAAATAAGCCAAAATAAACCTCCCAAATCCATCTTTATTTTGAACCTCACAAGACTCCCACACATCTCCAAGTTTAACACAAAACTTAGGTGTGTGGTTTGTTAACATCTTTTTTGCACTTTTACACTTCAGGCTGATTTTGAAATGCTGACTGCTTTTCTTAGATGAAACTGTTTCTGAATTCATACAGGCGAATTGTTTCAATCTCTTTCACTTGTGTACTTTAAGTAAATTTGCTGTTTGTTTAACTAATATCACACAGCTTAAACCATATACTCTTGTTAACTCTTTCATTTTTATTCCACATTCATTCTCTACTTTTTGTTAATTTAGCATGTTCATTTCCTTCTCCTGAAATTTCTGTAATAGCTCAGATCTTTTCATTGTCAGAGAAGTAGCTTGTATTTCATCTTTCCAAGTTAACAGTCACGAGTTAGCATAATTCACACTTTTGGAAAAGAAAAAACAAAAACAAACCCAAAACCCACTGATGTTTTATGTAAGATGAGTAACTTCCCAACAAAATGCAAAACTATTCTGTTTTCAGTTTAGAACAACTTCTACTGGACAACAAATACCATCGAAAGTATACTAAAATTTGCAAGCCATTGCTACCATGCATCAAAAAAAAAACAACCAGATTCTAAATCGGTCACTCTTCTGGTAGACTTGAAATCACTGTAATATAGAAATACACGGCCCAGCTGCAACAACTGGAGAGAAGCTTTTAAAGTTGCTAGGAAGGCTTGGTAGCATCGCAGAGATCCAGCATCTCTTGAGCAGTGGGAAGTCAGGCAGCAGAAGCTGCAGATCAGGAAGTTAAGCCAGGGCAGAGACCTTTTTGTCCCATTCACATCTCAGTTCCATTTGGATCTGTGAGCCCAGTTCACAGCTGCGCTTGCCCAGAGAGATGAAACAATTTGCGCTGGAAGGCCTTTTGCTACAGGGCTGCAATTAAAATGAAAAAGAAATCAAGCAGTTTCACTTTTTTTTTTTTTAATCCGCTTTTATTAAATCATTTCCACCAGATTTGACTCAGACAGCAGACCCTTAAAAACAAATATTTTGCCTAGTGGATATTATCAACGCAATTTGACACAGAGTAAAATCATCTACCCTCAAGGGCTGGACTTCTACCCTCATTATCAAATTATACATTCTGAACAAGTTATTTTCTTTAAAAATTTCCTTAAGAAAAAAGAAATTGTATTAAAAAAAAGCATTTAAAAGGAACAACTTGACTTTTGAGAAAATACAGTCTTCTACAGCCTTAAAGCAAGCAGAAAGAATCTGCCCAGGGTAAGTATAAAATTATTGACAGAAGTTTTTCACCTACAGCAAAAAAAATAAAAATACATTTTTCATTAACAATACAAAATTATGTGTTTCCACTGAAACCAATTTTACTTATTAACATAAATAATTATGTAGGACAAAATTTCTCTGTGCAAAGAACTGTTGTAAGCATTTTTTTCACTATGTAATGATTGTACTTGCTGTCTGAGAAACACAAATTCAGAAATCATCCTGACATATTTTAGGTCTATAACAATGAATTTCGGCTATTTTAATACTTTTATTCTGATTTTCTCCTGAGCTTACTGTAGAACTGTAGCACTCTCAGATGAGATGTTCAAAAGTTTTGCAGCATTTTTTTCCTCAGAAGCAGGTGTTAGACAGAATCACTAGCGTCAATCTCAGAATAAGGCTGCAACTTTTAAAAAGTGCAGTCTTATAGGCTGTCCTGGTTTCGACAAACTCAAGCATTTCCAAAAAGCAATATTAATATTAATATTAATATTTTAAACAATTGGAAAACAAACTTAAAGACTACAACATTCTTCAATCTGGTTTGCAAACATGAGCTTCGGAGCACCATGTTCATCACAAACTAGTGACAAAGTCCCATGAAAACTCCTTGCAGTGACCCTGGAATAACCAAATGTTGCATAGTCTTCTTTCTACCTCTAATCTGACTTTCATTTTGAAAGGTGACGAGGAACAGGTCAGCATATTTTCACGTCATTCACTTAGCCTTGTTGATCATTATTCTACTTTGAGTTACCATAATCTGATCTCAGAACCAGATGGTGATCTCAGTGCCTCTTTTTTATGACTATCACTGATTTACAAAAATAGAAATGAGGAATACTAAGATGAGATCTTTCCTTTTGATTGTTTCTTATTTTATTTCTTATGTCATATTCTTCGAACCCTTCATTTGCAAAGAGTCACATATCTCCTAGTTCTCTGTTACATCTCTGCTTTTTCTCATTTATTTTGTAGTTATTTCTCTTCTTATCTCTACAGTTTCTCAAGGCTGCAGCATCTCATTAAAACAAAATTGAAACTGTTAACCTCCCTATTCTCAGTATTTTCTCAACTACTTTGAAGGACACAAGAATGCAATCATACACCCGTCAAATTTTAGAAACCGAGATTAACTTTTAGGAATGTTGAATATTTAAAGCAGAGCTAGGCAATGCAATTTTTGCTCTGTCTCCATCATTCTCTAAACAGTCCAAGAGCACAGAGTGTGTTCCAGACATGGGTTCAGAGATGGAAGGTAAACCTTGAAGAGAACACAAGTGAAAAAACAAGGCTGGGTTTACTTTTCCATTCAGCACAATCCCAAATAAATCAAGTTTTATTTGAGAATTTATTTGCAGATTACTCATGAAATAGACTGTGGTTTACATACCTTGGAGAAGATGATGCTAAATTACACCTTTTGGTGGACCGACAGCAAAAATGAGTCTCTGGAAGAGACCAAGTAATTTCTTCTCCACCATATTGTATAAAAACCATTCTCAGGCTGTCCCTCTGACAGGGTGGATATTCTCCTCCCTGCTAGTTTGTTGATCAAATTGTAGAGATGCTGGCCACCCAGTCAGAAATCAGGCTGTTTCTCAGTATAATTTTTTGAGACTCTTTATACCAAGACTACACATGATGTCGTTTTTGTCAGTACTTTTTGCTGAATTGTGTGAAGCTGTGCAAAGTCTGCTCTGAGATTTGGTTCCCATGTCTCTAGGCAGAATTCACTGCAGCGCAAAAAACACTAAACAATCACTATGGGAGAGAAAAAGCGTCAGGCAGAGAGCAAATAGGACAAAGAAGAAATAGAGAAATTATCTCCCCAACAAAATGCTCAAACAAATATTAGAAAAGAAGATCTATGAGCATTCAAAGGTTAACAACAAAGTCAAGAAAATTAGCCAGTGCAAACATCTGAAGTATAAAAATGGAAAGTAAATTGGATGACTTTGAATAAAATTACTTTATCAGTTAACAAGGGGAACTAAATGAGCTGAGTGTAACTTGAGTTTGGTAGAGCTTTTTACACAATGTGTAACAAAATTAGACTTCAAGATTTAAATAAAATTATGTAGGAGGAGCATACTGTAATATGAGTAGTGGTTCAAACATAGTTAATGTAAGGTAATTTTAAATGGAAGAACATTGTTTTAGATGAGCTCTCCTGTACCTCTGAAATTTGGATTAGGTCAGTTCTGATTTAACGTTTCTATTCATATCTGAAAGAAAAGGTTAGGTAGCATAGTAATCATTCTAAAAGATGATAATTAACTAGAAGTTACAAGTACAGTGGAGGGGGAAATACATGAAGGAATATAATGCATTTAAGAGTAATAGTGAAATACAAATAAAAATACAAACAGTCCCTAGGAATAATTTAGGTAATATAACTAAACCAAAATTTCCTTTCCTAAGGCTATCAAAAAAATGGTTCGTGAGGCTAATGCTGTAACAAGTACGGTGTTCAGGCTGTTTGGTTAACTCTTACTCACTGAGAACCCAGTTCAGACTTCAGCTGCCTAAGGGAACTTAAGCTTTTCACATCCCTGCTCCAGCAACTTTTCTCCTAAAACTGAGTTAATTAGTGACAGATAACCTTCTCCAATCAAAGTTTGTTACACTTTTCCAGCTACTTTTATATGCAACGCTCTTCCAGGGACTGAAATACAAGCCCTCAGTGAACTGACAAGCCATATCTTATTGACCTCTGGCATGGTTTGCACTGTTGCTTTTCCCTGTAGTTTCTCTTGAAACGTGAGAACTACTGGTGGCACAAGATTATTTATTTGGAGAATGTAATATTAGGGGTCTGGCTGCCTTCACCTATTGATTGATGTAGTCCTTAACAGAACTGTTCTCCAGTGATTAGCTTGTTGTGAGGAAAACCACTATCTTCTGTCTGGAAGGACTGTGTTCAAATAACAGGTTTTTTAATGCATTCGATCATATATTTCACATAAAACATATAGCCTCTCACTCAGATGTTACACAACCACACAAAAATGATTAATGCCTTCGGTTCATTATTGATTCTTGTCTGGAATGTGACCCTTCATCCAGTCTCTGACTGACACCATGAAACTAATCTTCAAGTGCAAGCCACTTAAACTCACACCCACTGAATTATACCCTTCTGACAGATATTGCTATCCAGTAGGCCAGAGCTAACTCAAATAAATCTGGAGTGTAAACTCCTCTACTCTCATTTTTCAGGTCCCAAATGGAAGTAGAGCATCTTCTATCACATATTTCTAAATCGCTATCCTGAAATTTGTAAACAAATTTCTACCTTGGAAAGCTTCCTACCTGGCCGGAAGAGGCCTGGAAATAAACAGGCTCTTGTGGTTTAAAATCCTCCATGCGCTCCTGAACTTCTACTCTGGCTAATACAGTCCACATTTTGCCTAAAAGCAGACTTTCAAAAAATCAAATCAATACATTGATTGCCTAGATCCAGGCTGTATTCCACTCAAATTTGACAAATATTTCAAAGTAGGCAGCTGCAATCAGGAAAAGTGCACTGAAATTTATATTCAATTTACATATCATAATTTATACAGAAAAATAAAATCTCTATTCTTCAGAAAGGGGATACCTCAATTTCATTTTGGCAGCTTTAACAAGTTGTGTGTGGTGCATTTAAGCATATTTAAGGAGAGCATCTTTTTATATCCATACATTACTGCTGAAGTCTCCTTCTCTGCTGGAGCATACAAATATTTAGCTTACTTTAGCATGTGCAATGTGTTTGTTTGTGTTATTTGAAAAAAAAAATCAAATACTTTCCTTTAAAGCATCTGTAGATAACCTGACTTTTGTATATATTGTTTTCCTGCCTTGGGAATAGGGCTTCCACAATTAAGAATTTCAGTTTCTTTGTCCTTATTTTTAGATGCTTAGCCCTTATATTTATTGAACATATTTGTAGACAGTGCTTTAAACTTATTCAATCACTTATATTAAGCACAAATGCAGTTATTTAGGTCTTCTTATTGCCAAATCTTTTTTTCCTTGCAGTGCATGTCACTGCAGTACATGTGAGAGCAATGCACTTGGGTATTTTACCTTGTTGCTTTATGTTCCCACTACACAATTTTCATTTTAAGGGCATTACCTTTGTTAGTTTATCTTTAAAATTAATTCTATTTTCCATGACATGAAGTGAGCACAGCTCAGATGATAGATAGCAATTTAAGGAGCTGTCTCGAAGTATAAATGTTTATTGGTGTGTCCCCTGTCTTTTGTCTAGGGGTCTCTATCAGATGTTGCTCATCAATCAGGCATAAAATTTATTTGCCATCAACCATGTCTGATAACATTTCCACCCTTGTAGTTAGTAAAATGCATTTTCATATATTCATGTACACTGCGTTAACTAAAATGAAAGTGAATGATTCCTTTTAAATATTTTTTCTCTGTTTTTTTTTTCTTTTTGAGTGGCCGAAACCAAGAACCCTGCAGTATAACTCTTATAGCTCAGCTATGATTTTCCTTTAATTTCTGCCTCAGAATAAGTGAAGGTTGCTTAAATACACAAATGATGGAATGAACTGGATCTTCCACTTCCAGTCTGCCACACTGTTAGCATAAATTTCTCTTGAAAGCCACCATCAGGCCTTTCCTCAGCTAGTGACTCCTTTTTCTGAATTCCCATTGATGACCTATATGCCTACTTTGTTTTTCCCTTTTTGGGGGGTAGATCATTTTCCTCAATCCCAAATTTTATCTATTTGCCTTTTTACTACATCTTCATGTTTTCCAGTGTTAGAGCTTCCTGCAATATCCATGTACCAGTTTCCATATTAAAATAATGAATGTCCAATTTGCCCTCAGGTGAACAGTCCATTTATCTTCTGCTGCAAATATTAAAAGAAGGGATTCACCAAAGCTATCAGCATCTTTTTGTCCATACTATGCTTACTTTTGATGCTTTCAGCTTTAACCAGTCTACATCAGATGACATACCTTTTCCCAGGAATTATATAAGTACCTCAGCTTGTGCTCTGTTTCAAAACAGATAGTCACTTTATGTTATGCTTCTTAGAATTTGCTAAGCAACAACAATCATGAAAGGCTGGTTCAAATTTTCTCACCAAGGAGCCATTTTAAGTCTAAGGTTTTGTTCCTGTTGTGGTTTCAGATTTATGAAAACCCTTCTGTGACAAACTTCTAAAATGTTGGCTTTATTTGTATTCTCTGGTTAAAATACATAACCCAGAAGTTTAATTTTTACCTGCATTACATTGTTGTTTACATTTCAATAGCAAAGTTCCCGTTTAAGTCAAACAGAATAATGTGTGCAAGAAAACAAATTAATTTGAAAAAGCAGTTATTGTAAATGTTAATATGAAAATAAAACCACCTTCAAATTATCTTCCACTTCACTAATATGAAGAGCTGCTTGAAATTCATCTACTTATCTTCTTTATTTCCAAGAATTCTATCTTTGATGGAGCCAGTACAGAAGAAACAAGTGTCTTCAGTTTAATTTACGCATATTTATTGTAGCTCGTAGTGCTCAGGAGCTATTCTGGACCTAAGTTTCTTTGAAATGAATCTTTCTGTGAATACGGGATATGTATTAGAACAGCATAGGAAAACCTGGATTACTGCAGTCCCTCTCCAGATTGCCGTGGGAACCACAAAAGCTGTTTTGATTTGCTTATGTGTTGTATCGGCAAAATACTACGGAATAAGCTAGGAAACGAAAAGCAGAGGGAGTCATTCTGTTAAGTGACCAATGTTTCTGCTTTTGTTATAAGCCACAAGAAACTAGTTACCAAATGAATCTGTAAAGCCGCTTTTAAAATTAAAAAGCTCCTATAATGGTCAGTACCTTCCCACCCAACCATGGATTTTATCAGCATGCCCTTATCTCATCAGAACTTTGCTAAGAAAACAGCTTCCTTTCTCCTCCATTTAGGACATCTAATGATTTCAGATTAATTAGCAAATTAGGCAATAAAGATGACAGTCCCACTTCCTAAGTCCCATCACAGTTTATTGCATTAGGATTTGAAGGATTAATTTCTATAACACAGCATCTAACAATCAATTGCAATACTTTATTGAATTTGTCATAGAAGAAGAAAACAAAACATTTTTATGAGATGATAGAAAAAAACTAGACAGTAAAATGCCTATAAATTAATGGGTTTCACTCCAGAGTAGTATTTTCCTAGCTTTCCCACATAACTACCAAGAAGCTGAGGGAATAGCACTTGAGGAAGTAGGCGACTGAATAACGTAGCCTTCAAATCAGCTACGCTGTGAACAAGTGCTGTGTCAGGTGTTCTACTGTAATGGTCAGAATGGCACAACCTGAGGATGCCGCTCTACAAGTTAGCTGTGCTAGCCCATGGTACAACACTATAGAAAACATGAGGCAGCTTACCTGTTTGACATCAAACTAAGTAATTCTCTCCTGCAAGAACTTCCAGTTGCTGAATCATTGATGATGTGTTACAAACCCACAAGTGACTTCCTAGTAACTTGTTTTATACCCTTGGCCATAGCTTCGCCATTGATTACTCTCATATGAAATTTGTTCATTTAAGCAAGCTTGAGCACTAGCTGACTGGAAAATGCTGAACAAGAAGTGAAACTAGAAAATTCTCTCTTTAGCTCCAACTTCATTTCATCTGTGACTGAAAATATTATGGTTTGGTTCAAGTTAGAAGACAGCAAAAGTTTCAGTTATAGTTCCAGTTCTGTGGAAATGAAATGTTGATGAAATATGGGTACAATTTTGGTCCAACTTCAGTTTGTTCCTTTGGAACCACATTCATTAATCTGAAACATGGTACTTAGAAAATTAAAAAAAAAAGAAAAAAAAACGAAAAAAGATCAGAAAAATATGTATAGTAGGAAAACCTGTCTTTCTCAAGAAAAACAAACAAACAAACAAACAAAATTAAACTAGCCTCACAAATGCAGTCCTCACAATAGACCCCAAGAGAGGACCAAAAAACATCATTCTTCTAAAGGCTTTTTCATCTCTGTTATCTGTGATTCAGTATTGGAATTAATTATGACAGGTTTTATTACTACGATATTTTAAGGCTAAAAATAAAATGGGAGACTGTGCTATCATTTGCATTGCCTGAACTCTTTGGTGTCTTATTAATGAAATATTACTGAAACAAAAGTTCTAGTAACTATAGTAACTTCAGAACAAAATGGAATATCTGCTTTCTTTATCTTGTGTCATGACACTGTGCAAAAAAAAAAAAAAGCAGTCTGGCTTTATAGCTTATGCTTGTTTAACTTTTTTTTTTTATTAAGCAAATATGCAACAAATATGGCAGTAGTGCAAACTTATCCTGTTAGGAGTGATTTTCATGACCAGTGTCAGCAGTAATATTATTCTGGGAATAATCCTAGCAAAAAGATGCTAAATATTTTTTACGTTTCAGCAGCATGGCGTCTCCAAAGATAGGACACTGTGCTAGCAATGCTGGGCACATATGGAGAAGAAAGAATGCAAGTTAACATTCTCATTTGACACTGTCAGTAACATTCATCTGATTTGCAAAGGAGGTAGAGAAGTAATGCAGCTATTAATAAAAATGTTTCACTATAGCAGAGGATCTTTGAAGCATATACTTAAGATCAGATCTGTTTATATCTCCAAATTTTGTCACTAGTCTTTAAACTTTATGGCAAGTAAGTTAGCTATGAAGACGTAACAATAACACAATAATTTAAACACAATAGCACACCAAACCCTAGATATATTCCCTTGTTCTGTCAATTGCAGAAAGCCTTTAATAGAACAAAAATTAATGTTGCCCAGATTCAGACATTTTTTGAGTATCATCCAACTCCCTGGAATTCTAGGTGGGAATTCCACTGCTTTGTTAGACGAGATTTCACAGGAGGAGGTTAAAGAGGCAATTCCTCCTTAAATTACCAATGATGGCCAGAGAAGAATGGTTTGAGTCTTACTTTTTTAAAAATGTTAAGATCACTTATAAAAGAAAAAATTATCAAATACTAGAATTTTGATGGCCTTAGAATAAATAGAAATAAAGTGGACCTGAAGAACATCAAAACATATGCTTTGCTATATGTTAGTCACAGCTCTTAGTGGCATATTTAAAAGCTAACAAAGGCCAGAAATACTTAAATGGCTAGCAGATGTATGCACAGAAAAATACTGATAAGTCATTATTGGTCAGAAGACTAAATGGAAATAAGGTTTCCCAGATTATATTACATGAGAAAAAACAAAACAAAACCATCTGCATTTTGGTTTACAGACCAATATACAAAACTGCTTGGTACTCTATGTTCTTCTAATCTACTGTCCTGGGTTCAGCGATAGCAGTAATTTTTTCTCCTTCTCAGTAGCTGGTGCAGTGCTGTGATTTTGACTTTCAGTCTAGGAACAGTGCTGATAACACCAATGTTTTAGCTGTTGCTCAGTAATGTTTACTCTGACAGAGGACTTCCTGAGTCTCATGCTCTGCCAGGAAGGAGGGGAAGCTGAGAGGAAGCAGAGACAGGACACTGGACCCAAACTAGCCAAAGAGGTATTCCATACCACAGCACGTCATGCCCACTATATAAACTGGGGGCAGTTACCCAGAAAGTCTAAATCACTGCTGCGGTCGGGCTGGGTATCGGTCGGTGGGCGGTGAGTGGTTTTATTCTCTTCCATTGCTATTTTCCTTATCATTGTTATTATTGGTGGTGACAGTAGTGGTTATGTGTTCTACCTTAGTTATTGGACTATTCTTATCTCAAGCCGTGGGAGCTACATTCTTTCAATTCACCCCCCCATCCCTCCGGGAGTAGGGGGGTGGAAATGAAGGGAATGAAGGAGACGTTGCATGGCTGACTGAGCTTAAACCATGACACTTACCAGTAAGTTGTGGTTGATCAAGAAATCTTCTAACATCATTTGAAACCAACTCCAGCCCAATGATATACATAATAACTAAGGTGTACACAAATCACAGATGAATTTTTAGGAAAACAATCCAGCAAAATTTATTGAAAACACAAAAATAGTACATGTCCCCAATTTTCTTAACCTCCATACTTCTGGTGTTCAGTAAAGTCCCAAGGTAACCGTTTTATGTGCTCTCTATTCATTCTATTATTTGCAAGGAGCTTGCTACCTGTCCCCCATTAAAGGCAGTGTGCTAGGCTGCACAGGCTTTTGATGTGAGCTGGTATGGCCAATCTCACATCATTTTGAGACTTTTCATGGACGATTTTTTAAAAGTTCCCACAAATCAGTGCCTTTCAAAAAAAAAGTATTCTTTGAAAAAAAAATCTCAGTGTATGATCATTCTGGACAAGATAAAGTTTTATGCTCTCTTCATAATATTTATTCTCTTTGGGTACTTCTTTTTCAAATTTTAGGATATTTTCTAAAATATTGTATGAGGGAAAGATGGTGAAATATCTTCCTGAAAAGCTGCATTCATTTTCATGGCTCTGTGAATTGCTTAAATTAATCCCACATGTGCCCAAGCTGTTTTTCTGATATTGTTGCTGTTTGCTCTATGCCAGCACAGGCAAATACTAACAAGTGTGCAGCCATGCCTTTTGTGAAGAGCTGTGCAGCTATCCACCACGAATGAACAGACATTCATTTCTGCCTGATGTGGATTTATTTAGCTTTCAGCTCTGTGTATAGATGAAAAAGGACTTGCCCCTTGATGTTTTTAGGTCATCTACTCATTTGGATGAATTTTGCACTTTTATATATACCTTTTAATATCTCTAACATAATCCCCCTCCTCCTCTCCCCATTTTTTCTCATTTTTGTCTTCTTTATAATAGTGAATCATATAATTTTTCAGCCCGTTGCCAGCTCTGAAAACAGTGAGAAATCTGTCAAGAATAGATGTAAATGAAATGTAATAAAGGAACAACTGAGATTTATTTTAGCAATCATCTGTGTGAGAAGGAAGCAAAAGAGAATGCTTGTTTGACATATATAGAGGGAGACAATGATAGGCAAAGTGAAGAACAATATATAAAGACAATCTATTTCCCCAAACATAGTCTGCTTAAATTAATATGTCCGGTCAAACCTTTACTACCTGTAACATTGTGTCAGATGTGACATTTTCAAAAACGGAAAGGCAGGGTTTGTTTATGAAAATCCTCCAAAGTTATTGACAATATTATTTACTCAGGACAATTTATATGTGTGGTTCTTTATTTAAAAAACTAAAATGCACAAATCTTGGCTTGAAGATGCTGTGATGCTGAGCCCTTCTGCACTAAATCAAGTGAGCAGACTTCTGCCAGAGACCCACCGATGTTAATGTGCCTCCACATGAGACCAGGAATTTGCTGCTATAAGGAACTTGCAAGATCATGCCTATTATAGAACCCACCACAATAAATGAAATAAACCTTCTGAAGTTTAACCATGACAAGTGCAAGGTCCTACACCTGGGTCAGAGCAATCCCAGGCACAGCTACAGGTTGGGCAGAGAAAAGATTCAGAGTAGCCCTGCAGAGAAGGACTTGGGGGTGTTGGTCAATGAAAAAATGAACAGGAGCTGGCTTCAGTGTGCGCTTGCAGCCCAGAAAGCCAATCGTATCCTGGACTGCATCAAAAGGAGTGTGACCAGCAGGTTGAAGGAGGTGATCCTGCCCCTCTACTCTGCTCTTGTCAGACCTCACTTGGAGTATTGTGTGCAGTTCTGGTGTACTCAACATAAAAAGGACATGGAACTGTTGGAACAAGTCCAAAGGAGGGCCACGAGGATGATCAGGGGACTGGAGCACCTCCCATATGAAGACAGGCTGAGAAAGTTGGGGCTGTTGAGCCTGGAGAAGAGAAGGCTGCGTGGAGACCTCATAGCAGCCTTCCAATACCTGAAGGGGGCCTCTAGGGATGCTGGGGAGGGACTCTTCATGAGAGACTGTAATGATAGGACAAGGGGTAACGGGTTCAAGCTTAAACAGGGGAAGTTTAGGTTGGATATGAGGAAGAAATTCTTTACTGTAAGGGTGGGGAGGGACTGGAATGGGTTGCCCAGGGAAGTTGTGAATGCTCCATCCCTGGAGGTGTTCGAGGCCAGGTTGGACAGAGCCTTGGATAGCATGGTTTAGTGGGAGGTGTCCTGCCCATGGCAGGGGAGTTGGAACTAGATGATCTTAAGGGCCTTTCCAACCCTAACTATTCCATGATTCTATGAAACCATTCTGTTTGTTTCAAAGGAATCAAAAAGAACACAGCTCTTCACGCATATATTTCAATAATTATTCATTGTAAAAGAGGTTGTTTTCAAAAAATAGATATATTTGTTAGTTACAGCTGCATATTGCTTTCAATTGCCGTATCCCATTCACTTCTTGCAAATCAAGTTTTGATGCTTGCACTGTTCAGCTGGTGCTCATAGCCCAGGAATTTGACAGAGGCCAGTTTCCTTCTTATGAGAATTTTAATTGCTCACAACACCTTATAACAGCTGTCACCCAAGCACAGTCCAAGCCAGAGCACAGCAGAGTTCCATACAGCAAGAAATGATGCAGGAAAGACATAAATCTGTGAGAAAGCAGAACTGGCAGAAGAGGATAGAGCAGAGAACGTGAAATAAAACAAGTCAGCAAGCACATGTAGAATGATCTGGCAACAAAGACCTAACAGGTTGAATCAGATGAGAGATCCATTATCAACACAGACACCATAGGAACAAATGAATCATTAAGACACATACGAAGTGTGTGGGCTTGAAAAAAAAAATTTTGGCTATGGAGAATGGTGTTTTGGACTGTATATGTTCAAATGAGGATTGGGCATGAGTGAGATAATTCCTTTGAAAGACTTAACTAATATTACAGGGTTACTACTCTTAAATAAGCTTCGCTTCACTAAAAAAAAAAAAAAAACCAAAGAAACCAAACACAAAACCAAAAAATAATCAAGTAAACAAATGTCACCCCCCCCACCCCCCCCATCTTTTGTCAGCTCCTCTAAGTATGGTTCTTAGTGATTCTCTCTGATTCCTGATAATAATGCAAGCATAGTAATATACTGAATTAGACCAAGCACTCACAGCAGAAGGAAAGCCAATGCTAAAATATAGAGAACTAAAACATAGTAGCAGAATAATGATGTTTGGTTTATGGAAGAAAAGCAAACAGCCAAGATCCTCCACTTCTGAAACCAACAGACATATCAGCAGATTTGAAGTAGCCCATGTAATACTTGTATCTTTTCTGCAACCCTGCTGTAAACTGTATATTGCTACATCTGTAGAATAGAGAAGTTTTTAGGTACATATGAAATATGGATATTTGCATTTGGTTTCAGTTACAAGGAAATGAAATTACTAGAACTGTGCCAACCTGACTCAGCAATGTACCAAGATTAGAAATCTTGTTAATATTTTATTATAAAGCAACCCTGTCAGACTCCTCTATTTGTTTTCTTCTGAATTCCTTTCATTTTGTATACTATCAAATAAGCTCCTGAGCAAATGATAAATCATGAGAATCTAAGGTGCTAGTAGCTCTAACTGTGGTAAAAGCAGTTTTCTGACTCTTTATTATGAATTTCACATAGCTTTTTTGATAAAGAAAATTATCAGGAATTCAAAGCACTTAATGTATTAAAGATTTTGTAACCTAGTCAGAAAAATAGTTGCAAACTGCCTGTTTGAAGGTCCTAAGTTAAGCATCACAACTACTCTGTTACGGAGTCCGGATGTGGAAGCTCACAATAATATTAACTCTACATTCTTCAAATCTTTATTTCATGCTTTGTCTGAATACAGCCTAAGTGACTCTTATTCACTGTATATTACATGATACATCTCACTCAACTTGTTATATAGAGTTAGGTATCTTGATTCCACCAGTTATCTTTGCCAATACAGAGACATAAGCAGACTGGCAGGATAGGTACAACTGCTTTAACTGCTTTGATGATTTAACTGTCATCTGATAATGCTTGTCTCTCTTCAGCTGTTGCACTGGAAGCTGAAGACTGACTTGGACTTGACTCCTAATTACTGTTAATTAAAATTTGCAAAAATAAGTTCCATTACTATTGACACAAAGTGCAAGCAAAATGAATTCTCTGGATTTCCCCTTATCAAGCTACTAAAGAACAGTTCTTCTCTTTTAACATTTCTACTCAAAAAAAAAAAAAGAATAATAATAATAATAATAAAAAAGAAAACAATAATTCCTCAATTTTAATATTTTATATTATTTCTCCATGGATCACCAGTGAAGAGTTTGTGGAAATAATGTAACTAGAATAAAATAAAATAAAATAAAATAAAAAGAAAGGAAACAAACACAGATATTTGCTGATGCCATGCTTAGATCAGCAGTCTTACCTACACTGTTCTGATGGCTTTTAAGATGAAATAGGCTGAAAGACAGAACGTGGTGAACAAGCATGGTCTGGTACAGGGTATACAAGCAAGGTCAAACCTCCATTACGAATAATATTGAATAGGCTGTTATTTTCACTCAGTTTCAGTTTTAGAACATCAACAAAAATGTGAAAAAGTGGTCTTTTTTTTTCAAGTTACTTTATTTAGCTCCAGAACTTTTTATAGATTTGTACTTTCCCTAACACATTTTCAGCTTCATAATGGTTGTTTAATATTGTGCTTTAAAACACTAATGCAGTTCTTTAGGTCGAGAAAGCTTCTTAGAAAATCAGGGACAACTTTCTAAGGCTGTAAGATGAATAAGTATATATATATATACATATTTTTTTATATAGAGAGATACAAGGACTGTAAACAGACTTCACATCTTTATAAAATGTACATCAAGTTCTGCCATGCAGCACTCTAAATTTCTTCTTACTATTCTAAATTTCTCCTTCCTATCGCATCATAACAAGCAGTTCTTAGCATCATACACATCTCAAGTCTGTTTAAAAAAAATAAATGAATAAAACATTTACCATGTGATAGCTCAAATATGGAATTCTCAACAATTTCCTTTGAACTTTGGAGACTTTGAAAATAGTCCATGCTAAACAATATCTTACACAGTGAAGAGCAAATCATTATCCTTCAGTTCATCAGATCATTTACATGTCTCTAGAACTTTTAGTTAGTTAAAACTAACTACTTGAAATCTGTAAACATCTCCCTGAAAGTATCACTCCCCTATCAAGCTCTAACCATCTTTTTTTTTAGGAGATATGAGAAAATTTATAGCTGTATGCATGCTTATTCTACTATCCAATTTATATTCAAACCTTTTTCTCCCTTCACAAGATATTTTTAATCAGGAATGTGCACAGCAGAATAATTAGTTCAAAATGACAGTTTTGGTAAAACTAAAGGTAGGCATGATTTTAATAACTTCCAGAAGCACTCTGAGAGGTTTACAGGGAAGTTCCTCTTCACAAAGTACAAATTCATCCTAAACAGTGCTACCCTGAGAATACGTTATGCGGGAAGTGAATTTAAAGCAGAAAATCAGTAGGTAAAATATTATATGTATTAGCATAAAATAGCTGCTTTTGTATGCAGTAAGGAATGAATTTTGTTTCGATGCAAAGTTTCACTTATCAGATAATCTGAGAGACGTGTAAGTAATCTATGAATGTGTAGAAGTTCAATGCCTTGTGCAAGGCAAGAAGAATCATCTTCACAATACAGCTATTATGATTCACGTTATGTTCAAGGTATCTTTTGTATTGAGTGGACACCCTTTCCTCTTATTTCTGTCAGCTTAGTGCATACAGTGTTTTCTGGCTGCCAATAACAAGCTAGATCAGGACAACAGTTGTCAAGTTTATGTTGCCTGACAATCTTCATTTCTCACCTCTTTGACATGCTCATTTTCCTGCTCTGACAACCTTCTATCGAGGGTCTGAGCCATAAACAAAATGAAGCACATGGCTATGAAAGTATGAAATTACATCAACAACTTTAGTGAAAATTCCTAAATGGTAACTTTTATACTAGAGTATTTCGGTGTCAAACAGTTATAATTTAAAGCACATACCAAATCCCCATCATTGCTGTTAGTATAGGAATGCACAAAGCCACTGAAATAATCATAGAATCATAGAATAGTAAGGGTTGGAAAGGACCTCAAGATCATGGAGTTCCAACCCCCCTGCCATGGGCAGGGACACCTCACACTAAACCATGCCATCCAAGGCTATGTCCAACCCCACCTTGAACGCCACCAGGGACGAAGCATTCACAACTTCCATGGGCAACCCATTCCAGTGCCCCACCACCCTCACAGTAAAGAATTTCTTCCTCAGATCCAATCTAACCCTCCCCTGTTTAAGTTTAAACCCGTTACCCCTTGTCCTCTCACTACAGTCCCTAATGAAGAGTCCCTCCCCAGCATCCCTAGAGGCCCCCTTCAGGCACTGGAAGGCTGCTATGAGGTCTCCACGCAGCCTTCTCTTCTCCAGGCAGAGCAGCCCCAATTTTCTCAGCCTATCTTCATACGAGAGGTGCTCCAGTCCCCTGATCATCCTCGTGGCCCTCCTCTGCACTTGTTCTAACAGTTCCATGTCCTTTTTATGTTGAGGACACCAGAACTGCACACAGTACTCCAAGTGAGGTCTCACGAGAGCAAAGGGGCAGGAGCACCTCTGTCGACCTGCTGGTCACACTCCTTTTGATGCAGCCCAGGATAGAGTTGGCCTTCTGGGCTGCAAGCGCACATTGCCAGCTCATGTTCATTTTTTTAATCAACCCACACCCCCAAGTCCTTCTCCACAGGGCTGCTCTCAATCTCCTCCCCGCCCAACCTGTAGCTGTGCCTGGCATTGCTCTGACCCAGGTGGAGGACTTTGCACTTAGCATGGTTAAACTTCATCAGGTGGCATTAGTCCACCTCATAAGCGTGCCAAGGTCCCTCTTGATGGCATTCCTTGCCTCCAACTTATCAACCGAACCACACAGTTTGGTGTCATCGGCAAACTTGGTGAGGGCACACTCAATCCCACTGTCCATGTCACCCACAAAGATGTTGAACAAGACCGGTCCCAACACCCATCCCTGGGGGACACCACTCGTTACTGGTCTCCAGCTGGACACTGAGCCACTGAGCACTACTCTTTGCGTGCGGCCATCCAGCCAGTTCTTTATCCGCCGAGTGGTCCACTTATCAAATTGATGTCTCTCCAACTTAGAGAGAAGGATGTCATGTGAGACAGTGTGAAATGCTTTACACAAGTCCAGGTAGATGACATCAACCGCTCTGCCCCTGTCCAGCAGTTCCGTGGCCCCTTCATAGAAGGCCACCAGATTGGTCAGGCAGGATTTCCCCTTAGTGAAGCCATGCTGGCTGTCACCAACCACTTTGTTGTTTTCATGTGCCTTAGCATGCCTTCCAGGAGAATCCGCTCCAAGATTTTGCCAGGCACAGAGGTGAGACTGACTGGTCTGTAATTCCCCGGCTCATCCATTTTCCCCTTCTTAAAAATGGGGGTTGTATTTCCCTTTTTCCAGTCATCGGGAACTTCACCTGACTGCCATGATTTTTCAAATATGATGGACAGTGGCTTAGCAACTTCATTCGCCAGTTCCTAAGGTACTCACGGATGGATTTCATCTGGTCCCATGGACTTGTATACATTCAGGTTCCTAAGGTGGTCCCGAACAAGATCCTCCCCCACAGTGGGCCCAGGGTCCCCACCCTCACCGTCCCCGCATCTACCTTCCAAGACTTGGGTGGTGTGGTCAGAGCATTTGCCCGTAAAGACTGAGGCAAAGAAGTCATTAAGAACCTCAGCCTTCTCCAAATCCAGGGTAGCCAGTTCTCCCGATAGCTTCTGGAGAGGGCCCACGGTGTCCCTAACCTGTCTTTTATTGGCAATGTACCTATAAAATCCCTTCCTGTTATCCTTAACATCCCTAGCCAAGTTGAATTCTAAGTGGGCCTTAGCTTTCCTAACCTGGTCCCTAGCTTCCCAGACAACATCCCTGTATTCTTCCCAGGCCTCCTGACCTTGCTTCCACCTTTTATAAGCCTCTTTTTTCCTTCCTTGCTCAGCAGCTCCTTATCCATCCAAGGAGGTCTCCTGGCCCTCCTGCCGAACTCCCTTCTAGTTGGGATGCATCGCTCCTGAGCTTGCAGCAGGTGAGCCTTGAATATCAACCAACAGTCTTGGGCCCCCCTGCCCTCTAGGGCTGTATCCCACAGAACCTTACTGAGCAGGTTCCTGAAGAGGCCAAAGTCTGCCCTCTTGATGTCCAGGGCAGTGAGCTTGCTGCACGCTCTTCTCACTGTCCTGAGGATCTCAAACTCAACCATCTCATGATCGCTGCAATCAAGGCTGCCCTGGAGCTTCACATTCCCAACCAACCCTTCCCTGTTGGTGAGGATGAGGTCAAGCATGGCACCTCTCCTTGTTGGCTCCTCTATTACTTGCAGAAGGAAGTTGTCTTCCACGCAATCGAGGAACCTTCTGGATTGCTTGTGCCGGGCCGTACCATCCCTCCAACAGATATCAGGGTGGTTGAAGTCTCCCATGAGAACAAGGGCCTGCAAGCGTGAGGCTGTTCCTATCTGCCTATGGAGCTCTTCGTCCAGCAAGTCCCCTTGGTCAGGCGGTCTGTAACAGATCCCCACAGTAATATCACCCATCGCTGTTCTCCCTTTAACCCTGACCCACAAACTCTCTGTCGACTGCTCACCTGTCCCCAGACAGAGCTCCATACTCTCCAGCCTATATCCCCAACATAAATAGCAACTCCCTCTCCCCGCTTACCGGGCCTGTCTTTCCTAAAGAGCCAGTAACCTTCCATTCCAACACAACAGGCATAGGTGCCATCCCACCATGTTTCTGTGATGCCTATGATATCATACCCCCGTAGACATGCACACATCTCTAATTCCTCTTGTTTGTTCCCCATACTACGGGCATTTGTGTAGAGGCATTTGAGCCGAGATCCAATTGAAGCAGGCTCATTGGCTGGAGCAGCTGGAATATCCCTACATTACTCCGAACGTTTACTGTAGGTGCTACCAACCGACTGGGTGTGTTGGGATGGAATGATGCCCCACTCCCCCAACACATCTAGTTTAAAGCATCCTTGACCAGTCTGGCAAGCCTCCTACCAAATCCACTCTTCCCCTTCTTTGTCAGACCAACTCCACCAGCCCCCAGTAGACCTGGCCTACTATATTGAGTCCCATGGTCAAGGTACCCAAACCCCTGACTATAGCACCACCCTTCTAACCATTTATTAACCTGCTCAATCCTCCTAGCCTTTTCAAGGTCCTGCCCTGTATCCTGGAGAATTGACGAAAAGACAATCTGAGCTCCAGACCCCCTAACCACCTCTCCCAGAGCTCTGTAGTCCTTCCTTATGGTCTCCGGGCTACTGCTATCTATATCAGTAGCACCCACATGGATCAGTAGAAGTGGGTAATAGTCAGTGGGACCGACTAGAGCAGGCAGCTTCTCAGCCACATCCCTGATCCGAGCCCCTGGTAGGCAACACACCTCCCTTGAGGCTGGGTCAGGCCGGCAGATGGGTGCCTCTGTGCCTTTCAGATTAGAGTCCCCGACTACTACGGCCCGCCGCTTTTTCCTGGCAGCACCAGTAGTGACCTTCTTTACCAGTGCACTAGCTGGTTGCGCCTGGTGGGAGCGCTGTTGCTCATCAGCCCCCTGCAGGATAGCAGAGCGCTGTTGCTCATCAGCCCCCTGCAGGACAGCAAAGCGGTTCTGGGTGGGGACAACAGGTGTAGGAGGAAGCCCCTTGCTTTTAATTACCCTCTTCCTCCTTTTTTTGTTGTTTTTTTCTGTTACATTTTCCCAGCTTCCTGGGTTAGCAGCCTCCTTTCCTGGGTTAGCAGCCTCCTTTCCTGCATGGGCAACAGTAGACACTCGAGGCCCCGGAACAGTTTGGTCCCGGAGCAAGCAGTGCTGCTCCCCCTCAGCCTCCCTGACACCTTTCAGCCTGGTAACAGCCTCCTGCAGTTCAGCCACCTGCTGCAGGAGGACCTCCACCAGGGAGTGCAGAGTGCAGCCCTGCCCATTGCTCACCCTTCCTTTAGGATACCCTGAGCTCTGCACTACAGCCTCCCTTCCCGTCGGCTCCGTCATCCCAAGTTAGTGTCACTTTGTACACACAGAATATCTGGCATTTATGATACCTAATTAGATGGGGAGACAGAAACGCATAATACCCTTTAAAAGGAAATTTAGCTACAGCATTAACTATGGAAGGTGTCCATTCTTTGTTCTTCAAAGAGCCAGTCAACTATTAATTAACTCTCAGGAATAATTCTCTCCTCCCCAATTTGAACAATAACATCTTAATGGAGTAAATACAGAAGAAGTAATTAGAAGACCAATGTTCAACTACTATTTTTATATTCATATCAAAAATTACTGTTTCTTAAACAATTCTCCCATTGAGAAAACAGAAGTAAGCTTGTCACAACTTTCACCTTCATAGGCTTTGAGACTCAAACAATGCTTATTAGATGATATAAAAGCCTCAGATAAAATATTAGAAGAAACCTCAGATTACCTAGGTCAAGCAATTCGAAGACAAAATTCAGGCTAATGTTCAGAAGATGGTATATCTTTGTCTTTTCTTAGTCCTTTCTGAGGACTTTCAGTGGCAGGATACTGATCGTGTCTTTCTGTCCTTAAGTGAAATCCCTGAAACTTACCCCATTCAATATACTAAAGATACTTACAAGGAACTATCATATGCTAAGGCACCAGAGCTCATTGTTTCTGAGCATACACGAAGAACTTCAGTTAACACTGTTACTGATCTTTTGCCAGCTACTGGGCTGACTGACAATAGAAAGCCAAAACCAATTCTCTTTTGCAGCGACGAAACATACAGGTACGCTTACAGAGTAGATTACTAAATTTGCTGGATCTTAACATACTATAAATTTAGATGTTCTGAAATATTAGAAACAGCTTGTATAAGCTTCAGCTTTTTAACATTTAGCTAAGACATACACCTACATCTACTCCAAAGTAGTGGTCTGATGTATCCTCTACAATTCATGTTAGAATTCTCCACACCTTAAGGCTGATGGGATGGAGACAACTCTGAAGTTTCTTATCCCATCTGGAGAGTAATCCTGAAAAATAGTGTTTGAAAACACCTACTTTATCTTTCAGTGGTTATGATTGGTGAGATGGATTTTAGTTTTCTCTCATGCAGAACTCCCAACATTTGAGAACATGATGGCAGAAACTCTTCCATAAATAGCAACCCTAAACCCTGAATCAGAAAATCATCAGCAGAATGGACTGAAAAGGTTTATTGTACCCTCTGCTAGTTATTGCATTCTTTTCTTCAAAATCTGTATTAAATCTTTCAAAAAATATATTAGAGAGGAAATATTCCATCTCTCCTACAAACATTCTTGTTTCTGGGAATTAAAGATGCTACTGGTCTCGATGAAGAAAGGCAACTAATCTAAGGCAGCTCAGAAAGTCATTCCATATCTAGCTTTTTGGGATAAATTTGCAAAATAAAACAAGTCGGAATCAAGCCAATATGGGGATAATACTTGTTCAACTTTGCAGCATACTAAAAAATGAGAAATATAAAGAAAAGAAAAAGTCCTTTAATTACCTTCCATTTGGGGGAAGGAGGGGGGAATAAAAAACAACTATGCCTCACTATTGTTTCACTGAGTTTATGATCCACTTACTTGATTTTACATTACATTTTTATTACAAGTTACATTACAAGTTACGCGTTCATAAACACATAGAATATAAGACAGAAAAGACAGGAGATCTTTGTACACAGTCACAGGCAAAAATACCAGATGGATGAGCACTGAAATCCTTTGTAAATGTGTCAATCTAAATAGCAGTCATATAATTTTCTCAAACTGTTTAATTTCTAAACTAATTAAAAAGTGCTAACATGGGAAAAAAGCTATTCTCACCAGAAAACATCTCGTCATTTTTCTTTAATATGTTTTTTTCTGTCTGCTGAATGAAACTGAAAATTAAACTCCAATATTTTAATAAAACACAAAAAAAAATCTAAGTTTATAAACTGACTTGTCTTCAGAAAGGTTGTGATATGCCAATCTTTCTTTCACTATGTAAACTGCAATGGGAAATTTTCTCTTTGAGAATGGGATACAAGGTTTTCCAGAAAGATGTTTACACACACAGCTAAGGAACAACTCACATTTGGGGAAATAATGTCTGCAATCAACAGGGTCTCCTAGTGGCATTGTAAGATCCTGATCTTCAAACCTGTCGTGGTTTAAGCTCCTCAGCCACGCACAGTTTTGCTCACTCACTCACTTCCCCCTCTTTCTTCCCTCTGCTCCTGGAGGGATGGGAAGGAGAATCGAAAGAATGCAACTCCCACAGGTTGAGATAAGAACAGTCCAGCAACTAAGGTGTAACACAAACCACCACTGCTACCACCAATAATAATAATGACAAGAGAAACACAAGGGAAGAGTTTTTCTTCCCCCCCACTCCAAGGGGGCGGGGGGGGGGAGGAATGGGAAGAATCGAAAGAATGCAGCTCCCATGGGTCGAGACAAGAATAGCCCAGCAACCAAGGTACAACACAAACCACTGTCGCCACCACCAATAATAATAATAACAAGAGAAATGCAAGCGAAGAGGATAGAACTGCTCACCACCCGACAACCGAGCTGTGAACTCAAACAAAAACTCTCCCGGGTTCCGGCCCCCAGTTTTTTTTTTACATCCTGGGCATGACGTGCTGTGGCATGGAATAACCTCTTTGATCAGTTTGCATCAGGTGTCCTGTCTCTGCTTCCCCCCGGCTTCCCCCCCTCCCTGGCACAGCATGAGACTCAGAAGGTCCTTGGTCAGACCAAAACATTCTAAGCCGTAACTATAAACATCGGTGTTATCAGCGCTGTTCCCAGACCAAAAGTCGAAAACACAGCACTGCACCAGCTACTATGAAGGAGAAAAACTGACTGTTGCTGCTGAACCCATGACAAAACCTTAAAGTCATCTGCAGTGTTTTTAGACAGATGTGAGATAACTGTAATATAATATTGTCGTAATACACTTTGCATTTTAAAATATTAATTCAGGCTCAGCAGCTGTAACACCATTTACTCAGATTCAAGTGAATGAAAAACAAGGCTCACAATCAGATATCTGCAAAGGACCATGTAAAAAGACTCAACAAGGCTCCTCACTTCTTGTCTGCCTCAGCATGTCATGCACAAGTGATATGCTGTGTGCTGAAGAATAAAATGTGGGAGCAGTTGAGCAGCATGGAAATCTGTAGTTGCAGATGAGCAAAGCCAGGGATCCTGAGTGAAGTCAGTGAACAATGTTAGAAATGAAGCCAAAAAGACTTGGTGTGTGACAGTACTGTCAAAGTGCGAGGTGCAGCTTGTTAGGTTAACTGGTAGACAGACTGTATATTTTTCTCTCCATATGAAGATAAATAGATCTGCATTTTCTTGGAGGTAAAAGAGATACCTTCCTGTAAATTAATCGAAAAATTACAAAGCTCACATTCACTGAACTTTTTATTCCTGTGCCAGAAAAACATATGGAGAAGCTCTCTAACAGGGCAGATCAGTAAAAATAAATGAGACTATGCATAAGCAAGATTTGCAGGGTCACCTTTCTTCCCCAGCTAAAAAGGTAAAAGACTTCAATATCATAATATACCTGTTAATTCATATTTCGTCTGCATACTAAAATAATGATGAAGCCACCAATTGTTTCATAAAAAGATATCAGCCAACTGGACATTCATTTAAACAGAGACAATTGCAGAATTATAACTGGCAAGTTTAATTTTATCATGCAGCTGGCAAAGGCAGAAATTGTTTAGAGAAGTTACAGGTTAGACGAACTGATATTCCTAGTAAATGCTAAGGGAGTTTTGGAGTTCCTAGCTATCATAAATACATAAGTAACTATGGATCAGGAAGCTTTAATTAGTATTATACACCCTCAACAACCAAGTGTTGAGGGTTGACGCCTTGCTGCTTTCTGCTTATTAAGTTGGCTGTGACTTTTACTCTGCTTGCTAATTACTTTCCATTTTGCATAAGATTATAATTTAAAAAACACAGAAATCACTTAACACACATTACTGTTTAAAAGGTTTTTTGGTAGTTATTTGATCCGAGCACTAGTTACAGTTATGTGTGACTTACCATTCCATTCTATTTAAGGTAACATTTTACTTTATATTAAATTGCCTAAAAGACAGTCTAACTTGAGCTGATATTACTTGCAGTGAATTTTATAATACTACTTACAAGATAGTGCTATAATAAAAATATTTCTTTTATCATCACAATTGCTTTAATTAAAATATGAATCTCACCTATTTTTCTATATTTCCTGTACATAGACCTTCACTTTATGCCTCATTTGTTTATCATTCTAAATCTTATTTGTTTTTTCAAAGAGCTGGCATGTTACATGACAATTTCAGAAGAGTCCCCAATGAGCTTCTATAGCTTTACCTTGTCATTACAATTAAATTTTTTTCTAGACCTACAAAGAGAACAGAGTAAAAATGGGACATCCAGCTGTCAAAAGCAACTTTATTTTAGGGTGTACACTGCAGTGGGTCTGGTTGGGAAGGAGTTAATTTTCTTCATAGCAGTCCATACAGTGCTGTGCTTTGCATCTGTGACTGAAACAGTGTTGTGAACAATCTACAACTGAACAGTGCTTGCACAGTATCAGTGCTTCTGCTGTTTCTCCCAGTGTGGAGTGGGCAGGAGGATGGGAAGGGACACAACCCGCAAAGCTGAATAGTAGTTGATAATTTTATCAATGAAAAAAAAAGAGTAAGAGTTTATAATCTTAAAAATGGCTGCATAACCTATCTTAAAAACAAAGAAGCTGTTTATAAAGGGAAAATTCAATAATTTATGAAGTTTTAATTAAATGACTACAAATATATACGATTTGGTTTTGATATCTGGAGTGTAGTCTAAGCCATGTATTTGGAACAAAATGAGCTGGCTTTGGCTGGGACAGAGTTAATTTTCCTCACCATGCTTTGGATTTGTGCTGAAAAAACAGCTGATAATGCTGGGGTGTTTTAATTACTGCTGAGCAGTGCTTACACAGAGTCAATGCCTTTTCTGCTCCTCACTCCACCCCCCAGCAAACAGGCTGGGGGTGCACAAGAAGCTGGGAGGGGACACAGCTGGAACAGCTGACCCCATCTGACCCAAGAGATAGCCTACACCACATGATGTCATGCTTGGCATATGAACCTGGGGGAAGAAAGAAGAGGGGACATTTGGAGTGATGTCTTCCCAAGTAACAGGTGTGATGGAGCCCTGCTCTCACAGAGATGGCTGAACACCTGCCTGACCATGGGAAGTGGTGAATAAATTCCTTGTTTTTCTTTTCTTCCATGCACAACTTTTGTTTTACATATTCAACTGTCTTTATCTCAACCCATGACTTTTCTCACTTTTATGATCCTCTCTCTCTTCCAGCTGAGGGAGAGTGAGAGTGCTTAGTTGCCAGCTGGGGTTAAACCACAACACAGAGACATAGCGTGACCAGCAGGTTGAGGCAGGTGATCCTGCCCCTCTACTCTGCTCTCGTGAGACCTCACTTGGAGTATTGTGTGCAGTTCTGGTGTCCTCAACATAAAAAGGACATGGAACTGTTAGAACAAGTGCAGAGGAGGGCCACGAGGATGATCAGGGGACTGGAGCACCTCCCGTATGAAGATAGGCTGAGAAAATTGGGGCTGTTCAGCCTGCAGAAGAGAAGGCTGTGTGGAGACCTCATAGCAGCCTTCCAGCATCTGAAGGGGGCCTATAGGGATGCTGCTGAGGGACTCTTCATAAGGGGCTGTAGTGAGAGGACAAGGGGTAATGGGTTCAAACTTAAACAGGGGAAGTTTGGGTTGGACATGAGGAAGAAATTTTTTACTGTAAGGGTGGTGAGGCACTGGAATGGGTTGCCCAGGGAAGTTGTGAATGCTTCATCCCTGGCGGCGTTCAAGTTGGGGCTGGACATAGCCTTGGATGGCATGGTTTAGTGGGAGGTGTCCCTGCCCATGGCAGGGGGTTGGAACTCGATGATCTTGAGGTCCTTTCCAACCCTAACTATTCTATGATTCTATGATTCTATGATTCTATCATTACGTGATTCCATCATATATTAAGGAACTTATCTTGTATATTACCTATAATTCATCTACAGTTGGTGAATTATTATTCAAATTTATCTTGTTTATTCTTTTGCTTCTTCATGCTTTTTCATGGCATTGATTTCAACAGGAGACTTTGTCTTGTCTTCAGGCTGTGATTAATTCGTAGCCATTTGAGTTATCACAGACCTATAATCATCAACTTCAATTTGTTTTCCCCTGTCATTAAAGAATTGATTTATCATCTAGTTCCACAGTTTTAAAATGGTATCGATTTATACGTGAACTAAATGCGATGATGCACACAGATTCATTGGGTATTTGTGAAGTCACTGATATTTGGTTTTAGTGGGGAGAAGACTGAGGAATTCTATATATGTAAATCAAATAAACGCACTTAGTTGAACAATCATTTCGGGTGTGTGTGTAAATATACATAAATATGTATAAATGGGATACACTAAATACTCATAGCAGCTAATTCATTGCTTAATGTATTTTTATCTCACTACAGGTTGAGCTGGGCCAGTAGAACACCTATTAAAAGTATAGATTTATGTTCAGCCTTTATAATCTCTGCTAATTTTAAATATCTAAAAATTATGATGCCATAATAAGCTAATTCTCTAATCCCCCTTTGTAACTTCTGTAAAGAATTAGGAAACCTGAAAGGATAACTCTTTCCATTCAAAGTAAAACAATCACAGGTGATATGAATTGCCCTAGAAGAGCTTCTTTCTGGTGCTTTACATAGGCTAGCTGCCATATGGCTAAAGTTAGTGAAAATAAATTCTATCCCAAGCCACCTTTTCAATTTCAGAACATAATCTATCAGTCTTCCAGTGGCTCACACAGCTGTAAGAAGAGTGTCAGATCAAGTCTTCAAGTTTAGGCAGTAGAAATTTAGAATTGGTATAAAGTAGGCTGTATCCATGATAAGAGGTTGGGCCTAATCGCAACTCTAATCATGACTGTAATCATGAGCCCACTACTAAATTCCTACCTCTTTCATCCGCTGTCCTGGGTTCAGCTGTGATAGTTATTTTTCTCCTTCCTAGTAGCTGGTGCAGTGCTGTGTTTTTGACTTTAGCATGAGAACAGTGCTGGTAGCAGACGGATGTTTTTAGTTGTTGCTAAGTAATGCCTACTCTGATCAAGGACTTTTTCAGTCTCATGCTCTGCCAGTGAAGAGGGGCATGGGAAGCTGGGAGGAGGCAGAGACAGGACGTCTGATTCAAACTAGCCAAAGGGGTATTCCATACCACAGCATGTCATGCCCAGTATATAAACTGGGGGGAGTTATCCAGAAGGCCCAGATTGCTGCTCAGGTAGGGCTGGGTATCAGCCAGTGGATGGTGAGCAATTGCGTTGTGCATCACTTGTGTTTAGTGTTTTCTTTTTCTCTTGTAGTTTTATATTCTCTCCCCTTGTTATTTCCCTTATTGTTATTATTATTGGTGGTAGCAGTAGTAGTTTTGTATCATACCTAAGTTACTGCACTGTTCTTATCTCAACCAGTGGTATTAACATGTTTTTGCTTCTCCTCCCCATCCCTCTGGGAGCAAGCAGGGAGGAAGAAGGGAGGGGACTGCATGGTTTTGAGTTGCTGGCTGGGTTTAAACCACCACATCCACCCAGGCAGAAAACAGCCAGACATGTGGATTAGAGCTTTCCATTGGCTCAAATGGGTGTATTTACATGGTTAAAGATAAGCAATTGCCTGAGTGCATTGCTGGATCAAGGCCAAAGTATTTTCCAGGTTTCCTGATGGCTTACTTATCTTCACCACAGCTTTGCTGAATGGACTTTTAGGTTTGGGAAAGAAAAGGTCACACTTCATTTCTTTTGACCCAACACAAATTCTGCATCTTCTGAGAATAATTCACTTGATGTAGCAATGTATCCTTCTTATTGTCCACTGCTCCTTTTTGACCTTCGTTTCTGGTAGTATTAAAAGGCACTTTATTAAGGAATACAGAGATAGAGTAATAAAACATGTTAATGACCTGACATAACAGACATTGAAATCAGTGTGACTTTCTTCATTGACTTCAATGGGGTTTGAATTAGTTTATAAAATGTTATATATATATAAAATTAGTTTATATATTCCTTAAATTTAAGGAATAGCAATCAAAGAGTTCTTTGATCAACAGCCAAAAGATCAGTGTCTATAATATAGAAATTCTAGTGAAAATAATGCCACAATAACTGTTTCCTTGTCTAAAATGAATTATTGTTAGCCTCTGTGATATAACCAATTACAATAATCATTATGTACATACACGGATATACAAAACACACAAATGCATGTAGTAATTAAAAATTAAATTATGATTCAACAGATGTTATGAAATGTAAGTATTAATAACCTCATTAAAAAGTCTGATGGATATAAAAGCTTTCCCATTGTAATTACTCTCAGAAAGAAAGGAAGTATTGTTAATCTGCTGAGCAGCTGATGACACAGAAAATTATAAATAATAGAAACAATGTTCAAATTAATTCTAGATTAGAAGGACAAAATAGTTTGTATTTAATAATAGGAAGACCATTTTTAGCAGAGAATAGGCATGATATTCTATTGGAGAGTTTTAATTATTAGACTCCTTTTCTCTCCCATGATCCTCAATTTTTTATAAAAAAAGTAATCTCTCTAATAACAGGTCTAAATGAAGCTAGATGCTAGCCAGCAGCATCCTACAAACACAGCATTGTCAGAATATTAATGAAAGATCTCCTTTCAAAAAGTTTTGAAGCTGTGGAAAGCTAGTGAGAGACTTCAGTATGTGCAGGAACATGAAAGACAATTGCTTGGACGATTTTAGGCAATAGAGTTTGTGGCATTCATATTCATTTGATATATATAATTAGTGAGTATTTTAATAGTTAAGCTAATTCTGGACACAGACTCTTTTTTCATTAGTCTGAGCTGCTTCTCATATGTAGAGGCATAGCTACTGAAATAGAAACCTAAAAAGACCAGGCTACCATTTTTTACCATATTTGGCAAAGAAAATTCATCATTGCTGTATCATGCACTGCCAGCATACTCTGAATTTGGCACTTTCAGTAAGTTACATTAATACTTATATACCCACCATCACCTTCCCATGTCTTTTAGTAACACAGTGAATCTGGCACATATTAAACATATTTTGCATATAAACTCTGGGCAATGGTATAAAATACAAATTGGTCTTTGCCATCCATTATCATCATTATTTCTGTTTAGTTATCTGTTCCTTGAAGAGTCAAACTGAGACAATTGCTTATATTAATCATGGCAAGAAATGCTAACACATCCCATAGAACTATTTTTTTTTTTACTTATTGGCTTTTTTACAAGTTATATTGGCAAAGTCATTTCACAAGCTTAATGGAGGACTCCAGCTTGTAAAATGTATTGTTCAAGGTAGGTCATATAGTGTAGTATTTACAGAAATAGAACCAGACAGGTTCAGTGACTAGAGTAGTTAAATAATAATGACAAAAAAGCTGTGTTTATCCTTGCTTTTTATACCCTGAATATTTTTGTTCCATAGGAAATGTAATGTTATCATGCAGTCAAAAGATCAGGTTTTACTCACTGCAACCCTTTCTGGTTAAGAGTTACAGTATGTTAGAATTTGTAATTTATAAATCCCATCATCAGTAGTTTAAGGTATCTGATGAATATTGAAATTATGACATCATGAAGGGTGGAATCATTTGTGTCCAAAACCAAGACACTATCAGTAAAGGGTTTAGAAAAAAAATCCCTAGATTATAAAATAAAAGTCATTGTCGTTCATAGTGGAAACTTGAAGTTAGCAACTAGCCATTGGAATTGTATCCAGCAGTTAGCTTTTATCTCAAAGATGTTTCGGGTTTCCTAGTGCAGAAATGCACTTGTAGTGCAAATGTAAATTTACTATCATGAAAATCATAGAATAGTTAGGGTTGGAAGGACCTTTAGGTCATCTAGTTCCAGCCCCCTGCCATGGGTAGGGACAACTTCACACTAAACCGTGTCACCCAAGACTCCATTCAGCCTGGCCTTGAACATTTTCAGAGATGAAGCATTCACAACTTACTTGGGCAACCCATTCCAGTGCCTCACCACCCCCACAGGAAAAACTTCTTCCTTATATCTAACTTAAACTTTCCCTGCTTAAGTTTGAACCCACAATAAAATAAAATACTGAAATTTATATATTGCCACATTAATGTAAAAGGTTAACCATAAAAGTTACTTTGAGGTCTAATTGACAGCATGTTTTATTTAGTGCTTGAATTAACTCTTTATGCTTTTAATTAAGTTTTGAATTAAGATTTGGTTGTTCACCATTGGTGAGGTGCATTGAATACTCACTAATCCTGAACACTATGCTGTCTCACCTGAGCAGTTTAGCTTTAATCTACCACTGATTTAAAGTCCACTGATGTCTTTGAATATTTCTGTATAGGTAGGGGCAGAGAGATATATGTTCATTCTTACCCTTGCATTGGTCTGCCACAAACAAGCCAGCTCACTAGCACATTATCATAGTAGCTACTGACGTCTTTAGCAAGGTATCAGTCTATTGCTAGGGCCACAGGTCTTCATTAGTGCACCTACATGTCTTCCCAGCTGATTCCAAATTGTCTGCAGTAAATTCACAGTCTGTACGGTGCCTTGCATTTGCCCTTTCTTACCCATGTAAACAAATGCTCTGTATCAGTGCTTTTCATAGCCCTGCTCTACTCTACCATGCTGCCTTCTGCCTCAGTTTCCCAGAAGGACAGAACTACGCTGGAAAGGAAGTGCTGACACTGTACCCATGTAGATCTTCTCAGTGACAACCGGGATACTCACACAGTGAGGAACTGGGAGTACAGTGCCGGAACTAGCTGCCAATGAGCAAAATGCCTGAGGAATACTTCTTCAAGGTAAGACTTTTTCTCTTGCCATTCCTGACCAATGTAAATATATTTAGCAAAGCAAGACTTTTTCACATGACTTGGGAGAAAATGCTGACATAGAAAACATTGGTTTTTCAGCATTTACAATAATATATTTTGAGCATCATGCAGAAAAGTACACCAAACACTTCAGATAAAGTTCATTATGCTGTAGAGTAAGTAATCACATGAACAATTAATGAAATATGGCTCTGGAGTTTATGGGAAAGCAAGCTCTTCTTGTGATAAAAAGGAATGAACAGAATAATACCACATTAAGACGCACTTCCCATGCGGAAGTTATTTCACAAGAAAGTGAAAAGACTCTGCCAACAAGGCTTTCGAAATTTAAATAAATCTACTTGCGTTTGCTGCTCTAATTTAGCAGGTCAGTATTTCAAAGAAACCCTGGAGATAAGCAAGCTGGCAGGAAAATGAAAGAAGTAGTGGGGAGAAGAATGAGAAAAGGGTTTGGGCCTGAATTACTCTTGGCATATATAGGTTGTGAGTAATGTTAAAAATTACAGCTGCAACAATGATGACTCTCTGTTATAATACATTCTGTCAGAAGCAGCCTCTTCGGTGACCTCTAGTAATATGATTCTGCTGGTGGATACTTGAGAACTTGCTGAGGAAGCGAGTAATTGCAGCAGAAATGGCAAGCCATTCCTCATTCCCCAAACAGGAATCTGGCACTGAACTAAATATTCAAAAAACAAAACATACATTGCGCAAAAATAAATAAGAAAACCTTTTTATTTTTTGTACATGAGAGGAACACTTCCATTCTATAGGATATAAGGGTCATGATAGCACGTAACCACAGAGTCTTTGTCTAACAAATCACTGACTATTCTTTTGACTGTGTAAAATTGCCTTTTGTCCACAGGAAAACTGCTGAATGAAAAAATTATTGGAAAAAGCATTGCCTTTTACATGCTTGAAGCAAGCACATTAATTTATTGCTCATATCTTTTGTTATACTTTCTTCAGCAATAATACTCTATATTTCATTTTCAGCCCACCTATAAAGGTACAAATGCAGCAATTATCTACAAACATTTGCTGCAGAAATGCAGCATATAATTACAACAGCAAAAAAGCCACTAAATTTACAGTTCTTCTGGAGTGTGGTTTTATAATTTCAGTAACACTTCAAAAAGAAAGAAAGACAGATGCTTACCCTAGACACTAATCCTGGAGAAAATGTTTTTCATCACAGTAATACAAAGTAAAAAGTAACTAATCATTAACACTCCACCAGTCTAGTTGCCAGAATCTGCAACTAATAATTTCCTGGGATTTCTGCCTAATAGAAACTGTATTCATCATTTCAGTTGTTCCTGAAGTACAGCAAGGTATTGGAAGAAGCTGCATTTATGTGTGAAAGAGAGTCAGTTCCCTGCTGTGAACAGGCTGTTTCCTGCCTATTACAGTAAATACAATACCTAAGCATTGTTTAAAAAACTTATTTTAATCTTTAAATTTTTGTACTGTTTCTTTTTCTTTTCCTCTCCTCCTCACAAAAGCCTTAAGAAAAGAATCTTTTGTTCGAAATAAATGTGGGAAGTAAATCATGTGGAAAACATGTGTCATGGGTTAATAATTATTTGTATCCAATCCACTTCTTTCATGTAAAAATTGTATCTTTTCGCACTGAAAGCGTTCACCAAAATTTTGCACTTAGAACTAAAGAAAACATTCAAATGTAAGTGAAATAGCGGGTGAGTAAGTCCAATACTCTTAGTAAATTTCAATGATTTTTGTCTTCAAATTTACCTAGTATTTAAAAATATTTTTAAAAATGTCAAAAGTTAAGTTAAAAAAGATAATATTTCAAGTCCTTAAAATTTTCCATTAGATATTGAAATGAGGATCCTTTCTCATGTATAATGTGAAACAATAAAGCAACAAAACCCACCACCTAGTGATGCTTGCCACCACTGTAATTTCCTGAACCAACCAAAGTATGCCCACCAGATAATGTGATCACAGCCATTTTTAAGTTTTGTCTCTTTTTACCTTGCTGATAAAACCAACAGCATTATTTTGGTGGGAGGTTCTATACATAAATTAAGAATGTTAAAAAAATTTTACTTAGATGTGCAGGGGAAACTTAACTAAGACCATGGAACCTTCCTAAATAGTCCTTGGGCATTTAACATAATCAAATTTTTCAGGCGTCTGATCCGAAGTCTCTTATTCTGGCTTTAAAATGCTATAATTCTTTGCCTAGCTCCTCATGATAAGTATTCTGACTACTACAACTGGAAACTAGACCATATAATTAATTGTCAGGCATGGAATTCCACACGCATAAAGAAAAATACAAGTGAAAATATGCAGTCAAGCATAATACTTAAAACTTTTCAATTACTTTTATTTTTTATGAGGAGCAAGAGATTCCAGCTTTCTCCTGGAAGTTTGTGTCTTTATTACCATTACCATTATCAGTCATATCTATTACTTCAGTCTCTAAAGGCCACCACAAAAAAAAAAAAAAAAAAAGATTCACTCATTCAAATACTGAGCTACTGAAGGCAGTATAACAGCCCAAAATATTGTGTGTTCTCTCTAATGCAAATGAACAAGACAGTTGCAGAAGTAAAACGCCAGAACAGAGTGCTAGCAGTCACATCACAACACTTGAGAGCTTGAAGTTTGTAATCCTTGGAAAAATAAACCCCAGGAAGACTGGGAGAAGCTAAACAGACGGAAATACGAAGGGAAACAGTGTGAAGTTAGTAAAACAGGAAGGAAAAGGTAAGTGGGGCAAAAGAAAAGCTGAGGTGAGGATCAAGAAAAGAGGACAGAGAAATCAATTCAGAATTATAAAAATTTTTGTAATTGTAAACACAATTTCATATATGCATTTCTGATAAGCCTATTATTGTAAGTTTCCAAATCCAATTGCTTCAATTCTTTCAGTTTGTTAGAGCTAATAGATTAAAAGAGCACACAAAAACATTTTGTCAGGTATTCCATTGCTTTGTTTTGGGGACTTCATGCAGGCAAGCAGTAGCAGCAAGATCATGCATTGAAATAATTAGGAAGAGGAGCTTATTAGATTAATTTTTATATCACTTTTGAATAAAAGAACACTGACTACTGGATTATTTTCCTAGTCTGATTCTAGCTAATATTATTGTAATATCTCTCAGAACTATGCACTTACTAGACCTAGGTAGGTATACATGCAAAATCAAATTGGAGGAATATGTTTGTTAATTATGTATACACTTTCAGTCTTTGTGGATTTTAAAGTTCAGTTCAACGCACTGAGATTGAGAGCTCCCTTACATTTCCCTGAAATCACATCTCTAGCTCCCATATTTGCAATGCAGAGCTGGAGCGTCTCTTCCTTCTACAGCCTAGCTATAGGCAGCTGGTCACACATCTTTTCATCTCTGGCTGCACTCATCCACCACTGCAGAGCCTATATGGGAGAGGACTCATTGTCAGACAGTTTAACTGCTGTTAGGGAAGGCTAGTCTCCTGGCAAGGTTTCAGGCTTCACAGTCTCAGCGGAAGGCAGTAACTCCCACTTGCAAGCTTGCACTGTGGTGTTTATTCCCTCACTTTAGCTCCATTACATGGCGCGTATGCCAGGCTGAGATTCTCCATGACACGGTCACAGAACCAAAGCACAAGGCATTAAGAGGCCTAGAAAACTGCACTATCCATGCGTGTGCATAGACACACATATAACAAGCATCCAAACAGATAATGGAAAGACAGTGCATTTGCTCCCGTGTCAGAAACACAAAACTGAATCAGCTTTTTTCAAAAACTTCACTGAATTAAAAAATGACACATTATTTTTCAGATGAGTTATGAACATGGAAACATTTTAGAATCAGACTCATAGAATAGTTAGGGTTGGAAAGGACCTTAAGATCATCTAGTTCCAACCTTCCTGCCATGGGCAGGGACACCTCACACTAAACCATGCCATCCAAGGCTCTGTTCAACCTGGACTTGAACACCACCAGCGATGGAGCATTCTCAGCTTCCCTGGGCAACCCATTCCAGTGCCTCACCACCCTCACAGTAAAAATTTCTTCCTCAGATCCAATCTAAACCTCCCCTGTTTAAGTTTAAACCCATTACCCCTTGTCCTCTCACCACAGTCCCTCATGAAGAGTCCCTCCCCAGCATCCCTAGAGGCCCCCTTCAGGTATTGGAAGGCTGCTATGAGGTCTCCACGAAGCCTTCTCTTCTCCAGGCTCAACAGCCCCAACTTTCTCAGGCTGTCTTCATACAGGAGGTGCTCCCATCCCCTGATCATCCTCGTGGCCCTCCTTTGGGCTTGTTTCAACAGTTCCATCTCCTTTTTTTGTTGAGGACCCCAGAACTGCACACAATACTCCAAGTGAGGTCCCACGAGAACAGAGTAGAGGGGCAGGATCAGCTCCCTCAACCTGCTGGTCACACTCCTTTTGATGCAGCCCAGGATACGGTTGGCTTTCTGGGTTGCAAATACACACTGCCGGCTCATGTTCATTTTTTCATCGACCCACACCCCCAAGTCCTTCTCCGCAGGCCTGATCTCAATCTCTTCTCTGCCCAACCTGGAGCTGTGCCTGGCATTGCTCCGACCCAGGTGGAGGACTTTGCACTTGGCATGGTTAAACTTCATCAGGTTGGCATCAGCCCACCTTACAAGCATGTCAAGGTCCCTCTGGATGGCATCCCTTTCCTCCAGTGTATCAACTGAACCACACAGCTTGGTGTCATCAGCAAATTTGCTGAGGGTGCACTCAATCCCACTGTCCATGTCACCGACAAAGATGTTGAACAAGACTGGTCCTAACACTGATCCTTGAGGGACACCACTCGTTACTGGTCTCCAGCTTTGTCAGTGTTAAAATTCTGTTAAGCATCTGAGGAATAAATTCCATGATTTCCCATGCATTTTGACTGAGATTTAAGTGACTATCTATATTTGAGTAAGTTGCCTTAGACTCCCTTATCAATGGAGAGAAGTTGCCATTTCTGGGGCATTATTTATCTCATCTTGAAATAGATGTCTAAAACAAATCAGATGATGTGCCCTTGCACTGCCTTTTACCCCCCACAAACTGTAAAAAGCATGACTAGCTTGGATATACATGTCTGCACTGTAGGAATTTACAGGTGGATGATAAATTCCACACTGTATGATTTATGATGAACTGACTTTGATGGTCAAGAAGGGATGAGTTCCAACTGAATTTTAACCAGCTGCAAAGTTGGATCATTGTTGTGGTTTAAACCCCTCACGCAGTCACTCTCTCACTCACTCCCTGTTTCTTCCCCCCAGCTCCTGCGGGATGGGGAGGAGAATCAAAAGAATGCAACTCCCGCGCGTTGAGATAAGAACAGTTTAGTGACTAAGGTATAACACAAACCACTGCTGCTACCACCAATAACAAAAATGACAAGGCAAATACAAGGAAAGAGAATACAAGTGCTCACCACCAGTCCCCAGCCCGACCAAGCAGTGCACCCCACACCAGCAGCGAGCCCCCTTCCCGGCTCTCTTCTCTCCGTTTTTACATCCTGGACATGATGTGCTGTGGTATGGAATACCTCTCTTTGGTCAGTTTGGGTCAGGTGTCCTGTCTCTGCTTCCACCCGGCTTCTCCTCCTCCCTGGCAGACCATGAGGCTCAGAAAGTCCTTGGTCAAACCAAAACATTACCAAACAGTAACTGAAAATACTGGTGTTATCAGCGCTGTTCCCAGGCCCAAAATCAAAAACACAGCACTGCACCAGCTACCAAGAAGGAGAAAAATGACTGCTACTGCTGAACCCAGGACAATCATTTATAGGGTTTCTCTGCAAAGCAGATACCACAGTATTTTCTAAGCAATTGAACTTATGCTCTAGCAGTTGACCAGACATTCCAGCCTTACTTATCTATGGAACTGGTGGAAATATGATAACCTCTGAAGCCATTGCATCCTTTTGAAACCTTCCTTGGCAGATTTTACTAGATAAAACCACAGATTCAAAGTTATTCGGAGAAGACCAATAGAAATACATAACGGTTAGCACTGCTACACAAGTGTTTGAGGGAAAACACGATAAAAATTTCAAATGACATTATGAAAATGGATTCTCACCTTCCATTTACATATAAGTAATGAATTGAAATGAGATAGCAACATAAATCAATGAGATAGTAGCATAAACAAAACCACTCATGACAAACTATATATTTTGCTTCTTAATTTCCTTCCTACTCATTTTAGACAACTGAATTTATTATTTGTGATAAAAAATACATCATACTGATCCAAATGAAACCAAGCTAATATTAAATATGACTGTTTCATTATTCCACAATATGCATCTCACTGTACATTTTTGTCTGATAAACTGTAAGATTTCTGTGGTTCAGGGACTGTCCTTTATTTATTATTACCTTTCTTAGTGTATCATCTATGCAACTGTCACACATAAATGATAGAAAGAGTAGTGTCATTTGCACAGAGGGCATAATAAAATCACTGTAGTTTAAGAAAATGTCTTCTTAGTTAGGGAAATGTCTTCTTAAGTAATGGTCATTCTGTATTTTAATATTTTATACTTTCTAAATTGGTACTGAGAGACTGAACTTTGATTTGTAACATTTCAGGCTCTGGGTATACTGCACAAGGATGAATGTTATTTGAAAATAGCTGTTAGCTCAAATGTCTTTCACTTGCTTCTTTGTTCTAGATTCAGAGAGAAGCAGTAATATTTTTATATTACCAATATTACTATATTGGTAATATAAAATATTTTTCTATTAGCAATATTACCATAAAGGAGAAAATCCTGAATGTTCTCAAGAGAGTTTGACCCAAGAACCATTGAATGCATTGAAAAATCTCACATTGGATTCAATTTGCTTTGGTTTTTGTCCCTGTAGAAACCACTGTCACATCAAGAATGAAATAAAAATACATTATTTGTGTTTCTTCATTCACTTTTCAATATTTTCCACTTCAATTATTATGCTATAATTCCATTGTTCTATGTGAACCTCAATATGATATCAAGTTTCTCTGTGATAGTCTAGTCTTTTTTCATATAAAATCTTGACAGGAAAGTGAAAAAAAAATATTTTTTCAGAAATTAGACTTTCTCATTTCAAAGACCAGAAGTTATATGTTATACTATTTTGAGTTAAATTACTTTACTATTATATTCTGACTATAAAGTAAGAAAAGATAGAATAAGGCAAATTTTGGTGTAAATTTCCTGTAAGGCAATAATTCTACTTTTTGACCAATTTATTTAGACTCACACAGCATGGAATCACTGCATAAACACTTTTTCTTATAGAAATTTCTAAATGCTTGATGGTACTGAATAGGGATTAGAGATGTGCCTATAGAATTATAGAATCATAGAATCATAGAATAGTAAGGGTTGGAAAGGACCTTAAGATCATCTAGTTCCAACCTCCCTGTCATGAGCAGGGACACCTCACACTAAACCATGCCATCCAAGGCTCTGTTCAACCCGGACTTGAACATCGCCAGCAATGGAGCATTCACAACTTCCCTGGGCAACCCATTCCAGTGCCTCACCACCCTCACAGTAAAAATTTCTTCCTCATGTCCAATCTAAACTTCCCTTGTTTAAGTTTGAGCCCGTTACCCCTTGTCCTCTCACCACAGTCCCTCATGAAGAGTCCCTCCCCAGCATCCCTAGAGGCCCCCTTCAGGTATTGGAAGGCTGCTATGAGGTCTCCACGAAGCCTTCTCTTCTCCAGGCTCAACAGCCCCAACTTTCTCATCCTATCTTCATACGGGCGGTGCTCCCATCCCCTGATCATCCTCGTGGCCCTCCTTTGGGCTTGTTTCAACAGTTCCATCTCCTTTTTTTGTTGAGGACCCCAGAACTGCACACAATACTCCAAGTGAGGTCCCACGAGAGCAGAGTAGAGGGGCAGGATCACCTCCCTCGACCTGCTGGTCAAGCTCCTTTTGATGCAGCCCAGGATACGGTTGGCTTTCTGGGTTGCAAATACACACTGCCGGCTCATGTTCATTTTCTCATCGACCAACACCCCCAAGTCCTTCTCCGCAGGGCTGTTCTGCATCTCTTTTCTGCCCAACCTGGAGCTTTGCCTGGGATTTCTCTGACCCAGGTGTAGGACTTTGCACTTGGCATGGTTAAACTTCATCAGGTTGGCATCAGCCCACCTCACAAGCTAAAGTCTCCAAATATATTCTCTGACTTTCATAGGCTTTGCTATCTTATGGTCCTTTCATAAAAGGAATAATTCAAACCGGCAAGATACCTGAGAGTATACATAGGAGCACAAGAGATGGTAGGAATAGATCAGAGTCACAGTTATATCATTGTTTGACATACGAACAATTTGTTCTCTTAACAGGCTTAGATATATTGTCTAACTGAGGTTTGGATTATTTGCTATGCATTTGCTTAAAGTGCTGCTAGTATAAATTTAAAGTCTCAAAGAACACTCCGTATTCTATTAAGACATTAAACTCTTGCTTTGCATTCAGGTCCATGGTGTTGTACATGACATGGCTTGGTTTTGTTTGTACTCAATTTGAAAGGTTTTAATGGGCTTTCTTGTTTTAGAATTGTGTTCTGTAAATACGATTCTGAATTCCTAAGTAGGGAAATTATCAAACAGAAAGAAAAAACAAGAGGATCTGACACTTGATGATTAAATATACTCCTCTCAGGACTGGGAGAGGGGTTCATAAGATAATTGTTGATTGTTAATCTAAAAATGGCCTGAAGAGGTAACATAAAAAGTACTCTAATTAACTTTGCCACTTAGGGAAGCTGTACATCTTTCACCTAAATAGTTGTATTTGTTCTATTCCAAAAATGCACATAATTAAACATTTATTTAATTTTAATTGAGTCCCTAGTGAGCATCCCTATGCCATTTTGTCTTTTGAAACTTTGGAAAGTTTCAAACAAAAAACTTCTACTAGCAAATCAGCCAGAGGCATGGTGTTGCCTTTGATTGACAACTCTGCCAGTAACTCTCTTTTAACAAGATCAGGATGATTTTGTTATTATAGATCATTTTGCTCACTGTGGGTGACAGCCTCAGGCACAAGTAGTCCAAATAAGCGCTTGAAGCCCCATGTTTTTAAGTAATACCAAAGGTACACCTAATCCAACACTTCCACACATCATGTTATCACATATCAACTGCTCTTAAGTTTCTGTCCAGTAACAAAGGAGAGGTAAGTAACTCAATCATTTATTAAAGCGTAAGTGACTTGGAGCTATTTTGTGTGCTGCCTCAAGAAAAGTTTACTCACAGCAATAACTTAAGTGATGTTTCCTGTGCATAAACATCACCAGTGCTTACAATACTGCTTCTCAAGAATCTCCTATGAAGGACGTTTACAAAGTAAAAGGCTTGGAGCTGGGGATCTGATTTACAATCATGAGTGGGACAGTCTGAGACTGAGGGAGGTGTGTTGCAAAGAGCTTCAGGGGTAAAATAGGAACACAGTGCTATGCAACCAGGCAAAGGGAAAATTTGTCTGGCTTAGCCAGGGCTGTTGCTTGGAGCTTTCTACAGTGACAAGAAAACAGCTATTCCATCAGTAGAACTGTCCTGGTCTAAGTAATGCACATGCTACGAGGATGTTGCCTGCATAATGCACGTTTTGCAAAAGATCACTTGAATTTGCACAAGAATGCTTTTTCATTTATAATATTATTTGAGTATATTGATATACTAATTCCTACAAGTCAATAAAGCTTGGGAAAAGAAACAGGACTGCTTTCTGATACGAGACACAGATCAATAACACAAAACTTGTGTTGATTCAACGCAAGTTGATCAACACAAGTAAGCACTTCCCCAGTAACAGAAGTCCATGACAGGCAAGGAACCAATCCCTGGTCTTCACAATTCCAGACTAGCTTCCAAATAACTTAATTATTTTCCTGTTTCAATGCAATCTTAAGTGGTGGGACCTCTAAATACTAACACAGTAGCAATGCTGGAATGAAGCCAAAGGCTTAACCAGTAGCATAGCTGTTCAGCATCCAAAGACCAGAGCTCTCACTCAGCTATGGAAACAGGAAGTAGGTTGGGTGGATAACGGACCCATTTTAATTTCTTACAGAAAGGTCCCAGATAAATGTACTACCTCATTCTGGCTGATTGATTGATACCACAGAGGATACTAACACACTAAGACAGGTATCTGGAAACTAGAAGGGCACCATGAATACTGAAATGAACTGGAAACAATAGTGAGCAGAAGAACAGTGTGAGCATGTGGTGCTTCAGTACCTATAAAGCAAGAAGTCTTATTCTATCAAAACTGGTAGCTGTGAACAAAGACAACCAAAGCAGTTGTTTTTTTGGGTGGTCTTGGGGAACACGACTGCTGCAACAACCCTTCTAAAGCACCTTCAGTCCCTGCAGACCAGGTCGTTCAGGGACCCTTGAATTTGCTGTGGCTTTAGGTGATACAGATTTCCCAGTTGCCTCAGACCTAGTTTTTGCTTCTGGAAGAAATTCTGGATAGTTATTTAACTTTGCATAAGGATTTAACCATATTGCAAGCAACTAAAAATGGGGTAAAATATAAACACTCAGTAATGACCATATTCATCCTTGCCAGCCCTCTATCTGCAAAAGATAAAGAGATAAATAGGACACTTTATTTCCAGTTCTATGTTCTTTGTTACTGCAAGTTTCTCTGGTGCATAGTAATTGTTAGCCAACAACAGACATTCTTTTGCTCCTCAACTAAAGTCCTGAAAATGGTAATATGATCTGAAATGCAGCAAAGTGTTAGTATGTTTGTGCTTCTTCAAGAACTGTGTTAACTCTTATTCTTATAGAGTTGTTATTAGTCACCCATAGGCATTTTAATTATCTGACATCTACCTAATATATTTGTCATACCTCATACTTTTGGAAGACAGTACTTCTTATGCTTCTTGCTTTCAGCTCACTCAAACTACAATGTGGGTACGCTTTGCACTTAGCAAATTTATAGTTGAACTAGGCTCATTGAAATTTGGATCAAGATCTCAATGAATGAGTACTTCTGGTGTCATTAACCATTGCATTTCTCACCTGAGATGCTCCGATTCGGTTTTATATTGTATCTCTTTCCTACATAATTCTCATACAGAAAAATAGTCTGTATTAAACTACTCCATAAGGAGATGCTGAACATCCTTATCAATAGCTGAGGAGGAAGTTATGTGTTACTGTGAAGAAAAAGGAGCCTCCCCTTAGAGAAAATGATGCTTGAATAAAGTGGTGACTTCAATAGCACCATTTCACTGATAGAAAGAAAAATTATTGAAAATTTAGGTATTTCTTCTTCTCAGAAAATGTCTGCCATTTTAAGAGCAGCCTCTATGACATGGCACAGAATGAGTGAGGTTTCGCAACTGATACAGTACAAATACATCCTCCTTTTGGGGGCATGGGAAGTATTTGTAAGTTGTGATGACTTCATAGATCATTAATGGAGCAATTGTTCAATCAAATAAATTAGCTTTCTCTGTGCAAACAAGCAGGTATACTGAAGGCAAAATATCTTATCATTCTGCATGACATGAACCTCAATTTCATATCAGAAACTAAGCTTGGCATACAACAGTGGTTTTAGTAACATAGAGAAACACAAACAAAAGCTAACAAACAAAACCAAAGTAATGCAATTTGTAATTAAAATGCTAATTTTAACCTCAGTTTTGTGAGGTGATGGGTATTTAGGAGCATGTTCTAATGTTCTAGCTAAGTATTACCCCTGCACAAACACAAAGGTCTTTCTGGTTGATAGAAAGACTCATATGATGGCAAAGGACTTCAGATAAGATTTGTAGGTTTTAATTCATAGAATCATAGAATCACAGAATAGTAAGGGTTGGAAAGGACCTCAAGATCATCTAGTTCCAACCCCCCTGCCATGGGCAGGGACACCTCACACTAAACCATGCCATCCAAGGCTATGTCCAACCCCACCTTGAACACCGCCAGCGATGAAGCATCCACAACTTCCCTGGGAAACCCATTCCAGGGCTCCACCACCCTCACAGTAAAGAATTTCTTCCTCAGATCTAATCTAAAACTCCCCTGTTTAAGTTTAAACCCATTACCCCTTGTCCTCTCACCACAGTCCCTCATGAAGAGTCCCTCCCCAGCATCCCTATAGGCCCCCTTCAGGTATTGGAAGGCTGCTATGAGGTCTCCACGCAGCCTTCTCTTCTCCAGGCTGAACAGCCCCAATTTTCTCAGCCTATCTTCATACGAGAGGTGCTCCAGTCCCCTGATCATCCTCGTGGCCCTCCTCTGCACTTGTTCTAACAGTTCCATGTCCTTTTTATGTTGAGGACACCAGAACTGCACACAATACTCCAAGTGAGGTCTCACGAGAACAGAGTAAAGGGGCAGGAGCACCTCCCTCGACCTGCTGGTCACACTCCTTTTGATGCAGCCCAGGATACGGTTGGCTTTCTGGGCTGCAAGCGCACATTGCCAGCTCATGTTCATTTTTTCATCAACCCACACCCCCAAGTCCTTCTCCGCAGGGCTGCTCTGAATCTCCTCCCCGCCCAACCTGGAGCTGTGCCTGGGATTTCTCTGACCCAGGTGGAGGACTTTGCACTTAGCATGGTTAAACTTCATTAGGTTGGCATCAGCCCACCTCACAAGCGTGTCAAGGTCCCTCTTGATGGCATTCCTTGCCTCCAACTTATCAACCGAACCACACAGTTTGGTGTCATCGGCAAACTTGGTGAGGGCGCACTCAATCCCACTGTCCATGTCACCCACAAAGATGTTGAACAAGACCGGTCCCAACACCCATCCCTGGGGGACACCACTCGTTACTGGTCTCCAGCTGGACACTGAGCCACTGAGCACTACTCTTTGCGTGCGGCCATCCAGCCAGTTCTTTATCCACCGAGTGGTCCACCTATCAAATTGATGTCTCTCCAACTTAGAGAGAAGGATGTCATGTGAGAGTGTCAAAGGCTTTACACAAGTCCAGGTAGATGACATCAACCGCTCTGCCCCTGTCCATCAGTTCTGTAGCCCCATCATAGAAGGTCACCAGATTGGTCAGGCAGGATTTCCCCTCAGTGAAGCCATGCTGGCTGTCACCAAGCACCTTGTTGCTTTTCATGTGCCTTAGCATGCCTTCCAGGAGAATCCGCTCCAAGATTTTGCCAGGCACAGAGGTGAGACTGACTGGTCTGTACTTCCCCGGCTCATCCATTTTCCCCTTCTTAAAAATGGGGGTTATATTTCCCTTTTTGCAGTCATCGGGAACTTCACCTGACTGCCATGATTTTTCAAATATGATGGACAGTGGCTTAGCAACTTCATCTGTCAGCTCCTTCAGGACCCAGTAAGGCTTTTAAAGTATTTGTAAAAGTTAAGCACATGTTTGGATTGCTTCAATAAATAGGGATAGAGTTAATCATGTATGCAAGTATTTTCATTATCTGAACCCTTAATATGAACATGCTGAAGACTTCTGTACAAGAAGATTCAGGTTCTGGTTATGGAGAATGTACATTCATTAATTAATACATATTTTTTGCTTTCCTTTAGTGTCTCAATGCATCTTTTCTTTTTATATTACCCAGTCAGTAAAGTTCTACTCTTGCAATGCTTCATATAAGCCTGTAGATACCAAAGATGCATATTATATGGTACAAACATTTTTCTTCCAACAATGGGTAATATGATTCCTTAATCAACCTGACTTTTTCCATTAAAAAGCTTAGCTCAGCTTTTGCACTTAGAAAATTTGTTTGTTGTTTTTTTTTTTTTTTTTTTCTGCTTGACTACATTTATTTTAAGGTGTGCGTGTGCGTGAGAGCATACCTGCATGGCTCAGTGCCTAGTAACTTTTATTATGTAGCCAGGAACATCTCAGTGTTTTCAACACAATTCCTTCTCTCTTGAGATTTATGTCAAGGCAAGAATGACTCATTCAACGCCAAAACTAAGGCTTCTGTGCTTTATTGTGCCTTATTTCATTCTGGGGAGGAAAAAACAATGTTCAGTTTCAGTAGTAAATTTGTAAGGAAACAAAGATAGAAAGAGACAGAGTAAGAAAAAACTTCTCACAGAGATTGTATTGACTTTGTCTTTTTAACATCAATTTTTCAGACCACTACTTACTATGAAAGGACATTAATATTCAGATATTGCCAAGGGAAAATGCACTTGAACAGGTTCCTGGCATTTATAATACATATTTCTAATTGTTGCATGGTATTGCTTCTTTGGATTTTGCTCTAAAACAAGATACTCTCCTTATTTTTCTAGACTGGATATAATTTTTGTCCTGTTACAAGAGTTATATTTTTCAGCTTCAAATAAAGATTATATGAACTGTGCCCTATGTCTCTGTTTTCTCCAACATTTTAATGCACAGTACTACAACTGTGTGTCAAAAAAAAAAAAAAAAAAAAAAAGTGGTAACTAAAGAAAACTCAGAAGTCAAGAGTTTGGAGAGCTTAAACACATAAATATAGCTCAGCTCAAGAGAAATGCATTTTGAAATTATTCCTTTAATGTATCAACATGAAACTGAGGACAGTCAAAGTTCAAAAAAAGTGTTCTTTTATGTTGGAGTAACAAACAGGTGAATAATCATTTTGCATGACAGAGAGCCAACATTAAGTCCTATCAGAGAACTTGAAGTGGCCAATGAATATAAGATGAAAAGGAAGTGGGTTTTATGAATAATTGTCTGTTATGAGATTATTGGTTTTAGGCTTCCCAATCTGAACTATGCTATACTGTATGTTCAGTTAAGTACTCATTGCAGTCAAAACATGAATCTGCATTTTCCAGCTCTCTATTGACTGTTCTCACTCAGTTTGTTTGACCGCTGAGACATGGTAAGAGTTCCTGTTTTTTTCATCTGCTGCACTACAACTACAGTGAAAAACAAACAGCAAAAGGGAAAACAAAGGAGATTATGTGAAGTGCAGAAACTGATCATCTGAAATTGGTGGGGTAGGATTTACAACGTAGATAACTTCTCTGCTCCAATTCTGTTGACAGTGCTTGGGAGAAGTAGCGTAACTGGGGACTTTTCAGAGAAAGCAAAGAACAGGAACTCCTATGGGCACAGCATGCCTTTTTAAAGTGTTCTGATGTGCTGCGTTCTATGAGTATGCACATATTTATATATATAGTTAAAAAGGAAGTCTATGTGTACTATATTAATGTGAAACTAAGTACGTTATCATGGAGTAAAAATTTAAAATTCACCAAGATTGCTGAGGTGACTGTCTCGAGAGGGGACGCCAGCAGCGCCTGATCGGGGGGAGGGTCGGCGTCCAGGAGCTTCATCTCAGAGCAGCAACTTGCACCGAGGGAGCCCCAAGTCCTCGACAGGACTTGCCCAGGAGCTGACAGCTCAGCGGACGCGAGGAGCTGACTCAGAGAGGGCGGCGCCAGGAGGAGCGGCACCACCCTGACTGGGCAAAAACCTGCCTCGGGGAGCGCGAGCGACCAGGGCGGGTTCAAGGCAGTTTGCGCGGTGTTTCGCGTAGGCAGGCGAGCAGGATGGTGAGCACTCGCCGTGTGATCAGGGTCCAGTCTGGGAGCTCTGCTCTGGCTGCCCCAGCGGTGGTCAGTGTAGGCACCCAGACAGAGCTGATGGGAAGAGAGGCTGCAGTGCAGAGCTCAGGGTGTAGAGAGGCCTGCACTGCTCTCCTGAGAGGAGGGTGCACAATGGTCAGGGCTGCACTCTGTGCTCCTTGGTGGAGGTCCCCCTGCAGCACGTGGCTGAGCTGCAGAGTGCTGCTATTAGGCTGAAAGGTGTCAGGGCAGCTGAGGGGAAGCAGCACTGCTAGCTCCAGGACCGGACTGTGTAGGGGCCTCAAGCGTCTGCTGTTGCTCATGCAGGAAAGGAGGCTGCTAACCCAGGGAGATGGGAAACAGTAACAGAAAAAAACAACAAAAAAAGGAGGAAGAGGACGATTAAAAGCGAGGGGCTTCCTCCTACATCTGTTGTCCCCACCCAGAACCGCTTTGCTATCCTGCAGGGGGCTGATGAGGAACTACACTCCCACCAGGAACAACCGGCTGATGCACTGGCAAAGAAGATCACTACCGGTGCTGCCAGGAAAAAAGGGTGGGCCGTAGTAGTAGGGAGCTCTACTCTGAAAGGAACAGAGGCACCCATCTGCCGGCCTGACCCAGGCTCAAGGGAGGTGTGTTGCCTACCAGGGGCTCAGATCAGAGATGTTGCAGAAAAGCTACCTGCTCTAGTCAGTCCCACTGACTGTTACCCACTCCTGGTAATACATGTGGGTGCTACTGATATAGATAGCAGTAGCTCGGAGACCATAAAGAAGGACTACAGAGCTCTGGGAGAGGTGGTTAGGGGCTCTGAAGCTCAGATTGTCTTTTCGTCAATTCTCCAGGATACAGGGCAGGACCTTAAAAAGGCTAGGAGGATTGGGCAGGTTAATAAATGGTTAGAAGGGTGGTGCTATAGTCAGGGGTTTGGGTACCTTGACCATGGGACTCAATTTAGTAGGCCAGGTCTACTGGGGGCTGGTGGAGCTGGTCTGACAAAGAAAGAGAAGAGTGGATTTGGTAGGAGGCCTGCCAGACTGGTCAAGGATGTTTTAAACCAGATGTGCTGGGGAAGGGGGGCATCATTCCATCCCAACACACCCAGTCATTTGCCAGCACCTACAGTAAATGTTCGGAGCAATGTAGAGATATTCCAGCTGCTCCAGCCAATGAGCCAGCTTCATTTCGATCTCGGCTCAGATGCCTCTACACAAATGGCCGTAGCATGGGGAACAAACAAAAGGAATTAGAGATGTGTGCACGTCTACGGGGGTATGATATCATAGGCATCACAGAAACATGGTGGGACGGCTCCTATGCCTGTTGTGTTGGAATGGAAGGTTACCGGCTCTTTAGGAAAGATAGGCCCTGTAAGCGGGGAGAGGGAGTTGCTATTTATGTTGGGGATATAGGCTAGAGAGTATGGAGCTCTGTCTGGGGACAGGTGAGCAGTTGACAGACAGTTTGTTGGTCAGGGTTAAAGGGAGAACAGCGATGGGTGACATTATTGTGGGGATCTGTTACAGACCGCCTGACCAAGGGCACTTGCTGGATGAAGCACTCAATAGACAGATAGGAACAGCCTCACGCTTACAGGCCCTTGTTCTCATGGGAGACTTCAACCACCCTAATATCTGTTGGAGAGATGGTACGGCCCGGCACAAGCAATCCAGGAAGTTCCTTGATAGTGTGGAAGACAACTTCCTTCTGCAAGTAATAGAGGAGCCGAGAAGGAGAGGTGCCATGCTTGACCTTGTCCTCACCAACAGCGAAGGGCTGGTTGGAAATGTGACGCTTCAGGGCAGCCTTGATTGCAGCGATCATGAGATGGTTGAATTCGACATCCTCAGGACGGTGAGAAGAGCGTGCAGCAAGCTCACAGCCCTGGACTTCAAGAGAACAGATTTTGGCCTCTTCAGGAATCTGCTCAGTAAGATTCCACTGGATATAGCCTTAGAGGGCAGGGGGGCCCAAGACTGTTGGTTGATATTCAAGGATCACCTGCTGCAAGCTCAGGAGCGATACATCCCTACCAGAAGGAAGTGCATCAGGAGGGCCAGGAGACTGCCTTGTATGGGTAAAGCGCTGATGAGGAAAATTCAAAAGAAAAAAGAGGCTTATAAAAGGTGGAAGCAAGGTCAGGCGGCCTGGGAAGAATACAGGGATGTTGTCCGGGAAGCTAGGGACCAGGTTAGGAAAGCTAAGGCCCAGCTGGAATTCAACGTGGCTAGGGATGTTAAGGATAACAGGAAGGGATTCTGTAGGTACACTGTAAATAAAAGGTAGGTTAGGGACACCGTGGGCCCTCTCCAGAAGCTATCGGGAGAACTGGCTACCCTGGATTTGGAGAAGGCTGAGGTTCTTAATGACTTCTTTGCCTCAGTCTTCACCAGCAAATGCTTTGCCAACACCACCCAAGTCTTGGAAGGCAGACGCAGGGACAGTGAGAATGAAGACCCTGGGCCCACTGTAGGAGAGGATGTGGTTCGAGACCATCTTAGGAACCTGAACGTATACAAGTCCATGGGACCAGATGAAATCCATCCGTGAGTACCTTAGGAACTGGCGAATGAAGTTGCTAAGCCACTGTCCATCATATTTGAAAAATCATGGCAGTCAAGTGAAGTTCCCGATGACTGGAAAAAGGGTAATATAACCCCCATTTTCAAGAAGGGGAAAATGGATGAGCCGGGGAATTACAGACCAGTCAGTCTCACCTCTGTGCCTGGCAAAATCTTGGAGCGGATTCTCCTGGAAGGCATGCTAAGGCACATGAAAAGCAACAAGGTGCTTGGTGACACCCAGCATGACTTCACTAAGGGGAAATCCTGCCTGACCAATCTGGTGGCCTTCTATGATGGGGCTACGGAACTGATGGACAAGGGTAGAGCAGTTGATGTCATCTACCTGGACTTACGCAAAGCATTTCACACTGTCTCACACGACATCCTTCTCTCTAAGTTGGAGAGACATCAATTTGATAGGTGGACCACTCGGTGGATAAAGAACTGGCTGGATGGCCGCACGCAAAGAGTTGTGCTGAATGGCTCAATGTCCAGCTGGAGACCAGTAACGAGTGGTGTCCCTCAGGGATCAGTGTTGGGACCGGTCTTGTTCAACATCTTTGTGGGTGACATGGACAGTGGGATTGAGTGCGCCCTCACCAAGTTTGCTGATGACACCAAGCTGTGTGGTTCAGTTGATACATTGGAGGGAAGGAATGTCATCCAGATGGACCTTGACAAACTTGTGAGGTGGGCTGATGCCAACCTAATGAAGTTTATCCATGACAAGTGCAAGGTCCTCCACCTGGGTCAGAGCAATCCCAGGCACAGCTACAGGTTGGGCAGAGAAGAGATTCAGAACAGGCCTGCGGAGAAGGACTTGGGGGTGTTGATCGATGAAAAAATGAACATGTGCTGGCTTCTGTGTGCGCTTGCAGCCCAGAAAGCCAACCGTATCCTGGGCTGCATCAAAAGGAGTGTGACCAGCAGGTCGAGGGAGGTGCTCCTGCCCCTTTACTCTGCTCTCGTGAGACCTCACTTGGAGTATTGTGTGCAGTTCTGGTGTCCTCAACATAATAAGGAGATGGAACTGCTGGAACAAGTCCGAAGGAGGGCCACAAGGATGATCAAGGGATGGGAGCACCTGCCATATGAAGATAGGATGAGAAAGTTGAGGCTGTTCAGCCTGCAGAAGAGAAGTCTGCGTTGAGACCTCATAGCAGCCTTCCAATACCTGAAGGGGGCCTCTAGGGATGCTGGGGAGGGACTCTTCATGAGGGACTGTGGTGAGAGGACAAGGGGTAATGGGTTTAAACTTAAACAGGGGAAGTTTAGATTAGATCTGAGGAAGAAATTTTTTACTGTAAGGGTGGTGAGGCACTGGAATGGGTTGCCCAGAGAAGTTGTGAATGCTTCATCGCTGACGGTGTTCAAGGCCGGGTTGGACATAGGCTTGGATGGCATGGTTTTGTGGGAGGTGTCCCTGCCCATGGCAGGGGGGTTGGAACTAGATGATCTTAAGGTCCTTTCTCACCCTAACTATTCTATCATTCTATAATTCTAAGATCAGCTGTAAAAAGCTTACTTTCTATTTGGCAATTTCTAATCATTAGTTTGTACTTACAGTTCTTAATGAACTGAGTAACATCAGCTTCAAGAAATATTATGTTTCCTTGCTGTGTAAAAGTTGTCTTCATTCTAGGGGAGAATATAATATTTACAGTTCTTCTCAGAGTCATGAACCTGAATTTGACTACTTGAAAATCTAGAAATTGAGGAAAAAAAATAAACAAAATTAGGTGTTTGCACCAAGAGATTGCAGTCCCTTTCCTGCAGTCTAAATATTGTAAGGATGACTTGTTTTTGCAGAAGGAACTTTTTAAATCTTTTGAATATTATCTCACTGGTGGAATTTGGGGGTGGGAGGACGGTTGGAGTGTTTTGGGGTTCTTTTAGTGTCTCCTCTTATTATATGCAAAATATGTTCTTATTGCAATACTCTGTAAAATACTGATTTATGAATGTAAGAATCATGAAGCAACAACAGAACAGGCATAGTTACAGAGGTATGTTCTGTGGATATGCTGATCATGCTATCAATTTACATACCCTGTTACTCTGATTTGCAGATTTTTGTAAGCAGGTTCCCAATATTTTGAACTGTAACAGAAATCTGAATTTGAGTTGATCATCCTGATTGTGAAATTATTCTTTTGTTATCCCAAAATTCTTTTTAATAAAATCATTTGAAAGTGAAATACTGTGGTTACAATGGGTTTGTTTTTTGGGTTGGTTTTTTTTTCCTTTTGCCTTTCCAATACAGAAACATCTTGTGCTCTTCAAAAAGCAGCTGTTTTGAAAGACAATAGTCACTCTAGGAATAGTATACTTCTACCATTTTCACTGTGTACATTAGAATACATAAAAGCAATGCAAAAATTACAAATTTGAAAATACAAGTTTTCATGCCCTTTTTTTTTTGGTATTTTAGCAGTTGTTATTACATATTAGGTGTGTATGAGTATTAGGTCTGTTTCATTTTGCGTTTACAGTTTGCTCCATGATGCATCAATGTAGATCTAGAGACATAGTTTAGCAATGGATTTGGCAGTCTTAGGGTGCTGCCTCTCCGAGGCACGGTGGCCTGGTTTAGGGTCGGCACAGGCAATCACCTACTCGTGATCGCGGGTCCATTAGCACGCAGACACCAATGTGGTGGACGGCAAATGGCGTTTATTGCAGAGTGACACCGCATTATATAGCTTTGGTTTACAACGTCACTTCCGTCTGCTTACGTCACAAAGCTAAGACCTGGGGAGGGGCTCTGTCTTTCCGTTACAGCGCGACATCTTCCGACCGCCAAGCCCTGGCTGCCTACATTTCCCCCCCTTTCTATGCTTAAGTGAATTACCTAAGATATACTAATCTAAAAAAAAATAGGTATGACAAACTGGAACACACTTTGTAACAGTCTTAGAAAACCTATGTAAGAAACCTTAAATAGAAAACATAAGGCACTATAAGTGAGATGCTATAAAGAGGTTCCCCACAAAATATAAAGCACAAAAATGAGGTATGATGACCCTGTAAAATCAAAAGGTTGTTCCAAACAGCGTCGTCACAATGTAAGGAGGCACTCGTGAGAACCTAAAGTGTGGTTTTTGTAAGCAACCGAAATTTACAGTCCAATTCAGCAAGCTTCTTATCTTAGCTCCTTATCTTCCAGGCCTGCATTCTTGTTTCATTGATTGTCCGGAAGTTGCTTCTTTTCCACGGTCGGCTGCACAGAGGTAACCAGGAGTTACCCCTGCTACATGGCCAGTTGCACATACTTGCTTTCATTCAGAGCAGGCATATGTTCATTCTCTAACAAGAAATCATCCACATCTCCCCCTTTTCTTTTCTTGAGTAAGCCAAAGCTGTTTTACCAGGTTTTCAATCATACCACGAATACATTGCAAAATACAAGGTACAATCATAACTATGGTCAAGATTACTACCAAAATCATTCCAATACCTTTAATCAGAGATGTGAGCCAACCATTGAAGTCCCAAAATGTAAGAAGGGCATCTAACCAAGGAATTTTATCATTCTGATAGACATCATGAAGTACTTTCGCATGCTTCCAAATTTCTTTAACATCTTTCAAGGTCTTTCCAGACTGATCAAGATAACTACAAGAAGATTCATTAATTAAAGTACATACTCTGTCTACTTGAGCTGTTAATATATCTAAAGCCTCACAATTCTGCAAAACTATCTTTTTTAAAGAATTTACTTCTACTTGTGTCAACTTAGTCACATATGTATTACCATTGAAAACAGCATAACAAACTTCCACTGGATCTGGTTCTGGTCCTTTCCACTCATTATCATGTAGGTCTTTATATAGAACTGGTGGTTTGGGCAAGGGATCATCTGTTAGATGTCACATGCTGTATTGCAGAAAGAGAATCAAAACTAGACAAATTCAAAAGCTTTTGTAGAAATTACGCTTTGCAAACTGTTTGATGAAAATCCTTACATTTCCCTTGGGTGTTTTTATATATATAATACCTGCTTTAGACGACCCTATTCGAGCAGAGGATTTGGACTAGATCATATCTCCAACATATGCCAACCACAGGCTGCTTGGCCTGCCTTTCTCTCCTGTATAGTTCTCTGATAACAGGAGAGGCTATCCCTCACATCAAGGTCTGGCATGGCATGTGTCCCCACCACTCAACGCCTGCTGGGTTGCAGCCAGCAGCGGAGCTAAAGGTTCTTCTTGGTGGCAAACACAGAGGCCAACCCAGTCTTGCCCTTGACTGTGGTAGGAGGTATTTGGCCAACCTCAGTCGTGGCACATTGTTGTCAGTGCAGAGGTTCACCTGCTTCATTAAGTAATAAGTCACTACTATGGCAAAGCACATACAGATTTACATTAGCAATATGTACACTACAGGGTGCAGCAGCATGTTGAAGATGCCAGTGGCAGTGACAGACCAGCCAAAGAAAATTTTCCACCAGTGATGTACTTCTACCCTCTTAATTCGTTCCATTACCTGCTTTATAACACTATCATTGTATTAGAATCTTTCTAGTTTTTGCCTTAGCATTTTCTAGCAGCTGCTGCAAATTTGCATACTCTAACATCTGTTTTACAAGTGACAAATACATACAATATAAGGTGTAGTTTCTTATTAGCAACTGGCTAGTAAGTACAGGTGGTTTTATACACAAAATCACAGCCTCTAATAAGAGCTACTTTACATGCACACATATTCAAGCTCCTGTAGCTAAGGCATTGGGTTTTTCCGCTCATCTGTCCAGCTCATGGCAAGGCTTGAGAAACTTTGCAGGCAGCCTCCATGGACCTGTAGGTAGAACACAAATATATCCCTTCCCCCATGCCATCAGTTCTCGAGAAGTAAGTCAAGCTAAAAATGATTCGTTAAAGTAAAGGCATTCTGATGAAATAGGAATGTGAAGCAGGTGTAGAAGCAAACTGCACCGTATCTCTGCCACCGTATCAGCTGTTTGGGTGGAGGCTGGTAAAGCTTGGATTCTCCCTTAGGCTACCTTAAGCACACTAAGCAGGACTGCTCGGCAGCAGGTACAAAGGCCTGCCTGCCCAGCAGCAGCTACAACTGCCAGCCTGCTGAGCAGCAGCCATAAATCTCTGCAGGCAGCAGCACCTCTGCATTAACCCTTTCTTGCCCAAAACGTTAATCTGCTACCCATTAAAAACTTTTACATTAACCCAATAACAAAAAATACACAGAACACTGTCTGCCCTCAACAGACATACACATACACATACACACACATTCATGGGATCCCACAAACACACTCCACACAACTACAACATGTGAAACACAAAACGCAGACAGTTGTTACGCCCATTACATGGTCACACATACAAAACGCAGTGCAATGACCCTGTGAAGATAATCAAGAAACCAGCTCCGAGCAGCATCATCACAGTGTAGGGTGGCAGGCTCAATCTCAGCGGGCGTCCCCGCAGAGGCTCTGCCTCCCTCACATTGCATGAGGCTTGGGCTTCTAAACTGGCAGAAATGCACACTCGTTCCAATGCAGGTGGCCAGCCTGCATTGGAAGGAATGGCCTTCATCTATGAAAGGTTTACAAGGGCCAGTCAAAAACATAAACATACTTACATGTATTTAGCTTTTAGCATATAAATATCACAACAAGACTATAAAACACAATATACTTGCCTTATTTTGTCTTTACAATAAATACTAAAAGGTGACACTAAATGGGTACATTTTCAAAGCCACTTTTCAATGATTGAAACAAGCTCACCCAAATTTGACTAAGCACTATTGGCTTTGTTACAGTGTTATGCCACCCTATTGCGAAGCAATTGCGGTTGATAGTCTGCCTGACCATACTATAGGGAACAATCCGACAGACTGTAATTAGCAAAATAATACTCAAGGGATCTCCCTCGGTCAAGTGACAGGGAAAGGGAGATGCATAGGACAGATCCCAGAAGGGAAAAAACATCTTTATGCAAACAAAACAATACCACAAACAAGTAGTTGGTTAGTTCCTGCAAAGAACGCCAAGTGGGTATGTTCCAAAACAGGATTAACAGTCTGTGTTTTCACAAATATTTACACTTAATCAATGAATTTTGTGTACAAATCATCCTACTCCCCAGAATAAGAATCACACAAATGCCAAAAGACTAGACAGAAAACTAAAATAGGTATATCGTTCACTTTTAGTCGGCAGACTTAGTGTTGCTTTCTATCTGCCTAGGCATTATTGTGCGACTGCATTTTGCATATATGCCACTTGTGATGATAACAGTAATATTTTGATATTCTCTAATAGTAGCATAATTTTGCCTTTTTAAACCTTTGATCTGAATCTTGCAACAGAGCAGTTTATTTATTAGCATATAGGAGGCTGGGTTTTAACTCCCCTTTCTTCTTGTCTGAACATTGTTCTTTCTACAAATCTTTTGCAGGAGAAAATCCTTTCTAACTAGTGGAAAGGCTTGTGTGTGTATGTGAGAGTGCTATGTGTTGGTCTCTGTGGCTCTCTAGCAATGAGATGCTTGAATCTCACATGAATTCTCTTGAAGGAGATGTATCTGAGTGCAGGCTGTAGTACTTGGTTAAGGAAAGCTGTATCTTTTGTATGTGTTCAGTTGACAAAGAATATAGCCCTGTAGCAGTCTTTTTGTAGTGCTGGTTTAAGACACAGTAAATTAATATAGTGCAAGATATCAGAATAAGAATCACACAAAGGCATTACCGCCCCCTACCACGGATGCTAATTTGCCGCTGTTGTAGAATTCTCAGACTTGGACCAAATGCTCGGCTTTGGAGTGGACGGGACGCTTGGTATCAGAGTGTACAGGCTGTGGGGGTGTCCGATGATGTGGTCCTATGGACAAAAACTCACAATTTTCATTAGTTTTATTCTGAAGATCTGGTTTAATAGACTTATATGAATTGCTTTTTGATTGGGCTCCGGCCCCACCTACTTCTCGGACTCTGGCTCTGCCCACATCCCTTGCAGGCTCCGCAAGGGGGCCGTGCTCTTTCTTTACTCCGGCCCCGCCCGCTTCCCTTGCAGGCGGGCCGTTCCCCCCCTCTCTGTTCGCCCCGCCTGTTAGTGGGGGGGGCATGTGCCTTACAAGGGCATATTTCCGGACGGTCGCTCTGATTGGCTGTCCGCCCCGTACTCGCGCTTCCCTCCCCTTCCTGTTTATCCGTGCTTGTTAGTGCTAGCGCTTCCTCCTTGTTCCCGCATGGGGCGGCGTGTTTGCCCCGCCCTTCCCCCTGCCGCTCGGCGCCATCTTGGGGCGTATAGGGCGGTGGTCCAGCCCAGGCGTCTTTGGGCTCAGATTTCTCTGCGGCACTCCTGGCCTCTTCAGCAAGCCCGCCCCAAAAGGATTTTGCGCGGTTTTGTCCCTCCGTAAGCGGGTCGGGGTTCTGGGAATCGGGAGGTATAGCGCCCTCCCCCGAGTCTTTAGACTCGGTAAAAGTGCCATCATCTGGTGGGCGCGGAGTCTGCGTGGCTGCCCCAACTCCCAATTTGGGGGTAACCGACAGACAGTCCCTCGCCACCCTCCAGATATCCCGCTCCTGCATGGCCTTTTGCAGAGCTTGTTTAACTTTCCCCCACAACTTAAAATATTTCCCACAACCCGAGGACATTGTCTCCTCAGCTAATACTATGGTGCATTTAGCCCACACTTCTGGGTGGAGAATATCCACCGCCTGGTCAATGACCCCAATCTGCAAAAGTCTCGCAACGGCGAGAGTAAAATCTTTAGGTTTACAATCAATACCCCATTCTGATACAACCTTTACTAGGGCTTCCATCGTCCCTGAAGGTCTGGGAGCGTCCTCCCCACCGGGCTGGACCCGCCGCTCCGGTCGCCGCACGCCACTCCAGGCGAGATTCCCGGGTTTCGGCACCACTTGCTGCCTCTCCGAGGCACGGTGGCCTGGTTTAGGGTCGGCACAGGCAATCACCTACTTCTGATCGCGGGTCCATTAGCACGCAGACACCAATGTGGTGGACGGCAAATGGCGTTTATTGCAGAGTGACACCGCATTATATAGCTTTGGTTTACAACGTCACTTCCGTCTGCTTACGTCACAAAGCTAAGACCTGGGGAGGGGCTCTGTCTTTCCGTTACAGCGCGACATCTTCCGACCGCCAAGCCCTGGCTGCCTACATTAGGGTAACAGTTGGACTCTATGATCTTAAACCGTTTTTCCAACCTGAACAATTCTATGTTTCAATGACAGAAGTCAGTAGGATAGATGATTGCACATTTACTTTCAGGTTAGTTGCAGCCACTGTTGCTAGTGTCACGTTTATGAGCAGTATAGTGACAAATACCCAAAGATCTTATTTATATGATGCAGAATAATTCCTCGGAGCTCTTTGGGATCTTGAAAGACTAGGGTTATAGAATCACATTACATACCAAAAAGTAATTTCTATACTGTTAAAAAGTGTTATATTCATTAAGCTGATGTATTACACTGATAAATCCAATTTTTATTATATCTGATGGTGTAGTATACTGTTGTAAAGACTTTATTGCAGTCCTCTATTTGTTTTGGCTTGATGGATTGAAAAATTGTTTGCATTGTACAGGTCTGTTCATTTAACAGGTATTCATTTAAATGGATAATGAGATACAAGCGTTGTGTAATGAGATGGAAAATTGATAACCACATATTAGGTGATTACTATGCTTTTTGTCCAAATCAATTTTGGCAGAAAATAATAAATCTAAAAAAATAGACTTGGATGCTACCTTTCAGATTGGTAATCAGTAGGTCACTCTTGTGAAAATATTTTCCCATTTGTTCTTGTTTAGTGGGGAAAGAAGCCATTGCCTTATTTAATACCAATTACAAGTGAGATACAGGAGCCAAATGAAAAGGAATATGCATCTGGGCAAAAAATTCCACCAGACACAAAGTCATGTCTTGTGTCTTTTTTCTCTACTGAATATTCTTCATTGAGATTTTGTTGGTTGTCGCCTAAAATAACTAGGCTCTATAATGGCCAAGAGAAAGGACAGAAGCAGAAACTGTAAATGTTAATAAGATATTAATAAGAGAGCTCATGTGTGGATTTACCAGGGGAGGCTTGAGCCATACTTTCTCCAGCCTTACAATGGTGTCCCAGTACAGCTCTCCCTCAGCCCTCCAGCCAGAGTCCACACCAAAAGGAAGGTTTGGGCCCTCTAACAGAACACACGTGCTGACAGCGATGTGGCAAGAGAGAACCAGAGGATTCATGAGGATGCTGGAGCCTTCCGTTGTCTGAAGCCCCACAGGAGGCCACTATCACACTTTTCTTAAGGTGGGAAATTTCATTCCTCCAGTCCTTTGGCATTGTCATCACTCTATTTTATATATACATGTTTTTTACAAGTTTACGTTCATCTACTTAGGGCTTAGAACAAAACAGAACTCTGAAATGTGTGTATAGCATATCCATGCAGTCATTATCTGATGTAAACAGGCCATTGTAGAGGACAAGTGAATTGCCATGGTGACTAAGACTATGCTTTATACTGCATAAACCAACATCCAGGGCTCTAAGATGAAGTCTAGGAGCTAAAAGCTATCTCCCAGTAGGTTAAATAATAGCATTGAGACATACAGCAGCTGCCTACATACTTCTCAGTTCTTACAGACTCTTAGGAGATCTAGACTACTGCAAAGCAAAGTGAAAAGGCAAAATTAAACCATTTCTGATTAATTTGGTTTAAGCCTGGCCTAAAAGAACAGCATCAGCTCACATGGTTATTTACAGCTCAAAAGCTTTCCGAGAAGCTTCTTTCTTTCCTCAGCCCCAGAGCTACTAATTACTAAGTTACTGCTGTGATGTACTACCAGAGTGTGAAGCAATTCCAATGATAATAAATTAAATAAGCTTCTGACCTTTCTCCACCATTGAAGCCAGCTAACCTAGAAAGGCTGGCACCTACAATGTTAAACAGTCTTTCTATGCAGAACACACCAACTATCCAAAATGATTACTTAGAACAGTCGTCGGACTCTGATAACCCCCAAACTGTTTCCGAAGATTATTCAGGAGACAGCTCCTTTGCCCAGGCAGAAACTGAAAAAAGGATTGTACTAATAATTCAGCAAGACAGACAACTTAATACTGGTACAATGAATGTTGCCAGGCACTGGTTAATTTACTAGTATAAATGTAGTATGACTGTACAGACTGACTTAATATATGTTAAAATTTCAGATATATGAAACAGTTTTCATGTTATCAAGCACTAACCACAATAACCAGGATGAAGCAGAATTAACAGGTTTTCAGTCACAATGTGATGACATTCCATAGTCTTATGAACACATCTTTTTCAAACAAGAGGGTTCTGTCGCACATCTTCAGGAAACAAGAGCTACTATAAGGCAACAGGAAGTAATAACAACGTTAATCATTTTCAATGTAATTACTGCCTACTCCTGGGCAATATCAGGGTCTATCCTTACCACTGCCCAAAGCTTTGGCATTACTAGCACGTTGCCCCACATCAATTACTCTGAGGAACAGTATGTTCTTTAGTTCTATTTTGTGCAATTGACAGGTGCATTACTGATGGTCCAATACAGTTAATCTAGTATTAGGCCCCTGACTTCAAATAAGCTCCCTGTGGGCAAATGCAGGCAACAGGACATACAAAGTCCTGTTAAAGCTTCTGAAGCTTCGCAGGAGCACATAACTCAGAAAAAATGCAGCTCATTCCAAGCTTGGGGATGTAGTATTGTCTCAGAATTACATTTAAATAGAATTGGTTTTCTATGCTTCTATTTTAAGATTTCTGTTTGTCATAATGCTTCTTAAAGTCAAAACAAATCATATTCCGATTCTAGTTTTCAAAGTGACTTTGCAAAAACTTCTCTTTCCTCCAAAAACCATACCTTCCAAGCATCTCAATTCCTTATGCAAATTGAACTGGACAGAAAGGTCAGTTAGCAATGAAATAACATTATTTAAAAATAAACCCCCATCATGCATTGGAGGTATCCATTAGGGAAACATTAGTGAAATATAAATTTATGTTTCCCAGATTGCAGCTTCAGACCGTCCATTTTAATTTTGTTCATATGCTACTGGTTATCACTGGTGGATTTAATATTCTGCAATATCACATTTTATGTGATCTCTCTGGTCCTCTTTGTCTTGCTTTCCAGTTAGGACTCTATGTTATTATTTGGTTGCATGAAGGAGCCTGGCTATTACTCTGTTGTTCCATTTGTGCCTTGATCAATAAAATACAGCTTGCAAAAAAATAGATCATAAAATGCAGTTCATTTAACAAAACTTTTTTCAGGTGCTCTAAGAACTTACATTTCAAATACAAAATCTATAAATGGTCTACTCCCCACTTCTGGCTTTTTAGTATATTTTTGCAGACTATTAAATATGAAATACATATGAACAGTTCATCCTTGAAGAAACTCATTGAGTTTGAAGGTTTTTAATGCTACTATATAAATTTATATTTCAAGATATTTTCAGTTCCAACATGAAATGTACAAGATAATGGGGTAGTGCTAACAGGATGATTTAGTACCTACAGTGTTTTTCCATCAATAAAAAGGCAACAGTATGCAAGGGAGTCATGGCAGTCTCACTTTCTGGGGTCTCTACAGGGTAACAAGCTTTTATGTTGTATATAACAGAGTTCACATTTCTATTACTGAAATTCTTATCCCATAACACCATGCTAGAGTGTCTTTCTAATGACATTTTTATGCAAAATGTTTGATACAGCAACAAGACCTATTCACACCTTTAAAACAATTTATGCATAGTTAAACAATTGTTCCTAGCACAGTCAGCAACCTAGTCATTTTAATCTTAATAACACACAAGGGAAATTCACAAGCACTGATTATTCACTGTATGGGCTGCTTTCCCTTCACTTTGGAGATTTCCATAATAAAGGTCTGCTTGGAATCAGAACAGTTCTCCACTCCTAAGGGTTACAGGCTAGAGATGGTACTCATGTTTGTAAGTATTTGAAAAGAGAATTCTTATTTTCCCTCAAAGTTGGCCTGAGCATTTTTTAGAATCAAAACTATTAAATTGAACTAGCAGGAAGAGTAACTTAACAAGCTACCATTCATTTTGCACACGAAAGCTGTCTTCTCTGCAGAAGCAAACCCTTGTCAATTTGTAAAGATCACCTGTGGCTTTTCAGATTTCTATCTAGCTGCAAGTTGTTTTTCTCATTAACTCTGAAAATGTATAAAATACACAGATGGTAAAAGTAGCATGTTTACAGTTCCCAATAATAATTTTATGTTATATCTGAAATATGACAGGGCTTTAGTTCTGCTTTTAAGTATTTTTCCTAAATGTAATTAAAAGAAATTGCCACCAGAGAAAATAAGAAGTAAATAATGCTTTAATGCACATAGACAACCTTCACCTCTAGAAGTCAGCTTCTTGAGACCTTTACCTGTATGAGCTCTCTACTCTGTTCAGTAGAGAGTTCAAAAAGATATGCTTATTGATTAGAGAGATGTTTGGTGAAACAGAAAATACCATATTCTGTAAACATGGGATTAATGAAGCTCTTTTCGTATGGATGTCTGGCCTACGCCTTATGTCGCCACAAGGGTCTGCCATCTGCATCCTCAGCTACTTCACATCACTTCAGTATTTCTTGTTCCCTTTTGCTTACATTCCCTAACTATTCCAGTAGCAGTTATTCAAGTCAGGATGTCTTGAATCGGACGCTCATGTTGCAGCCTTTTTATTACGGATTTCTAGTTCTCCCATCTGTCTTCCAGCCAGTTTCTGGTTTTCACCATGTTTGCAGAAAGCAAGTATGTCCTAGATCTCTGTATCTCTGGTTGAAATTGTCTGTTGGTTCAAAATCTTTTAGGAAAGGGAATAACAAACAGACAAACACAGCATGCAATCACAGAGACCTTGTTTGCACAAAAGATCAGGCTAAAAGGCACATTAATGCCTCCTACATTACTGGCATTACGCTATACCAAGCAGTAGTAGATAAAATCTATTTACTTTTACGCTAAATGTAGATTAAAAGAAATAACTGGCCACTTCTTTTTCTCTTCTGAAGGGACAGACCTTGTCTTGATCCTTGCTCTATATCCTCACTCTGCTTCAATAGTGCAAAGCAGTTGAAGGAGTTTGCCCATCCACAAAGGTGTTAGATAAGTCTGGATTGTTGTAGCAGGCTTTCTTAAACACCAGTCCCACAGAAGCCAGAATAGAACATACAGTTCCAATTTCCTTGCACACTGATAATCTCCAGTTCCCCTGGCATTTGCTTACAGAGGTAGCTGGCATAAGGGAGGCCACCTTGTCAACTGGCCTCATTTCACTACAGGAGCTTCTTCGTACAGCTATGCCTGGGCCATGGGAAAGCGTCTTCTGCCTGTTGAGCTGTGCTTTCCCTTTGGTGCAAAGCAACTTACCTATCTTATTGGAAAACCACCAGACTGTATGTTCCCCTTCAATGGGTTTGAAATGACTATATTACAAGTTAAAGAAAAGGGAAGAATCCCCTTCATTCACAGCTAAATGTAACCAGGAGAATCAATTTCATTGCCATGGTACAGTGTGCAGGCACTTTGCAGTGATAAATGGCAGCTAAGCCAGTTTCCACAATCGGGAAGCAGAATCCATTTCTTGGTTCTTTTGGTTTGTACAGTTTCGTTGCTCCATGTTTTCCATTCCTTATTTTGGAATGCTTTTCTAGATGTATGCAAATTTGCTACTTTATGTGTTTATCATCCTCAGAAAATACATATTTTTAAAAACATATTTCCTAGAGTGTGCTCCAAAATTTAATGTTCAGGGAGATTGCAACATTTAAGGTATCAGCAAAACAATATTGAGAGTTTTCTCTCTAGGGTCAGAAAGAAAACCTTGGTTTCTTACTATTAAAAGTTTGACTCAAATGAGAGACTTTCCTCTTAACTTTGCCATAAGATTTTGGTAAATCATACAATCTTTCCATGCCACACTTACATAGGAAAGGAGGAGAATAATGTTTCCTATTTACATTCTCACCTACACCTTTTATTTAGTTTCATTCTGTGCAAACCTTACAGCTACTCATGGAGGTGATAATATTAAGAATGGTAATAATATTGGTATGGTCATAGCTCCAATACAGATCATTAGCCAATAAATTTGAGATTGTACAGCCTTTACAAAAAACTTGTGCTTTCAGCTCAGTTCACTGTAGTTTCGTGCATTGTAATTTCCACCTTTACTATAACCTTCACTGTAGTTCCAGGAGAAAATCCAAACACTGTCTTAGCTGCTGTATTATAGAACATTCTATAAAGCTGTGATGTTTACATATGCCTAGAGTTAGTAGACACATGAGGTGCAGCAGATGGCACACAAGTACTACAAAGCTTTGTAGGATCAATAAAATCTGTTGTACACTGTGCATGGTTTCTTTTGTGTGCGTCTTTCCATGAAGCACGTTAACTGTTGATCTTTAAAATTAACTTTGCAAACCAGCAGTAACGTGCAGGACAAGGTGTACTGGGTTCAGTAGCAGTCCTTTTTCTCCTTCTTAGTAGCTGGTGCAGTGCTGTGTTTTTGACTTTCATCCTGGGAACCACACTGATAGCACTGATGTTTTTAGTTACTGCTCAGTAATGTTTACTCTGACCAAAGACTTTCTCAGCCTCATGCTCTGCCAGGGAGGAGGGGAAGCTGGGAGGAAGCAGAGGCAGGACACCTGACCCAAACTGACCAAAGACGTATTCCATACCACAGCATGTCATGCCCTCTATATAAACTGGAGGCAGTTACCCAGAAGGGTTAGATCACTGCTCGGGTTGGGCTGGGTATCGGTTGGCGGGTGGTGAACGGTTGTATTCTCTTCCCTTGTTATTTCACTTATCATTATTATTATTGGTGGTAGCAGCAGTAACTACCTTAGTTACTGGACTGCTCTTATCTCAACCAGTGGGAGTTACACTCTTTCAATTCTCCTCCCCATCCCCCCAGGAGAGGGGGGGAGGAAGGGAGAGAGTGAGATGGTGGCTGCATGGTTCTGAGTTACGGCTGATCTTAAACCACGACACAAGGCTATGTGGATTGCTTATGACCCTTGTATGTATATGAGGTTTTGCAACCTAGTGCTCATAGCCTAGTATCTTTCATGTAAGTTAAATTCACTTAAAAACTGGGCATAACTTGACAAAAATGTGCAATTAATACATATGTAATTAATTACAATTAATAACCCTAACCCTAATCCATGAAATTAGACTCATTGTTAAGCCTGTAGATTGTACAAAGTCAGCTGCTCTGTTCAAATGAAGAATCAGTAGTTATGTCCCAAAGCAAATCAGCATTTTAAAATTTTAAGATAGGTATTCAATCAACCACACCATTACTGCTGAAGAAGGCCACTTACGTGCCAGCAAATGATTATTGATGAAGCTCCTCGAACTACTGAAAGACGCATGCTAATAAAGGCACATTGATAACATACCATTATTTGTTCATTTTATGTATTCAGGTGCACAGATAAATCAGAGAAACATTGCAGATCCTTTTCCTTCAGAAGCATACATAATACCATACATAGCAGCATACATAAAGCAACATAATTCAACAATTCATTCCACATGTGTAATAGTAAAACCAGCTACATATATTGACTTGAAAATCTTGCTTAGCATTTCAGCTTTTACTCACTTCTGTCATCCTTAGCACATTTATAAATGAATTTCATCATCTTTCACAGAGTTTAATTAAACCAAACTAGACATATTCTGGTTCCAGAATCCAGCGAAGTTCCACCTGAGAACTTAATTTCTCCTTTGACCTGAGCTAACATTAGTTCTTAACAGAAAATGACAGCCTTGAAAGGTAAACCGCAGGTCACTCAGAATGTCAAATGTTATACTTTGCACAGCACCTAACAATGATCAAACAGTAAATGCGGGTCACAACTACAAGCTGAAATTTCATTTTATGCAGATAAGCCAATCAATATATGAATTGCTGTCTGTGTTTCCAAAATGGTTCACACTGTTATACCTTTACATAATCATGACTTCAGCCCTGTCTAGAGAGTGGATTTCACACAAACAAGATCCCCACCTAAAGTAAACTGTCAGTCTCACAGAATCACAGAATGGTTGGGGTTGGAAGGGACCCCTGGAGATCACCTAGTCCAACCCCCAGCCAAGGCTGGGTCACCTAGAACAGGTTACATGGGAACACATACAGGCAGGTTTCAAATGTATCCAGAGAGGGAGACTCCGCAACCTCCCTGGACAGCCTGCTCCAGTGATCTGCCGTTCTCAGCGTAAGAAGTACTTCCTCATAGAATCAGCTGGGTTGGGGAAGACCTGAAAAAGTTCAACCATTACCCCAGGACTGCCAGTTCCATCACTGAACCGTGTCACTAAGGGCCTTATTTATACTTTTTTTGGATACTTCCAGGGATGGTGATTCCACCACTGCTGGGGTCAACCTATTCCAATACCTGATCACCCTTTTGCTGAACAAATTTTTCCTAATATCCAATTCAAACCTCCCCTGGTGTAACTTGAGGTCATTTCCTCTTGTCCTGTCATTTGTTGCTTGGGACACCGCACTACAACAACCTTTCAGGTAGCTGTAGAGAATGATAAGGTCCCCCTGAGACTTCTCTTCTCCAGACTAAACAACCCCAGTTCCCTCAGCCATTCCTCATGAGGGTTATTCTCCAGATGCTTCATCAGCTTTGTTGCCCTTTTCTAGACCTGCTCCAGCAACTCCGTATCTTTCTTGTAGTGAGGGGCCTAGAACTCAGAACTGAAAGATTTGAGGCACAGCCTCATCAGTGCCAAGTACAGGGGGACAATTACTTTCCTGGTCCTGCTGGCCACTCTGTTTCTGATACAGGCCAGGGTGCCACTGGCCTTCTTGGCTGCCTGAGCAGAAGCTGGCTCATGTTCAGCTGGCCGCCAATTAGCTCCCCCAGGTGATTTTCCAGCAGGCAGCTTTCCAGCCACTTTTCCCCAGGCCTGTAGCATTGCATGGGGTTGTTATGGACCAAATGCAGGACCCAGCACTTTGCCTTGTTGAACCTCATACCACTGGCCACAGCCCATCAATCCAGCCTGTCCAGATTCCTCTGAAGAGCCTTCCTATCTTCCAGCAGATCAACACTCCCAGCCAACTTGGTGTCGTCATCCACAAATTTACTGAGGGTGCACTCAATCCCCTCATCCAGATCATCTGTGAAGATATTAAACAACACTGGTTCTAATAGCAAGCCCTGTAGTACACCCCTATTGACCAGCCACCAAATACATGTGATACCATTTACCCCTTGGGCTCTGTTGTGCAGCCAGTTTTCAACCCAGCAAACGGTACACCCATCCAGACCATGAACAGCCAGTTTCTCCAGGAGAACACTGTGGGAGTTCTATGCTTTCTGCTTTTATGTTCTGTGCTTTACTGAAGTCCAAATAGACGATGTCCACAGCCTTTCCCTCATCATGAAACTTCCTGTGTTTTAGTTTATGGACACTGCTCGTCATCCAAACCCCTGATCATCCTTGTGGCCCTCCGCTGGACCCTTTCCAGTAGTTCCTTGTCTTTCTTGTGCTGAGGAGCCCAGAAATGGACAAAGTACTCCAAATGTGGCCTCACCAGGGTTGAGTAGAGGGGGAGAATCACCTCCCTTGACCTGCTGGCCACGCTCCTCCTGATGCACCCAGGATACTATTGGCCCTCCTTGCCACAAGGGCACACTGCCAGCTCATAGACAACTTATCATCTACCAGTACTCCCAGGTCCTTCTCAGCTAAACTTCAGTTTCATTGATTTTATTTTCAGTTGAATCACTTGAAACTCTAGGTTGAAACTCAAATAACATACTATAAGGGCAAGGACAGCACAGTAAATCATCCAAACATATTTTACAGCCCAATAGTTTCAAATACTTTCCAAGTTAAACATGAGTTTTAACAGATGTCCCATTCTTTACTAGGACATTCGACTGCACAGCTGGACAACAGGTGGTTGCCAGCATCATATTTCACTATATCTCACCATATTTTCTAACTGTCTTGTGCTACTTATAAAACATGAGAAAAAAATTGAGGTGTTTAAAAATCCAACTTGAAACATATGTGGGTAAAATGACATAACTACATATTATCCTATGACTTTTCAGTGTCATGAGTTTCTTAGCAAACAAGAATACCCTGAGAAGGCACAGATAAAAAAGTTGTCATTATTATTTCACAATGATACCAAAAAGAAATTGATAGATGCAAGAAGTATTAATGAATATTTCTGATCAGTAGCCTTCACAGTATGTCTCTCTGTCTGGAGAGAAAAAACTGAAAAGTAGATGAATGTAAAGTGAAAAAGAGAGTCTAGACATGCTGACAAGAAAAAAGATTAAAAATAAATCAAGTTTAGGATGAAAATTAAACCTGTGGCATGTAGGAGAAGGTTAGGAAAGACAAAAACAAAAAAAACAAACAATCCAAATTTCATAGCTATAACCTTGGTCAGGAATTACTGCTGGGGACTGCACTGAAGGTGAGAAAAGGAGTGGGATCGCTAAGGAATGTGGGGTGACTGGCTAGAATTAAATCCATTTGGAAATCTGTCTGGTGATTGCATACTAACTCTTCCATATGAAATGTTACAAAATCAATCATACACACACACAAAAAGGTAACATTTTTGACAGTTTATTTCTGGGGATTGCTTTTAGGCTAATATGTATGTTAAACAAGTTACTCTAAAATACCCCAAGAAACTCCATGAAATGTCTAGCCAAATTTAAAAATATATATGCATGAGCACTAACACAAAATTCTGTTGTGGGTTGGCCCTGGCTAGCAACCAAAATCCCATCCAGCCACTCGCTGACTTGCTGCCCCCTCAGTAGGACAGGGGGAGAAAACAGAAAGAACAGGAGCAAGGAAGCTTGTGGGTCAAGATAAAGACAGGGAGATCTCTTACCAGTTACCATCACAGGAAATAAACTCATTGCCAGTTAAGATACACATATTTAATTACTGATTAAGACTTTGGGAAACAAAACAAAAAGCCAAACAAACAAAATACCCAAAAACAAAAGCAAACAAACAAGCAAAAACAAACATAAAAAAAACTGAGGAAAACACATTTAGGGAAAACAGTTTTCATCCCATTTCCTTGCTCACTTCACCCCAAACTCTTCTCCTCCTCCCTTTTTAATTGCTGCAGGTTACGCTCAGACCCTTAGGTGAGGCAAAGTGCAGCACAAGGAGTAGTGGTGTTGGAGCGTTATGTTCAGTACAAAGTGGTTTCCTCCAACACTCCTTCCTCCTCACCCTTTTCCTCTGCTCCAGCATGGGTTTTCCAGGAGCTGTACTAGTCTTTCAGCAGTACCTGCTCCTCTCCTCTTCCTCTGACCTTGTTTTCCTGCTGCCACTTCACACCTTTTTCTTCCTCTTCTGCCTGTCCAGCGTTTTCCCCTCTTTCTTTAATATGTTTTCCCAGAGGCATCACAGTCTTGCCAAGAGGCTCAGCTGTGGTCTGTGGTGAGTCTGTTGGAGCTGGCTGGAATTGTCCATGTCCAGCCTGGGCAGCCTCAGCTTCTCCTCACAGAGGCCATCCCACAGCCCCCACTGCCAGCATCTTGCCATAGATGCTCAGAGCAAATTCAGAAACAAAGAATGGTACATTAAGTGTGTTGGGGAGAGTGTGTGTGTCTGCATTTAGGAACATATAATGCATGTTGGTGCATTTTGTATGTATTTATGTCCACAGAATCGAAGCATTAAATAAAATCAAGTCAAAAGATACTGGTCAAAAAACTGTTGAAATAATAAAAAAGAAGCAGAAAAATCCTGTCTTCAACACTTTTTAATTATTTTTTTTCTGATGCCTGTACTCCTTAAAATCTGTAGATGTTAAAAAGTTTGTCAGGTACATAAATGCCCTCCGAAATTTCATTGAAATCCAGCATAAATTCCTGGGACACTGCAGATGTGATTGACTGCAGCATGCCTGATATTTTCAAGGATTTAGAACTTGGTTTAATTTTTTAGCCTCTTAACAGTATTAGATTCCAGCATGAGCTAAAAATATTACGTAGGTAGTAATGATGTCACTTCTTTTGTATTCCTTGTAGAGCTGAAGTGTGCAGCTGGAATTGTATAAAAGCTGAGGAATTACTTTGTCATTCGAAGGCAAAATTATTATGCTTGAACTGCTGCAACTGTAGGGTCTCACAGGACTACTGGCCTGCAGGCCTATGGAAGCTAAACATACTGCTGCTAGCCAGGAGAGATTAGTAAACATATTGCCTATGCTTCTGGAAAACCGTCACTGGGTACTCTCCCAAAAGAACAATTTCTGCTGTGTATTTTGAGTAGCAGCTGCTCTGCATGCTAAAATATCCCAAATGGATTTATTCCAATTTGCTTTCCACAGAGTTCTTTTAATCTCAGTTACCCACAAGCGTGGTACAGAAGTGGAGATTTGACATTGAACTGGGTGGTTTCTGGCACTTTCCAAAGCAGAGTACAGCCCTGGAAGAATTAGGTGATATCTAAGCAATAAGAGCGTGTTGCTTGCTTTCTGACTTCCATGTGCATAGACATACATATGCTTTCTCATTCCCTGTCATTGAAAAAACACACACAAAACCTCCTACCAGTGTTTCATTGGAACTTAAGTATTTGTCAGAAAACCACAGAGCAGCTGCAACTGAAAAGGACATGTGGAGATTGTCTAGTCCATCCCCTCTGCTCAAAGCAGGGTTGTCAAAAGCTGCTTGCTCATGGCTTCATTCAGCCATGTTTTGAGCATCTCCAAGGATGGAGACTCCATAGCCTCTTCAGGCAACCACAGAGCTCTCATGCTGCAAGCCCTTCATCATGCTTGTGACCCTTTGCTAGACTTGCTCCATTACATCCGTGTCCTTACAGAGGAGGACTGTAGCCAGTGGTCCAGCTTCAGCTTCTCTTTTTGATAAAGAGAGGGGAAGGATCACATGATCAACCTGCAAGTAACATTCCTGCTAAGGCAAACCAGGATACTGTTAATCAACTTTGTCCCTAGTGCACACTGTGCACTCAAAGTCAACTTCAACCAAGACACACAAATCTTTCTCTGCAGTACTGTTTTTCAGTGAGCCCCTGCCCATACCAGTGCATGCAATCCTGCATTCTTCCAAGATTCAGGACTTGACTTTTCTCTTTGTTGAACTTCACAAGATTCCTGTTTGCCCATTTGGCCAGCCTGCTGTGGTGTATCAACCACTTCCTCTGAGCTTTCGTGGTCTGCAAGGTTGCTGAGGAAGCACTCTATCCCATCATTCAGGTCGTTAATGAAGATTAAGCAGTATTGGCATAATTTTCAGCCTCACCAGTGCACGATTAGTGACCGGCCTCTGACTAGACTATGTTCTGCTGATCATAACCTTTCAAGCCAAACAGTTCTACCACTTTTCAATCCACCTCAATGTATGCTTATCTAGCCTGTACTTCATGAGGTTGTCTATGGCAGTATTATGCGAAACAGTGTTGATAGCCCTGCCAAAGTCAAGATTAAAAAAAAAAAAAAAACATCTGTTCTCCCCTGAACTACAAGCCGGTCATCAAGCTGTAAAAGGATATCAAGCTGGTTAAGTACTTTTTGCCTTCATAAGCCTATGCTGACTACTTCCAATCATCTTCTTGCCCTAGGTATTTTTGGAAGAAGCTTCCAGCAAGATTTATCCAAACACTTTCCAGGAAGCAAGGTGAAGCTGACTGATCTCTAGTTCCCCAGATCCTCATTTTTGCCCTACTTGACAGGAGTGACATTTGCTGCCTTCCAGTCCTCAGAAGCCTCCATTATGAACTTTCAAAGATAATTCAAAGTGCCTCACAATGACATTGGTCAGTTCTCTCAGCACTCATGGATGCATGTCATCAGCACCAAAGCAGGCCTCTTCTACTTCTTCCTGGTCAGGTGGTGTCTAGCAGATACGTACACCAACTTCCAATATGCAAATGTTCCATTTTTAGAAGCCATCATGCCTTTTCTGTTGAATCATTTTCACTGAAACTTCCAGAGCAAAACGAGCAGCTATGGGCTTAACCCATTAAAGATATACTTCACTGCACTTTGATTGACGTGCTGAAGAAATGCACTGTCATACATATACAACGTACAATCAACATACTATCAGATGGTGCTAGTTAAATATACAGATGGGACAATAGTATGCATCCTTTGGGGAGTGTTAAATACTTCCAAATCAGAATGGTGTTGGAATCCCTCATAATTGTCTCTGGAGGGCAGCAATAGGGTCTTAGAAGAAAACATCCAAAAAGATTTTTGAAACAACATTCATATGACTAAGCTTCTCATTAGACAGCTGGACATCCCCACACAAAATGCATGAAAAATGAAAACAGTCCAAAGTAGCCACATCTTTGATTATGAAGTAAAACAATTAATAGACAGTGATTGACAAGAAAATAGTTGTGACAGCAGCTAGCTGTTACACAGCAGAAACAGGGACTGAGATGTTATCTGGACAAGCTGAAGAGTTCATGGCTAGTTTCCTTCCATGGGCAAGGCAGAAGATGGATCCAGGCTGTGACCTAAGGTCCATTCTGGCTTTCGCCTTGCTCTCAGACTGACACAGTCATACACCATGTGTTTCTTCTGCTGGGCTTCAGGTTATAATCTCACCACAAGATTTGAAGAAAATCTCTGAAAACATCTATTCAGAAGAATACAAAGAAAGCAGTCCCTTCTCGCTCAGTTTTTTCACCTCTGCTATCTTCTGCTTGTATTTGTCATTTTATAATATATCCCTATGATTGAACAGACGAGGAAAAAACCTTTGCTGTATTTGGCAAGCACCTTTACAATGAGGTTAAAATTAAATGTTATTTACTTTCATTTTCTGCACATCTCTTAAACAGACTATAGGTCTGGATAGGTTTTAAGGAAACAGTAAATGGCAGAGGTTTGTGTTTTTGCATAAGGAAAAGAAAACTACTACATTTAGGAACGTGCATCTGAGAAATGTGTTGGAAGTGCTCTATGTGTGTGTGTGTGTGTGTGTGTGTGTGTGTGAAAGTGAAAAGGCTTGTGACCACGAACAAAGAAACAAAACCAGAAATACACAGCAAGCATAGGAGATGTGACCAAAGAATCATACGGGAAGTTTAAAAACCAAAGGATGCAGTTTAAAATGGGACTTCAAGATGTAAACCATGACCAAGAAATTTTAGTCAAGAATTTTTCACTCATAACGTTCACCTGCTGAAGACAAACTGCTAGAATGTGGGAAGGAGAAATTGAGAAAAGACAGGATTGAGCATAAAGATGAGGAAAATTGGAATAATGTAGGTAATGTGCAAGATTTCAGACTTCTTGATATCAGTTATACAGAAAAAATAGATAAAAAGGTAAAAGACAAAAATTACACCATACCAACAAAGCAATGTTCTGAGATCACAAAGAAAACACTTGAGATGAGGAGGCACCTGAAAATACTTCTTTCATTAAAAAAAAATTGAACAGCTATTCACCAAAGTAAATTTGTGAAAGCTGAAGAGGTTAAACATCAGGCTGCGTAGAAGTCACTACAAGACTGAAAATATAAAACCATCCTTTTGACCTGAAAGGAAAAAATAGCTGGAGGGTCAGAGAAAGAAAATCGTGCTATCCTAGCTTCATAGTTGACCAGGAAAAATCAGATAGAGAGAAACAAGATGTTTGAGAAATTTACAGTGGGGATCATGTTTCAGTGGCTGTTTTAAAAGAGACAAAAATAACCAAACAGAGTTTTTGATTTTTTCAGGAATAGAAACCATTTTATAGATGACCTATCATATGCATTGGGCAGCAGTTCCTAGGTCTTCAGCTTCTTTGTCCAAAAAGATCTTTGACACTTTCTTTACGTAAATATCCTGAAAAATGTGTAAATGACCACCAACTTCAATGAGTTGATGCAGTCAAATAACAGGAGATTCCATTAATGTCAAAAGGCAGAATTAGATTAAAGGTTCATGAGTAGTAACCAAGAATCACTATCTGAGAAACAGAATCATTGACAGCATGACATAGACCGACCTTTTTTTTCCTCAGAAGAAACTTCTGAAATCATCATTCACTTTTCTGACAACAGTTTAAATTACTTTCACTTGGTGCTACACAGACAAAAAGCCAGAAGAACACTTAGGAAAACAAAGATTCAATTATGTGAAAGTCATATATTTCTGTTGAATTTTTAGCACTATACCTTCAGGAAGAGCCAAGAATAGGGACTCCATTAGAGGGGCTTTGATACATTAGCACATATAGAAAAATGGATTTTTGTGAAACATTTGCAGGTATTTTCATTTTCTGTTGGAATATATTTGTTGTCAAACATTTTATTTGAAAATATTCAACAAGGACTTTACAGATATATTTTGGTATCTGAAGCACAAGTAGTCTCTGTGAAAAACAAGTCTTTTTTTCTCCTGCTTCCAAGTTTGGTAGCTGGGGAGCTAGTAGTCCTGGAAAAAACTAACTCCATTATGCCAAATTTTATAACATTCTTGCATTAAAACTGACTTTTTATGTCAGAAGTGTTAGGTAAATGGCATGGTCTCAAACATTACTCCTGGCACCAGTAAATTGCTGAAATAAACTCTGTCATCTGCTATCCTAAGCTTCCAGTTCACAGTCATTTGAGGAGTGGAAATTATCACCGTACAGTATCTTAAAACCACTAATTTTGTAAGAAAACTTCAGTTTGATTTTCTTATTTATGTGCCGTAAAGGTGTGATGGCATATAACTGCAGTAGATGGGTGTGTTGCATTAGACCACTAGGGGACTCTTGGAAGTTCAAAGTACAGATTTCTTTAAAATAGGAATAAAATGGAAAGGAATGCAATATCTAACATTAAGATTCAGTTCTCACAATTAACAGCTCTGAGGAAAAAAAAAATAAGCAGGATTAAGTGTAGAATTTGGCCTCATAAGCTGTGATCCATAAGTAATTTGGTTTACAAGTTTCTTTTGTCTCCTCATAGCAGATATAATTCAATTGTGCATATCTTCAACATCAACACAGTTAAATTGGTGTTAGGGGAACAAAACAGGCCTTTTTTTCTCATTTAAGGCTCATATGCATAATCCTCGATATAGTAATAACGGGACAATTATAATTTCAATAGTTGCCCAACACAGTTAAAGATATCTCAGAGGTACAAAAAGCTCAAAAACCTGATGTGTTGGACACATTATTTACACCAACATTTATCTTGAAGTCTAATACTATTTCTTCCCTGAAGATTTACTTTGAGTGCTATACAGAGAGCTCAAACTTGTAAGACTTGCAGTGAAAGCTCCAAAGAAGGCAATAAACTTTATGGGGAAAACACAAAAAAAGAAACCAAACCAAACACAAAAATTCCCTCAAGATCTGATGATATATATATTATCTTGGACTTTAATCTGCTTTCACAGTTTTCCTTCACAGCATGTATCAGCATGAAGAAAATTACATTTATATGCATTTTTCTTGGTATTTTTGTTTTTCTTCAGCTTTTCTTTTGTCACAGGACATTCTCCTATCTGCAAAAAAATCAGTGCAACATAACACATTTTAGCTCATCAGTATTAGTGATCTGATCAACAGAGAGAGCTTTGTAGTGTATGTTCAGAGTCTAGTCCTGCCAGATGCATTGCAAGCTAAGAAAAAAATATCATTTTTTAACATCCCAGAATTAAATTTTCATTAGGTTATGAGTAGATTGGAGAAAACTGAGCTCTTGTGATCAAAAAGAATCATTTAAATATATGTAAAAATAATTCAATACCTATAAGTTTATGTCCCTACTGTTACATCATTTTCCCTTTTAGGAAGCACAATTCTTTTTTGCTTTGTTACAATTTGTAAGGTTGCTACAATTTCATCTTGTAGAGAACAAAAATAATCTTCTGGTAAGTGAAGAAAAAACCAGGAAGATGCAAAATGAAAAATAATTCCCAGGGGAAAATGCATTTCAATACTTAGCTTTAATAATGTGATTGAAAAGACTGAATTGGCCCATTAAATTTAATTCATCACCTCAAACCTTTCATTCTGAACATCCATTGCAACTAACCAGACCCCTCCTTCAGCAGTCATGTCTATGTGATTCATTCTGCTTTACTTGTAAGAAGAACAAAGTTAAAATTTTAAATTCATATTGTGGTTGAGTACGAATCTTCCTTGACATTGAATATTTTGCACTTGCTGTAAACATTCTGTTGCTAAAAATAAAAGGCTATTATATTACTTGCATCAAAATAATGCTTTTCCTATTTTGCATGCTTCACAGGTCTTTAAACGAATCCTATAGATGTTTGGACTTTACATATTTCATGCATCATTACTTTGAAAAGCTGTTTTAATTATAATACTTATTATGCTGAAATTGATTTGGTTTTAGCCTGTAAGGAAAGAGGGCTATTGTTTAATTACCGATACATAACTGAACTTTTCCTTGAACCATACAATTCCTATACTCTAATTAGGTCTCCATATCTCATTTACATAATTTTTTAACACTCTGATGGAATGGAATTTGCTGTCCTCAGGACTGGTAAACAGTTTCTTAGTAGTAGTAGAGGAATTGGAAATTGATGGTGAAGATAGCCCTTACTAGCCTTTCTGCTGCATCTGAAAGAGTTCATGCTGGTGAACACAAAGTTTCAGGCCTCTTGCCTCTGAATAGTCATGCTTCTTATCAGCAACAAATTTACCACCTTAAATTTACCTCAAGTAAGAAATATTCTAGTGCTTAGCTGAATGAGATATGGACAAATGTGGTGAGTAAAGATTGTCTGGAGGGTTGTGGGCTATTTTTAGTTGATCTGCACACTAACATTCATTCCCAGAGCTTTCACTTATTTATGCCTTTATATTGATTTCCTTACCATGGTGTCTAGGGTTTCTGTTTCTTTGGGCATTATTAAAAATGAGAAAACCAAATCCTAACCTGAAGTCACAGAAAGCGACTGCCCCCTTGCCTAGAAAGATAAGATCCTGAGGGCAGAATTAAGCAAGAGAGATGTGGTGGTCATTTCAAGCACACAGCTGAATGGCAGCAGTATGTTTTAGACTGAATGAATCTCCAGAGTTTCTTCATCCAGTTAAGGACTACTCTGTTCTTTCAGCACAGGGCAGATTTCTAGATTTCCTTTTATTATCTAAAATTGGGGGTGCAGTCAGCAGTTTCAATCCTTCATTCTCATATCTCATTTTGTTTAGATGTTGGGGCAATTAAACTAGTTGTCCTTTACTTGAGGAAGGAAATTGCATTTGAAAAACCTGAATCACACCTTTTGCTCATTGGAATGTCATGTTTAGAGATGTTCAGATAACTTCAAATTCTTATTTGCTAAATGCTCTCCACTGGAGTAAAAATTCAATTATCTGTGCCAAAGTGTTAGCTGGCCTTCCCATCACACTGTAACTACCTTAATACTTCTAGATTTCTTTGGAAGAGACCTTTTACAATGCATTTCTCTTTCCATTTGGTTTTGATTTATAATATATGTGCCAAATGTGTGCTTTGTATTTTATACTGGTTTTAAAGCCTTGTATATACTGAGATTACACAGAATTACAATATGCACATTGAGATGGAAATCAGTTATTTTCCTGTAATTTAAGAAGGTTTTCCCTTCTAATTAATATGTAGTAATTTATTCTTATGAATATATGTTTATCAAATATTGCTGATAAATACTTATTTATGAAGTGAATTAGTTGTGGGCTTTTTTAATCTGCTCCAGTAGTTAACAATACATCCCCTATTACCTCAGGTTTCAAATGTATAGTGACCTTAAGTAAATTTGCATAACCCTACTAAAATCCTTAATACCTATGGAATCATACCCTCTCTCTAACAGGTGAAAAATATGTATTTTATGACACCCTGGGCACTCTTTATGCAATATTGTCGAAGAGGACTCATTATGTATATGAATATGATAGCATTATTGAAATGTTGAATGCTTAGATTTTTTTATGGAGTCTTATACAGCTTTATTTCAGTATTTTAATATTTTACAGTAATGGTGTTGAACATTATTACCACTTTTTAATATTGTGTTACTTCTTTAATATATTTAAACACTACATGTACTCATGGAGTGCACTACTGCAAAAAAGTCAATGAGGGCACCCTTGTTAATCTCAGTGAACTGGGGTCATACCTGGACAGAATTACATCCTTATATATGTTTTTTCCCAAACTGACAAGAGACTTCCTCTCAGTGGTGTCAGTTCACAGCTCCAAAGCACAATAATTTGCAAAGAATGGCTGTTACACTTATGGAAGGAAATTAAACTAGCCATTACCTCTGGTACGTACTTTCTATTTCACATAGCTTCAGAAATGTAGTGTCCATTAAAACCTTCTATTATGAATCTGCTAATTAACTACTTTGCAACTATTGTTTACAATTTATTCATTGTGAGATTGATGCAAATTTGTCTTTATTTGTAATAATATTCCTTGGTGGTAATACAGGTATCATGTCTGCATATATCTGACCAAACTCAAATTTAAATTGCTCCTTTGTATTCTACCATTTTAGCTATTTGGCATAGCAGGCTGTTCATAGATGGATTTCAAATGGGGAAAAAAAATCACTTTCTTTTAAGGGTATCAAAATCATGGGAAGAAAATGCATTCTGAGACATTCAACCATACAGAGGACCTGTAAATTCTTGAAAACCTGTTATTGTCTGCAAGCAGAAAAAATACTGCACAGTATTGAAAACACTGTTAAACTAAAACGATTTCATTTCAATTATTTATTTATTTGAACATCCTTAAGCTTTTTGCATCTATAGAGAGTTTTCCAGTAGTCAGCAATCACTGGAAAAAGAGCTTCTTTAAACCTTTTAATAGGAGGTGTTTCCATGGTTGAAAAAGTTCTTCATATAAAAGACAGAGAAAGAGAGAGAGAGAAAAAAAAAGATTAGTAAAGTGCATAACACTGAGAATAAATCTGTAAAAAGCTATGCAAAGATCACTTGTATATTTACATCAACTAGGGTACAATTTTGAAAACTGGCAATCTTCAGTCATCAAAAGAAAATTACTTAGAAACAGATTGTGAAAGCTAGGAAAGGACATCTTGGGTAATTGAAACCAGTTCCCTGCAGCCAAGACATATAACCCTCTTTACAATTTCATTAAGTTACCTACTTAAACCAGTTAAACATAAAAAATCAAGAAAAGAAAATCTGCACAGTAAGTGCAAAGAGAAATTCAGAACTGGAGTATAATCCATGGTAACAAGCAGCATCAGAAAATCAGGAGCCAGTCAACTGTGTGATGGCTTTACAATGTTGGTAACATCGAGTTAGAGCCTTTCTCCAATGCTGTGACCCCATGCACTGGAAGCAACTATCTATCCTGATGCGCCTCTAGAAAGACAGAATGAAAACATGCTGCAGTGTGCTGGGAAGGCCAGTGTCCTGCTGGAGGACATCCTCAGATGCATCTTCCGAGTCTACCCGTGTATTGTGTGACAGTACCCAGGTGTTGACAGCAGGGGGGGTTGCACAGGTAGCTTCTGTGAGCAGAGGCCGTGGGCTACCCTGGGCTGTGAACAGCCAGTTCCCGCTGGCTGCAGTGGGGAACCCATGCTGGAGCAGATGAAAAGTGTGAGAACTGGCAGAGAGAAGCTGGTCATACTGACCATCCGTAGCCTCCATCCTGTCCTGTGCCATTCATGGGGGGAAAGGATTTAGGAGAGTGAGGGTTTAAAGTTGAGCCTGGGAGGGGAAGGAGGAAGAGTGTTGTTTTAATGTTTTACTTTGCTTCTTACTATCCAAATCTACTTTAATTAGTAATAAATTACTTTTCTCCAATTAAAGTCAGTTTTGCCCACATCAGTAATTATGAAGCAATGTCCCTGTCTTTATCTTGGCCCATGAACTTTTGCTCTCCTTTTCCTGCTAAGGAGGGGGAGTGAGTGTGTAGCTGGCTGGGTGCTTGTCTGTCAGCCAAGGCTGACCCACCACACTCCATCATCCAAGTACATCCTGCGTGCAGACCTGCCTTTTCTGAATGATCAGCAGCAGCAATCCAGACCACTGTACTCCACAGAGTTTGTGATCCACATAAACTCTGAATAGGTGCAGGATTGTTCTGTGCTATGCTTTCCTGCACATACAGTTGTGCCTTCCAGCCTGTGCTGTGCTGCGCAAATCCCTTAGCCACAGGATAAACTCAAAAGGATAACTGTGATGGAGGAACCTGTAGATATCTCTCACTTGGCACCAGGGATGACACCACTTGTGAGCCCTTGGCTACATCTAAAAGCGAAGCAACGTGTTCTTATTCAGGCATGCTTTTGCTTGACAGTAGAAATGATGAATAAAGTTGTTCTCTTCTAAGATAATCCTATTAGAGCTCTAAATGCTGGGGAACTTCTCCACAGAGAGGATCTGCACTGCTTGCCATGCCCTAATGAGAGGTGTGTCAGGTGCTGCTCAAGTTGGGATTCCCAGCACCTGAAGGTACATAAGATTACCTATCAGTGTTTTACATCTCGTGTTAGCTCTGTTAAATAGTATTTTAGAGAATGTTGTTTTGGTGAGTTAGCCTTAGCTAGATGCCCACGCAGCTTCTCACCCACTCTCTTCCTGACAGGGTGGGGGAGAAAATAGAAAAAACAGGAGCAAGAAACTTAATGGGTTGAAGCAAAGACAGGAGATCACTTACCAACTACTCTCACAGGAAGAAGACTCAGCTTCGGAAAATTCATTTATTGCCAGTTGAAATGAAAATGTGATATATAATTCAGGTAGTGGGAAACAGAAAAGACAAATATTAAACCAATACTTTTCCTCCCTCATTTTCCAGACCTAACATCACTCCCAACCGTTCTTCCCGTGCCAAGCAGCAGAGGAAGGTTGGGGGTGGGGTTCAGAGCCAGTACTAGAGGTTTCCCTCTGCTCCTTCCTCTTTGTCATACTTTCCCTGTGACCTGCATGGTCTCTTCTGCAATCTGCAGAGAGTCTCTGATCCAGTGCCTGCAGCACCTCCTCCACTCCTCTGACCTTGGTATTTCCTCTGCTGTTTCTCACTCCTCTTTGCTCCCTCTTCCTCTCTCTGTCAGCCATTTTCTTCCCTTTGCCAAATTCATCACAGCAGGGTTACCAGTGCGGCCAAGGGTTGCTTGGAGCTGCTGGAACTAGCCATGTCCAGCACGAGGCAGCCCCCGGCCACTCCTCACAGAGACCGCACAGCAGCTCCTACTGCCAGTGTCTCAACACGGATATGCAACTCAACCTTAGAGAGTCTGACTGTCTTTCATACAAGTATAACGAACGCTTGCGCCCATGTGCTAAAGCCTCACACGTGCATATGTTTCATCAGATGCTTCTGTTTTCCACGCTGTCTTTTGGACCAGAATATGAAGCCTCATGTGCCATGTTGGGCCTCTTGAGGGAGCAGGAAAGGGGTCAGCATCTACTTAGAATGATAAATATGCATCCATTACATTTGTACAGCATACATAGGGAAACATCCATCAATCATAACAGTGTTCCACCTATCGAAGTATTTGGCAACTGCTAATGAGCAAAGACAATGTGCATTGACTTTTATCACTTTTATGTGGATTATTTCCACTATTCAACAGCTGTGTATCAACAATGATGTAATTATGGGTCAGAATTAACTATTCATCTACACATCTGCCACAGCTCTACTCTAAAGATAACGTAGACCTGCAACACTTTGAATGGCACAGGATGCTGTTCTCTGCTCTGTACCACACAATACAAAATTAAAACACAACTGAAGCACACATATATTAAAAATTAATTATTTTGTTCAAGCAAAATTAGTCAATAAACCAGAAAAAGTACATTCCCTTTGATATATTTTTTTTAAATAAAAAACCCCTAAACACTAAAAATCATTTCACATTTAACCTGTTCTTATCTTTATGAATATTTTATTCTCATCTATTATAAACTGTTAAAGAGCTGAATTTTATAACACAGCATTGTTCAAAATTGAAAATTGTTTAACTGTCAGTTCCTAGTGAGCTAAGTTAGGGGAAGTTAGATGATTCCTCTTAAATTAATATTTTATGCCTAGTCAAAAGGCATCTATATACACACAAAGGAACAAGTCAAGATACTAAGAATGGTGTGAAAATAAACATATTAGGGTTTCCTTTCTTCCTAATGATAAGCCCAAAGAAGTAAAAAGAGTGCCTTCAGTTCCTTCATCGGCTGGTATCTTACCAAAATAGCTTTGTTCAGTAGCAGTATAGCCAGCATATTTTATCTGGCAGCTAGAAATATACTTTGATTTATTACAGTTATTTGACTCATCAGTCAAAACTGTTGAGATTAATTTTTCTTCTTTCACAGGGCAGGAAAATGAAATGCTAGAATTCTAAGTTCTTGTTATAAAAGTGCTGGTATATAAATGACCTTAGTGTCATATGCTAGCAGTTGAGGTAATGCACGTGGTAAGGTCCAGATGCATGAAATTATCCACATGATTACATGGCTGAATAAATTGTTGGATCCTTATTGTCCAGGTAAGCTGTTAACTGACCATTTAATTCACTTGAACATCTTGGTGCTGTTCTGTAGACACTGTTTTTCCCCCATTCTACTCCCCATTTCCTACGGACACTGTTCCTGCCCATGCAAGGAGTGTGCCACAAGTTAGAATTGAAGAAAAGAAGCAGCTGATTAGGTATGTGTAGGCACTGCTTCATCAGCTTTAGGGGCTACACTCAGCAAAGTCCAGTAATTGAATTCACACACTAATATATCACTCTCATGCAGTACTTCTACAAAAGGGTGGTGTCATTCCTGGCCCCAGGGTTTCCTGCTTATATGGCATAGAATGTCTTTCATTTCTCCTAAAGCACTATGTCAAGTAATGATGTTCCCAAAGACTTAATGGAAGGGGTAGTTAAGGATACAGCTGAATGACAGGGGCTTGTATCAGTTCAAATCTCAAGGTTATTTAATGTTCAGCATTTCAGCCTTCTTCATTGTTCTAAGTTCAGGCTCCAGTGGAAATTTTTGCCAAGTACTGTGTGCTCATTTGAATTTGCCTTTCAGACCCAAGCTTCAAATTAAAATTAATGGTGCCAAGAGAGTATAAATGCCCTACTCTCTTCATGTTTCCCTTCAGAGGTCATCATTCGCCATATGAATTCTCACACTGAGTGTGCTTTACTATTCTTTTAAGCTTAGTGGCCCCTGTAAATATATCTCCATTTATGAGATCTGAGGTTCAAGGTTGTTCAGCTACTTAGTTATCCCTAAAGTTAGTAATAAATAAATGAAGAACAGCGCAGCTCAATGTATACGGTGTTTGAGAATGACTCTATAACCTAACAAGAAGACCCAGCATCCCAGAAAGACTTGCCTTCTCTTTCAGTGTGGCTGCGTTCTGTTGCTATTGCACTTAAATGAAATTTTAAATGCAATTAAAGTAGATCTGCGATTTTGCTCCCTGATCTCAAAATTACATTGACCTAACTTTTTGTTTGCTTCATGTTTTATTTGTTTTTAGGCTTTGGTTTTTTAGAAAGGAGGTGAGAGATTATATTTACTCACACATTAATATTAACCATAGTATTTAACAAAGAATAATGAATGATTTCTAGAATTATTTTTTTTTTAAATTCTAACAGAGATTTTGAAGTTAGTCACTTTCACCCAAGTAATATATTTGCTTTCTCTTGTAGGTCTGCTCCCTAAATTGCTATTCAGGACTGGAAGAGAGCAGCTTTTCATCACTCCTTCTAAACATGTGGTAGAAAGCTGTGTAGAATTATGCATAAAAAGCAGTAAACTTCTTCATATGCAGATTGGTGTGTGCTATCAGTTTTTCAGTCTCTTCCACCTATACTAGAACAATACAGAAGAGCTTTAAGAATCACAACTTTGCCCTGCAAAAAAAGCAAGTTTCATTATTTATCACCAGTTCACACAATTAACGTTTATTCACATATGATATTAAAAGCCTGATATGGGAATACTTAGTTTTTTTAAAAAAAACAACTTAATAAAGAAATGAAAGTAGATATCACATCATCTGATGGAAACTCTACAGTACACAAGTGAAAAAAAAATCATTATGCTTCACAGATTTTTTGAAGTCTTGAATTGCTCCTCCTTCAACATCTGAATTGTAAATTAGCATATAATTATTCAGTCACAGCAGTCTGTGCTTCAGCCATGACTGTCAAAGAATAGCATGTCTAACACCAAAAATGTGCCAGAAGAATAACTGAAGAGGACTGGGAAACTGAATTAGCTGTGTATCAGTGGTAATTATTAAGCCACAATGGTGTATACTATTTAGGTTATTTAAATGAGAGAAATGATAGATATTACAGGCAAAAGGTTAGCAAAAATAAATGAGCAAAATGGAGCATATAGATGCTGTAACTAGAGTCATTTGCCATGTGAACAACTCTTGCATGTGTTGAGATTAATATCTGAAGCACAGAAAATATGTAGCAAAAATATTCATTCAAAATTAACATGTATTTGAACGTGATGGTATTCTTAAACTTTTGTTCTTTTTTTTCTTCAAGCTGTTGGATGACATGAATGATCACAGCAAATCTGTTTTCACTGAAATGTTCAAATAGTCACTGAAGGAGTATGGAAAGCACACGTTCAATCACACGTATTTCACAAGGTACTGTCTCTTTTGCTCATATAAATGATACAATATGGCTATACTGATATAAGCAAAACTTACAGCCAACCTCAGGCACAACAGAGAGGTTTTTTTGCAACATAGCTGCATTCTGATGCTAATTGTCTGAAAAAGATTGAATCATTACAATTTGACATATCTGTACAAAATGGTAAAATATTTTTTTGTTTTAACATCCTGCTTACATACAGTGGTAAAGAATTTATGCTTTCCTTTGGGTGGTATATGAATCTGCTGGTACTGAAACACTGAGAAATTTGTAATTCCAGTAGCTCTGTGGTAGTTCGGAAAGTGAACAATTTAACTACCCTCACCTTTCTGATAACAACCAGAGTGCATGTGTTATACGCTTAGATTCTAAAGGAGGTCTGAGAAATAATACAAAAGTAAAAACGTGGAACAGTACTAAAACAAGTTTCCAAGAAAGCTTGTAATTTGCAGGAAGTCTGTGAGTTGCTTAGAGTAACACATAGTGCTGTGGAAGAAATAAATCAGCCAAGCAACTTGGCTGTGCAGATTTATAGGTTCCTTCTGAGCAATGTGTGGTTTGTTCACTTTCTCTTTGCCACCCATTATCTAACAATGCTAAGCCTTCCTACTCAAAGAGATGATCCTTTAACTGTGAAATCTATATTCTATTATTTTCTCTATTGCTCAAGCTGTCTTTTTTAAACATGATTCTTGACTTTCACTCTAGGTTCATTATTAGTTTTATCGAGGGAACTCTTGCAAAGCTTCTCTCCAAGAAGGAAACTTGTTAGATAAAATTAAATTCTCTACTTGGAGGAGGATAAATAGGCTTTTTAACATAATTGTAGATTGACATAAAACACTAACACAAATATTAGCCATTCTGATTTGACTCTTTTTCATGTGTGTTTTGGGGATATAGACATTTCTGATCAAACTTATGTTTTCAAATAGTTAAGATTAAAATCTGATTTCAAGTTCTTATCAGAGCTCTATACTGACAACATGGTACCATAACCTTGAACACACCGATAATAAAACTGTCCCTGCAGGACCTTAACTGACATTTAAGAATAATGCAGGCTAATCACCCTATCAGAAAAGTTTCCCATAATTTCTGGGAGCGTGCTGACTTCGATATTATTTGCCTGTGCGAACCTCATGATCCCATACAAACCTCCTGAAGCTAAACAAGGCAAAATACAAGCTCCTGCACTTGGGTTAGGGCAATACCAAGCACAAGTACAGGCTGAGCAGAGAATGGATTGAGAGTAGCCCTGAGAAGAAAGACTTGGGGTATCGGTTGCTGAGAAGCTCAATGTGATGCGGTAATGGGTGTTTGCAGCCCAGAAAGCCAACCATGTTGTGGGTTGCATCAAAAGGAGCATGACCAGCAAGTTGAGGGAGGTGATTTTCCCCCTGTACTCACCCTCATGAGACCCCACCTGGAGTCCTGCATTCAGCTCTCAGGTCTTCACACAAGTGGGACATGGGCCTGCTGGAGTGAGTCAAAAAGGACCATGAATATAATCAGAGGGCTGGAGCACCTCTCCTGTGAAGACAGGTTGAGAGGGTTGAGCTTGTTTAGCCTGGACAAGAGAGGGCTCTGGGGAGACCTTAAAGCAGCCTTCCAGTCCCTGAAGGGGGCATAGAAGAAAGCTGGAGAGGGATGTTTTCACAAGGGCATGTAGTGATAGGACAAAGGGGAATGCCTTTAGACTGAAAGAGGGAAGATTCAGGTTAGATATTAGGAAGAAGTTCTTTATGGTGAGACACTGGAACGGGTTGACCAGACAAGCTGTGGCTGCCTAATCCCTGGAAGTGTTAAAGGCCAGGCTGAATGGGGCTTTGAGCAAACTGCTCTAGTGAAAAGTGTCCCTTCCCTTGGTGGGGGAAGTGGAAATAGATTAACTTTAAGGTCCCTTCCAACCCAAACCATTCTATGATCATATGATCATATGACTTCGATGGGCCTTTGAGCGACCTGGTTTAGTGGAAAGTGTCTCTGCAGGGGACAGGAAACTAGATGATATTTAAGGTCCCTTCCAACCCAAACCATTCTATGATTCTATTATGATTCTATGATTATTAAGGAAATGAAGCTTTGATTACACAAGTTATGTTAATTCTAAAGAAGAAATAGCTGTCATCCAGCCTTTCTCTAAAGCAACATCTTTTTTCTGAGAGCACCATAAATTACTGTGTATATATAATGATACACTCCTGTGCTGAATGCAAGCAGGAGATTGGCAGGTAATTCACTTTCTTTTTCACTGTGCAGATAAGCATCAACTTACAGTCTTAGGAGTTTAATTAGAAGTGAGACTAACGTCATCACAGAGATGAAAGGGGTGTTCTGCCATCACCAGCACTTCTCTCACTTATTAGGGTCACATAGCATAGCAGGTGAGCAAGAGTAACTTATACAATCCTTTTTCATTGGAAAGGTGAAGGTAAAGCTCAGTCAATGGACTGCCAATGTTTGTCATGGCTCAAAATCAGAGCTATGGGAACAGGAATTGTTGGTTGGCTTGACAATCTGTGTTTGCTCATTTCACTCCTGAAGTTAACACAGCACATTTCAACAGCACGCACCGGTACATCAGCCAGACGGGCCATAAAAGGCAAATCTCTTTTCCCTCCTCTTTCACCACTTATTTGCTAAAATACTGCTAAGTAGTAAGATAAGGCAAAAATAGTAATTGCAAGCAAGCTTTACTAGGCATTTTTGAATAAAAATCTTGATATTTTTAATTTAGAGTATGTGTTAAGGTCCCTAGAAATAGATTGGAACTTTGCAGTGACAAGCTTGGAGAATAAATTTCTCAAAGGAAATCTTTCTGCTAGCTGCAAGGCAGGAAGGGAAGATGTTCTCACTTGTCAAAATCTGTGCATTAACCTTTCTCACCTCTGTATATAGCTACATCTTATAACAATGGCAGATATATATACCAACAAGGGCTAAGGATGAGACGTGGCATCTTTTTATTTGGGCAAGAGAGAGAACGAAAAAATAATGCAATTCCTATTGAAATCTGTGTTTGTGTGATTGAATTGCTGAAGCAAAGATACACTAACCTTGTTTTCTTTATTTAAGAAGTCATTGTCCTCAGTCATTTTTTTTTTCATGGGGAATAAACTAACTTTTCTTCATGGAGCCATATTAAATCTCTTTATCTGTTTCTTGCAGCAGGCCTTGGCTGCGGCTTTTTTTTTTTTTTTTTTAATGAGAAAATGTTCAAAAATGGCCTCCTCCTTTAAAAAAAAAAAAAAAAAAAAAAAAAAAAAACAAAAAACCAAAAGGTGGGTGTTGTTTTTTGGAGGTGAAATTCTCTTTCTAGTGCCCCACTTGCTCCATCCTTTAGACTCACAGGTTATTTCACTTTTTAAATAGGCTACTATGCCTGGTTTTTTCTGTGCACCCTTCTCTTTCTGAAGAGTGTCATTTAGCCAGTTGCCACTCTTTTAGGTTCCTTGTCTTCTTGCTAGTTTTCCTCTTATATTATCCTACCCTGAATCTTTAAAGAGCTTAATGTGCTGTTCTGACTAAGGGAGTAATGATGGAGGTTTCCAGACTTGGAAGTTTTAGCCTATACTTCTGCTTACTCTTTTGCACTGCCCTGTGCAGTGTGGTGCTGACTCCCTCTCAAAAATACTGTAGAATTCAGCAGAAGTCTTTAATAATTTTGCATTATTTGTTAATATTTGGTGGAGAAAGTTTTACATCCTGCTTTTTTATGTCACTCTAATTCCACCAGGCTTTATCTTTTGCTTATGAGCATCCCCTACTGTCACTCTGAAAATGAGTTGCTCACCTAGATAGGATTCTTCATACGACAATAATACTAATTAATACTAATTCAATAATATACATACATACCATAACAACAACAATGTAACATAATCCATATAACATTGAATCTGTTGTCCTCTAGTCTATAATTATTGACCCAAATGCCAAAACTGTGAGAGCCCAACTCTTCAACAGGAAATGAGAATGTGTTCAGCAAATGTGACCAAGGTGTTTCATGTTAATCAGAAGTTCAATTCAGAAGCACTGGGAGGAATCATAAAGAGTAATAGCTGTGCCTTGTAGGTTTATACTTTTACACTAGTTGCTATGACTTTCTTTAAATAGCCTTAGTTGTATTTCTTCTATTAGTAGTACCTCACTCCCCAGATGGCTTAGATACAGCAAACCAAAACAAACTGCTGCCTTCTGGTGTTTTTGCTCTGTCAGCTGCCCACTTTGCAACACTTGCATATATATACCAAATGTCTATCTAACACATATGAGGTATGGCATTACAATATACTGAGATCTTGCAATACAATTTTCTTAATGAGACTAAAACCTGTACTTGTAATATGAAAAGAGATTTCATTACGCAGCAGGGCTTATACATTCTTCATTTCAGATTTGGATTTATAATCCTAAAGATCCCTGAAAACTTTCATTAGACTGGTATAATAGACATAAAATAATAACTAGAGTTGGACCCTGTAGAATTTTTACAAATCATTTCAATACTGTCCAAGCAAGAATGCCTAGGAACTTCTTCCACTTTCAGTTATGCCCTCACTACCACAGCAAAATTAACTGTACTGGAATCAGAAATACTATTTAAACTTGTTTTTCACTTGTGAGGTGGAAATAGCTAGACCAAAATTGACTGTTCTTTAGTTGTATTATAGATGTGCATCACTTGAGTACTCAGATACAGGTCAATGATTTAAAGAGTGTGATTGATTCCAGTGCAGTGAATGGATTTATTAGAGCACAGCATAAATGGCCAGATGACTCACATTTTCACAATTCTTCTTGACCTCTCAAGTTGTTGTCTCTGTGAAAGTCAAATATTCATTGTTTTTCATATAACTCAACATTACCTCCGTCATCTGTGCTTCAGCCTAGATACTATCATGTTATCTTTTGTATTTCAGAGGTCTGATGGGCATCACAACAATAAAAATTTTAGGATTAACTACTCATATTGACATCAGTCAGAACTGAAATGCACTGCCACACCTTTGACCAAGACACCAAAAGACAACCATATGAATCCAGCTTAGTTACGTTACAGTTGAATGAGAAAATATAAAGAATTCTTCCTTTCATGAAATCTGTTGAATAATTGATCAAATGAAAGTTTGACTTAGATTTAGATGAAAAAAAATGTGCAAGATGCATTGTCACAAAACAGTTGTTGTCAACATTACTCTTTTTCACTGTTATTATTATACAATATATGCTTACATAGTATCATACCAGTTTAAGCCATTACATTTTCCCCTTTTATTTTTTATTTAGAATTTCTTTATATACGCTATAGAGTAAAAAAATTAGGATCAAGCAGCTGTAATAAAGTGTTTGTACATCCAAACTTAGTAATAACTTAAAGCCCCTTTCTGAAGTGTTTGAAAGTAGTGCATTTGCATCAGATATCCCTAAACATAATACTGAGGTTGTGAAGGTTTCAATTAGGATACTGAGCTGTAAGCTTACTTGATTTATGCTAATGCTTTGTTGTATAAATTAAAAATATTTTCAGTCATACAGCGTCAAGTCCTGTGTTCATGTGCCCTACTTTAGGCATTCAAAAACCTTATGTCTGAGTCATCTTGGAAACTTCACCATAATGAAGACAAATCAGCATTTTCAGAAGGTGATTCATGGCCCTATTTTAGACAACTATCTTAGGAAAGCTAGTATACCCTCACAAGCTGCTCATTTCTCTTTACTGATAATAATATGGCTCTGGCTGTATTAGACATGAAAGCTTAACTCCTGTAAGTTTAAAATTAGGTGGAAATTAATATTCACCCATTCTCTTCTGAGTATAACTTATCCTGCCTGTGTACCTCTGAAATATCTAAAATGTTTGGTAACATATCTGCTAAAATTTAGCAAATAAAAATCAAGAACAAAGATGTGCTCGAAACATTCAACTAATATCTAAACCATTACTTTTTGAAATTCCAAAATCTGCCTTTAGATGGACAGGATTGGAAAGGCTAAGACAGGCAACTGATAGGACTAAACTGCAGGTTGGGTTATAGGATTTCAATAATTCTGTAAAATCACAGAAACACCAGATGGAAATTATCTCTGAAGATGGCCTACTTTGGACTGAACTAAAGAACATCTGCTTCTCCTGCTTGCAGCAGGACTATTGATACAATTAGTCTGGTTCAGTCATGGGGTTTTGTAGTGAACTTTTGAAAACCCCAAGGATGGAGGCTCCCTGCCCCTCTCAAAGACCTTTTGCAAAGCTGAAGTAGCCTTATAGTAAAGACCTTTTTCTCCTAATCTGCATCCTGAACCTCCGAGGCTACTACCTGTGACTGCTGCACTATTTATCACCGCATCTATGAAGGATATTTTGAATCAACCATTCTTGTAACTCCTCTTCAGTTAGCAGCAGATTACAATCAGAAAGTCAAGCCAACGTCAGTGTACATCCAGCTCATGTGCTTTCTATATACTAATTAAATGGATGACATTTCTGCTTTCCTGTGTCTGAGAGAAAAAATACAAATTGCAGCTTACAGTGAAAAGAGTCGAGTTCCAGTTAGGAATGCCTTTATTTTCTTGCTGAATTTTACAATATATAACTTTTGCTGCGACAGTTTTGCTTGAGAATTTCTGATTTTTCTGATTGAACACTTTAAACCACTTTGAAATAAAGTATGTCCGTCTCAGAAGTGAGGAAAAGTGCTGAAGCGCAGCTGAGTCAATGTCAGTTGGTTAAATTCATCTATGCATTACACTCACTTTCTGCCACAAAATTTTGATCAGATATCAAATATCATGGGTAGGCCTGCTGCTATTACTGCTGTTGATTCCACTTCTGACATAAAAAGAGAAGACAAAGGAAGCTTTCTTCACCTCATAGTGATGATGTTGCTTACATAGGAAGTAGCACTTTTTCTAGTTCAAAGCACAATATATTGAATGTACCAAACCTTCTTGTTCTAAGAGAAGAAAATTCTAACAACCTAGATGAAATGCATTAGGTAGTATGTTATTATAAAAGTACCATCACACAGAAAATGAAGATATGGCAGCCCCTGGAATGCAAGTAGGTTTTATGAGCAATATACTTTTTATTGAAAGATAATTTTGCAAACACAGAATAGATTTTGTACATAAATTAGAATTGGGTTCCATCCACAACTTTGCTCGTTACAAACATCAGAACTATCTGTCAGGCTTGCTCACAGAAAGAGTGATTTTAACTTTCATCTTGATAAACAGAAGTTATTGCTTGCTTTTGCAAATCTTTAGACAACAGAATTTTGAATATTTTATCAAGTCAAGTGAAAGAAATAATTCTAGATGATTTATCAGACTAATAGCCAACAACTGTAAAAGCTAGTAAGAAATTTAACAAACTACTGAAGAAATTACAAATTCGTTTTTGAAAATGATACCTCTTTTGAGTAACTTTTCTAAAGAAACTATGATCTGTGCATGGCACTCCACAAGCATGGAATACATGAACTGTTGTGCACTGTTTGAGGAAGCACAGCTGTGTTGTTGTAGCTAAAAAAGATGTTTATTTTTCACTGAGCTCACCACTGCATCAACCAGTTCTCATTGTGACAGTATGGCAGCTGTGTAACATTATACACACCATTGACATGAGCTCATGTGAGCTCCTGTCAAACCAAGATAAAGAGGAATAGTGGGTATGGTCTTGAAAACAAAAACTAAGTGACCTGTTTCACCAGTCTGGGAGTAGAAACAAAATTTACAGCCAAGTCCCTTTGACTATACTTATTTATAGCTGGTAATAAAATGGACCATGGACTATTGGTTGTCCCCAAGAGCAAGTAGCACACAGTAGCTAATACTATCAAGGCTCTACTTTCATCCCCCACCAAGACAATATGGCCACATATTTAGTGACTTTGGGAAAGTTCCCTGGTAAGTCTTTCTTATAGATTAAAAAACTAGCAAAATTCAAAGGTGAGTCTGTGATATCTTCTTGTCTAACACTTGAACACGAGAGACAAGCAACACAGGAGGAAGCAGGTCTACTGTCAGAGCCAACTGCAAGTGCTTCCACTGCTGAAAAAGAAAATACACCAATGCCTTTCTCCAGTGAACTCCCTGAATATCCCACCAAGGTACATGAAAGAAAGAAAACTTTTAGTCATTTTAGACTGCCACTTCATCTTGCCAAGCAAAGCCTCACTTTGGAAAGGCAGAATTAGCAATTAATGTTGTCATGCATGTTACATTACCTTTCTTGATGAAGAATGTGTCTTGGAGGTGGCAAAACGGATAAAATGAGATTTCTAAGATCCTAGGACATCCAGACTTTGGCAAACAAATGTGGATTCTCTAGCCAGATAAACTAATTGGTCGCTTGAATTAACGGGAAAAATTGAAGGTTTTTGACTATTAAAGAAGTGAGATTCTGGTAAAGGCTTTCAAGCAGCAAAGCAAGGAGCTGATGTAGGAACCTGATACCTTTTCAGATAGAATTATATGATGATGCTGCCTGACGTAACAAGGCATTGGGACTTCAGGATCAGAGAGATTTCTCCCAGACACTTTTTTTTTTATTCCTGCTTTTAAAACTGTACTTTAATTTCACTGTAAAAAAGTGCTGTCTCCCCCTGCAGCATGTATACAGCCTTAAATAGTAGAAACAGTATTTTGTCTTTGATTCTTCTTTCAGTATTATCCTGTCATTTATGTTTTAAATCATATGTGAACATTCTACTTCAAAAAGACTGCCACTATTTTATTTCTAAGGGTTATATTGTACAGAATGAGCTAAATGCTATAGCTCATCATAAAACAGTAATACTTTGCATTAAGAGAAATACATTTCCTTTTACTGATGATTGCCTTTTTTCCTGAGATGGTTTGTACATAATGATTTCTTTTAAGGAGAGGGAGATGTAGTTAACTAATGCAGCTGGACAAAAAAAAAAAAAAAAACTACACACAATAGTAGACAAAGCTTCATCGTCACAATGTGATTCATTCTATGCTGTATTTCCTTTTAGCAATTTTCTTATTAAAGTCTAGAATTTTAAAACCATTTCTTGTTCTGAAACTGCGTAGCAGTGATGGAATCAGATTACCAATGCAAATACTGGCTCTGTGAACACTTCAAGATTTCATAAACTTGTATAATCTCTAATTTTACCCTCATTCTTCATTACCCAGCAGTCCCTTGTGCCCTCTCTCATAAAAAAGCACTTATGGAGCCATAACAATAAGCTGGACTGAGTTAAATTAACTTTTACTTCCCCTTTTGGGCTGGGTTAGTTTTAACTTAGATCTGTCTCTGTCCAGGTTCACTGTCCAGCTACATGGATATTAATCTCAGCATTAATAACTGGAGAAAGAAATAAGGAATGAGTACCCTCATTTAAGAAGAGGCTTTGTCCAGTTCTTCCAGTATCTAGATTAAAGACCTCAATGAATTAGAATGCAAACGTTACAGAGGACGTCTGTAAAAACATGCTACTGGAAATAAATAATATTGCATATGAAATTCAATATTCTGCATTAAATTAATAATTAAAGTGATCGTTAAAAAGATTAAATGGTGTTATACACTCAAAACTCAAGAAATGCTCATTCAAGTGTATGTCCAGAGCACATTTCTCACAGGTTATATTGCTGTATTTCCTTGGGCAATGCAATTAATCTTCAAACTCACAGATTTGTGTGTGTCGCTCAAGGTATGTGTGACTATGCAGTAGAAATCAGAGAGGAGAATATTGTCTTTAATGTGTGCTGTCTACCCTAACTCGATTTGTTTAGAGCTCAGCAGAAAGCTCTGCAATGGTGTTCACACCTTACATTTTGTTGTATTTCACACAGTTTTATTTTAAATTTTATTTAATTATGTATTCATATTATGAAGCTTATTAATTTGTGTGTGTATGTGTTTCCTGATTCTTTGGCCCATTCATGTCAGATCATTCCTCAAAGCTAATAGTAATTGTGGATATTTTAAATACATAATGACAGCTATAGATTTAGTGCTCTTCAGTATTAATTCCTGACAGTTATTGTCCCATTTATTTTGGGAGAGAATTTTAAACAGAGAAGATATCATCTGATAACTTAATGTTCATTTTTTATCTCATTTGTAGCAATTGTCAGCGCACAGAGGCATTGCCATGATCAATTCAAATGTATGCATAGTTGTGCCACCTATCAAAATATGTGAAAACTGTCTGGACAAAACGAAGCACTGATGAAATTCCTGTTCTTCTGTTCTAATTTTTACTGACATCCACTCCTAAGGCAGCTTAAAAGAGCTTGCAGTTTGCAGGACTGTGCAGTGACAGACTGTGGAAAAATTTGAAAGTTCTGATTGATTAGAAAAACTTTCGTAGTAGCTTGGCATGGCAACCTTTTGAATTTCAGATCTAAGACACACATTTCATTGAACCATTCTAAGGAATGAAGCTTAGAATCTTAGTTTTGATTAATAGGAAGGAGGCCATTAAAACAATAAAGTCATTTGCAAGCCTCATACCATGGTCTAATATCATAATAATTATTTTAAATAAACTAATAATCTTTTTTCATTGATGACTGACTTTGTTTTTAACGCTTTACACAGCAAGAGGTGATATGTCGACATTCAGGTTTTCTGTTTTCCAGGTAACCTAGAGGTAAACTCCTGAATTCCAGTAAGCAGTAAGTGGACAGAACACATGTACCAAGATGCTCACAGGTTTCTCATCACACAGGTCACACCACCAGTGCTATCATTGCCCTGAAGCACTCAGCAGCAGCCCCCTCCACTAGGAGGATTTTTCTCTTTTGCACTTGAGGAGATGGGCAGATCTTACTCTACAAGAGCTCAGAGACTGAAGCAAAGACTTTTACTGAATCAATTTAGCAGACCCTGTGCTCTCACACAAAGGACCCTAGTTAAGACAAGCTGCCTTTTACTTGGCTGAGATGTTTCCAGAACCAAGCCTCCTTCAACCTTGAAAATACCCAGTCTTATGTCCTCACTCTAATACTGTTCTTTTATTTGCCTTAGAAAGCTCTCAGCCTTTTATCTTCTTATCCTTGTTTTGCAGAAAGATTCACTTAACTTGCAAAGGCCCCCAGGTGAGCTTAGGAACTGCCACACAAGTTAAATAACAGGCCAAACTTAAGAAAGTGCCTCCTTAAAAATGCATCCCTATTCAGTCTTGATTTTAGGTATATGCCTGAGTATTATCAAAACACAAGTGTAAAGCTAAGCATGTGAAGAAGTGTTAGGGGTGAACACAAAGGTGTGTTTTAAGGCTTTTCTACAGTTAGATTCATATTATTAATGTCTGAAAAGTAATATCATTAATGTGAAATATACATTTCTACAGCCGAATAAAATGGGATTGTATTATGGCATTATGCATTGATCCATGCAGCCTTTGTCACATACACTGGTGTTTTGTTCGCATTCTTCCAGGCATGTTTTCAGTGCCAGCTAGAATTCAATGCCAGATGCACATGGAAGGATTGCACAAGTGAGGTTATTTCAGGAGTGTCAAGGAGCAGATTACACTAAATCTGGCCCCTTCATTTCTTGCATTTCTCAATGCTATCCCGTCATGCTTTTTACTCTGAAACATGACAACATGTCCTATTGCAAACCCCACAGTCGTGGAGACATGACTCCAGAATACACTGGAGCAAAATGTGTAACCATGAAACGGAAGCACACACTAGAGCAGGCAATATAGTATATTCAGCACCAAAAAGCTACAGAGCTGGTCCTACTTTCTATTATTGCATCAGAATCTAATTTTATACTAAAAAGTTTTGATAAGCTGTCTGGACAGCCACCCTTCTGAACATTGATGCAATTCTATATCAACTGCACCAGACATACGAAATACTATTTTAATAGATGGATAAATTTGCAAGAAAAAATAAATTTAAAAAACATGAAAAATTCAAAACCTCTCCTACTGAAGAGATAACCATTTTCTTGCCATATCTCATCTTCCATAGCCATTAATAAAAGGTTTTCAGATTTTTTTTTTCTGTTTTTTGTTCTCCAAGGATGTGGGAACATCACCTAATGCCCTAGTTATAATTTCTACTTGAAAGATAAAAATTTTTTAAATTATGTTGTAAGCTAATAAAATAAATCATTTAAAAAGGAACATTTATTGGCAAAATAACTGTTGCTATTAAACACTTATTTATTTGGAAGCAAAGAATTATTTTCTTAATTTCTTAGGGAGGAAAGAACATGGAATTTCACCCACAGATCCCTGCACTGAGTTCTGCTTGAGTACTCGCACCTTAGCTCAAGTACGAAAAATTTATATCCTGGATTTTGGTTTAATATTGATGCTTGGTTTTAAGGAGAACTCCCAGTCTGTGTTAACTACTGTAATTAAAAACAGGGAGCTCAATGCACTTCTGATGAAACACAGTTTTTCTCTGGTACTTAGAGCTACTTATTTGAAATATTTCTGTGAGTATAAAATCTAGCAACATCAAGTGGTCCCGTCAAAGTAAATAAATTTTATTATTTAATAAAATAATATTTTATTATATTAGGGAGGGGAGGAGAAGGTAGTGCTGCATATTTTGATTAATTGAAATTCTCTCTTTCCAAAATAGGACTGCAACTAATATGATTATTCATCTCAAGGTTAATTTGGGGATTATAACCAAGTACATAGAACCAAAATTGTTTTCTTTACCACAGGATTCCCAGAAAAACAGATTATTCAGGTGGCCATTTCTTTTCTACACTTTATTTTCTATATTATGATTTTCCACAATCAAAACCTAATCACTTTGTATTTTTTAATATATAGCTGATCATTATTGCTTTGTCTATTGGATATTCTGTATAAAATTAGTTCTGGTGCCACTTTAAACTTTAGATATATTATTGAAATTATAGGCATGAAATAAAATAGCCATAAATTATGCCTTTCGTATCGATATGGAATGCTTTAATTACATAAAACTGAAGAGACCATTTCACATTGCTTCAAAGCAAATATCAGTATTGTAGCTATTTAATTTAGTAATACATCTTAGGAGCAGAATATCATGCCATTATAATAACTCACAATGGACTTGGTTATGATTTTGTCTGTTCTTCCATGCAAAAATTAAGAATAATTACACTCAATATTTTCCTTTTCCACCCAAGTGTCTGGATAAAGTGGAAGAGTTTCAGACGTGTGTTTACCATGGATTCAACCTGCCATGATAGGTATGCCGAAAGGAAGAATACTTTTCTGTAAGTTTACTAATTCCTTTCCTCTCCTTAATAATGCTGCTAGTGTGGAGCAAAGTGGGAACAGAGGACAGTTGGTGACCTATAGGTGTCCACATGCAGTTTTCCCATGTGCATTAAAATGAAGTCAATGGAACTAAAGTCACCCCAGCCAATGTAATCTGGAAAGTGAGTTCAGCTTTCCCCAAAATAGATAAGCTAAGTTGATTAGATCCAGGTTTTGAACACTTTCAACTGTTATAAATGTTTATATTTTTCTCAGCTGGTCTGACAAAACATTAAATACTTGATATACATATATCTGACATAGCGGATCCCAAGCTTCACAGAAACCCCATTAGGATTTATGAGTGCTGCCAACCAATGCCAACTACATTTTCATTTCCTCTGTATACTCCCAAGCAATCAATACAGTATTTGTTTGATTCCTTAGTCAAGTCAAAGAATTTGCCAAAGTTATTGACAAAAGCGACTTTTTAACATTTCATGCACAAAGTCAGTTTGAGGATCATTTTAAGGAAAGATAACTTGCACTTTGAGCATAAGCCAACTTTTCATCAGTACAGATTCACTAGGTTCACTCTCCAGTCACCACCCCAAAAAGGAAAAAAAGAAACCAAAAAAGCACCCAACATTTTATTCATATACATTAAAACACTCATGCTACAAGGAAACTATGAAAGATCTCATTTCACGTTATAGAGACAGATTTGACCCTTTATCCCCAGATAGCAATTTATAGGATGAATCCACTACAATTTCACATCCTGAAGTCTCTGTATGACAATTTCCCCAGTGCACAATAACCCAGCATCCTCTGTCTTCTCTGATTGAAGTAGATAAAACTTTATATTTATAACAAATACTGTGGTGCTGAGGATTCAAGGCAGTTTAGATTACAAAAGCATCTTAGACTTTGACTATAACATATATAATTTTCTTCTCCCACCTCCAAAAAAGTTAAGCAGCATCTAATGGTGTCTGCTTCTCAAATGCACATGGGATTATCCATGCACATACAAGTTATTTAAAATTATAAATCTGCATATTGGAAAACAGTAACAATTCATTATATAAATGCTTGCCCTGGGTTCAGTAGTAGCAGTCCTTTTTCTCCTTCTTAGTAGATTGTGCAGTGCTGTGGTTTTGACTTTCAGCCTGGGAACAGCAGCGCTGATAACACCGATGTTTTTAGTTGCTGCTCAGAAATGTTTACTTTGACCAAGGACTTTCTGAGTCTCATGCTCTGCCAGGGAGGAGGGGAAGCCAGGAGGAAGCAGAAACAGGACACCTGACCCAAACTAGCCAAAGATCTTGGTATTCCACACCACAGCACGCCATGCCCACTATATAAACTGGGGGCAGTTACCCAGAAGGGTTAGATCGCTGCTCGGGTCAGGGTGGGTACTGGTGAATGGGCGGTGAGCAGTTGTATTCTCTTCCCTTGTTATTTCCCTTATCATTATTATTATTAGTGGTAGCAGCAGTGGTTTTTTGTTCTACCTCAGTTACTGGACTGTTCGTATCTCAACCCATGGGAAATACATTCTTTCGATTCTCCTCCTCATCCTTCTGGGAGTGGTGGGGAGGAAGGGTGGAAGTAAGTGGCTGTGTGGTACTGAGTTACCAGCTGGGCTTAAACCACGACAGTACTTTCTGGCACCCAGCGTAGGGCACGAAGGGTTGAAGTAATGACAGATCTGACCAGAGTGTGCCTATTCGTAAGCATTCATTGTTTTGGATTAATAGTCACTCATCACAATGCTGACTTATTGGCTCTCAAAGTTGTTGCTCTTGATCTCAGAGTTTCAGCATGTCGTACCTTACATACACCCAGTATTTGCTGTGTTAGTGTTTATCAGCTGGGGACCTTGGGCTAAGGTTCTTGTTTCATTTTGCTTTATGGTAATGACTTGTAATGCAATAGAATCATTGATCATGAAACTGATCTGGCTTGTGTTCCAGGTATGGTCACCACCTCTATACTTTGGGAGGTATATAATAGAAGTGTGTAGCAATTGCACATCTCTTTTCCCCTCCTCAGGTGGTCAGCCTATGAGGGAGACATTCCCACACACCCTTGTAACAAGTAAAGCAGCTACTCAAACTCTGGCTACAACAGATAATGCAGTTACTCCAGCTCCAAACACAGCAGCTACACCAGCCCCAGTGACAAGTGCAGCAACATCGTTTGAGAGTTCTGAAGGTTTTGAATGGCCTCTGGGTACCCTTGAGACCTGCCTGCTAATTGTGATGAGGATCACCATGTTGGCGCACATACAGAATGTGTTTTACCCATAACCATTTCGTCTGATCTCAAAAGTTAAGCGGGGTCGTGTTTGGGTCTTGTCTAGGATTAGACGACGATATAGGAGGACCAAAAGGTTTTCCCCAAGACTGGACAGTCATGAGTGGCAGGGTGTGTGGGACAGTATGGGCAGGTATCTAGTCCACTGGGCCCCTCCAGTGCTTTGGAAGTGTCAGAGATGGAAGGCAGCTGCATGGAGTCCCCAGCAACAAGTTGCAGAAACAGCTGAAGGCAAGGGTGAATTATTTTGAGCCTGCTGGGCCCACAACACTTCAGGACATCAGGGAAGAGATGCAATGTACAGATGGATTCATGAGCGAGGGGGTGACTTAGCAATGGACACTGTTGCCCAGGTTATTCACAAATGCGAGCACTGCACACAGCCTCTCCTGCTCTGAAAGACTGTTACAAGAGATGGAGCCTGACATCATGGACCGAATGGACTCAGCAGCTCTTTAGGGATTAGTCCGTGCACTAAGGAATGATATCTCTCTCTCTTTCTCTATGTGTTGATGCACATATATATATATATATGTGTGATGGTGCATTAAAAATGTGGAATCTGAGCATGTTGTGAATGGTATGGAATAAGGGGTGGATACTGTCCTAGGTTCAGCAGTAGCAGTCATTTTTCTCCTCAGTAGCAGTCATTTTTCTCCTCAGTAGCTGGTGCAGTGCTGTGGTTTTGACTTTTGGCCTGGGAACAGTGCTGATAACACCGATGTTTTTAGTTGTTGCTCAGTAATGTTTAATCTGACCAAAGACTTTCTGAGTCTCATACTCTGACAGGCAGAAGGGGCCACTGGGAGGAAGCAGAGACAGGACTCCTGACCCAAACTGACCAGAGAGGTATTCCATACCACAGCATGTCATGCCCACTATATAAACTGAGGGCAGTTGCTCGGTCAGGCTGGGTATTGGTTGGCATGTGGTGAGCGGTTGTATTCTCTTCCCTTGTTATTTCCCTGATCATTATTATTCTTGATGGTAGCAGCAGTGGTTTGTGTTATACCTTAGTTACTGGACTGTTCTTATCTCAGCCCGTGGGAGTTAAATTCTTTTGATTCTCTTCCCCATCCCTCTGAGAGCAAGGGGGATGAAAAGGGGGGAGTGAGTGAGTGGCTGCGTGGTACTGAGTTACCAGCTGGGCTTAAACCATGACAATGCTACACAGCATGATAGCCAAATTATAACCATTTTTACTTTACCCTCTATTTCTCAGTATCCAGGTACGTATCTAATGTACCTGAATATTGTACATATCTAATGCGTGCAAGGAATGATAAAATTACTAACCCTTGTATGCATTAGATATTACCTGGGTATTAGATTACTCATTTGATATCAGACTTTAAATAGATGACAAATATAGAAAGATACATTTTAGATGAGAAATATGTTTGACTATAGATGACCCAAGCTATATGAATGATACAGTTTTACTTTTTTTAGTATTAATAACTGTAAAAAATTATACAGGTTCAATTCATAAAACAAGGTTCATTAAAGCTATCCTAATTTATGTATCCCAAGCACTAATATTTGTCTGGATTGATTTCAGCCATTTCTGAGCCAAAAAGGGTGGTCAAAATTTTTAGTCCACTTCCTAGTCTACAATGCACAAATAGCCAGTGGATAAGGATTTTAATGAATTCACTAGCTTTAAAAGCCTATGCTTTGGGGAAAGGCAAGAAGAAAAATGCATTTTTTAATACTTTTATTTCATATTTCTCATTTATTTCTTTTAGCTGCATGCAGTACTGCTAGGACTGTGCTACTGCAGTCTGTTTAGAGTAGGGTAGTTTGAAACATTCACATAATTTGGTGGAAGAAGAGATTTGATATAGTACAAAATTTGATTGAACTTGCTACTAATTGCACTGATGTATTCTTTAAATTCTATTCGGTTTACCCATGTTTCTAGAAAATGTGTTTACAAATCTCTTTAAATAGGTTTTGCTTAGAAATTTAACTAAAAAAAATTAAATAGTATACAATTAAAAAATATGCAGTCATTATGTCAAACCTTAGAATACTTTTATATGCATAATGCAAGATACCAATTTTATTTATGTTGATTTAAATTATATTATTGTAGTGGTCACTGAATATTAGAGTTTAATAATGGTTTTGTAATGGCATTTTCAGTAGATAAAGCTCTAGGCAATATTATTTTGTTCTTATTGCTGAAAAAACAGCGCTAATTGATTAAATGTGACTTTGATTCTGGGATGCTATTACCTATACAAATTGGCAAAATAGAAGATGTTTCTTTCCATTTGTTCCTCATGGTATTCATTACACCTCTATTTCTAAATTGTCATAGTCTCTTGGGGCAATTTCATCACTTTCAATTGACATAACAATTGGTTTTTAGCTGAAGGAGTTTGATGAGTCTTCTGCAGCAACTTCACTTAAACAACCTGCAAATAATGTAAATATACCAGTCAAAGCACTTGAAATTGGTTTTAAAGGACTTTAGCATTTACCTTTTATCTGACTGCAGAACATTAATGGATTTTCTTTGTTCCATAAATTTGAAAAGCTAATGACTCATAGAGAGCAGATGAGGGGACAGATGTGATAGGTCTTTATATGAAAATTACACCTCGGTGCCTAGTGATTAATGAACAGCTGTGGAGATTCTGAGTTTGTAGTAACATCTGTTTAAAACTAATGACGTTGACTTTACAAGTAAGGCTTATGCTTTTTAACCAGCCACCTGCTGAATTACAGATTAACCTACATACTCTCAACCACAGTCCAACATTCTTACATACTTCTTCCAGCTCTTCTATATTTAGTTGTTTTGTGCTGCTGAAATGGGCTGACTTCAAAAACTATTAACAATATTTACCTACAATGAGATTTGCCTATTCATCTTCCAATATGAAACACTTTATCTATTTTCTGGATAAGATTAATACATTTTATAGCTTGTGAGTCTTCTTAGAAGTTGATTGTAGTGGTAGCTGTTGAGATGAAATGCCAGATAAGGCTAATTGAAAAAGAATGATTAGTTCCTCTCCAGTTTGTTAATCTTCAAACAGCATTTATTAAACTTTAAAAACCAGTAGTAGTTCTATGATCAAAGGATAATAGATGCTAAACTCACAAATTCTTACACAGAAATGTTAGGAGCTATAATTTTAGGAACACCATAAAAACAGGCACATAGCTGTTCTGCATGGACACCCATTTATTCATACAGAACTAATCTCTGCCATGAAAGTACCCATTAACCTTTGAGGAATAAAGTGTTCTAAATTTTATTTCACACACCCTAATTCCAATTTAAAAAATGGGAATTTTGCAGGAACTTGTCTCATGGAGCTCCTCGTGCAAAATGAAAATTACTCTGCTGTCATGAGGCTCCACTTGGAGTACTGTGTGCAGTTCTGGTGTCCTCAACACAAAAAGGACATGCAGCTGTTGGAGCAAGTCCAGAGGAGGGCCACAGGGATGATAAGGGGTCTCAAGCACCTCCCCTATGAAGACAGGCTGAGAAAGTTGGGGCTGTTCAGCCTGGAGAAGAGAAGGCTGCTTGGAGAACTCATAGCAGCCTACCAATATCTGAAGTAGGCCTACAAGGATGCTGGAGAGGGACTCTTCATCAGGGACTGTAGTAATAGGACAAGGGGTAATGGGTTCAGACTTTGACGGGAAGTTCAGGTTGGATATGAGGAAGAAGTTTTTTACAGTGAGGGCGGTGAGGCACTGGAACAGGTTGCCCAAAGGATTGGTAAATTCTCCATACCTGGCAGTGTTCAAGGCGGGGCTGGACAGAGTCTTGGGTGACATGGTCTAGGGTGAGGCATTCCTGCCCATGGCAGGGGGGCTAGAATTAGGTGATCTTAAGGTTCTTTCCAACCCTAACTATTCTATGATTCTATGATTTGGAATGCAGAAGAAACACCAGACCAACACCTTCCAATAGTGGAAGCAATGGCACCTTTTATGAACTTCATGACTGAAGGGGAGGGTGTCCCTGATAGTTTTGTACGACCCTATCCTCCATTCAATAAATATTCAAGTGTACCTTGCCATCGAATCTTTTTAAACTACTGTTGCATTTACAATGAAACTTTGTGAAATCAATAAACATATTGCTACTTCTCTTCTAGGAATTACTAAAGTCCAGTAATACCTGAGGAACAGTGATTACAACAATGATTCATTATTACTACTTCTTCACATGAAAAATTATATCTGTTCTGAACACTTCATCACAAGCTAGACAAAGCAGAAGTAGCTTCCAGCATCTGTCAGCACCTCGCAGTTTCAGACAGTCAGTGTACTGGATTTATGGAATGCACCAAACCTGTTATTGATCCATGAATCTTCTCACAGATTGGATATTTTCACATTCTATATGTATGTCTGTGACTAAACAAAAGTACTCAAGTAGGTATTACTAAATGTGTCAAGAATCCTTTGTTCCTCTACAAAGGAGGGAGGGATAATATTTTTTTAAATATCCATTGGTCCTCACTAAAAGAATATCACTCGGAGAGTAAAACCAATTTTTTTTCCTTCACTATTATCAAGGGCAGCAAATCCATGGAAAAAGAAGCCTGATTCTGAAGTTCTGCCACTCTGTTGGCTTTGGCGGAAAAGCTGTGTTCTGACAGTAAGAAGAGCGTGCAGCAAGCTCACTGCCCTGGACTTCAAGAGAGCAGACTTTGGCCTCTTCAGGAACCTGCTCAGTAAGGTTCCATGGGATACAGCCCTAGAGGGCAGGGGGGCCCAAGACTGTTGGTTGATATTCAAGGATCACCTGCTGCAAGCTCAGGAGCGATGCATCCCAACTAGAAGGAAGTTGAGCAGGAGGGCCAGGAGACCTCCTTGGATGGATAAGGAGCTGCTGAGCAAAATTCGAAGGAAAAAAGAGGCTTATAAAAGGTGGAAGCAAGGTCAGGCGGCCTGGGAAGAATACAGGGATGTTGTCTGGGAAGCTAGGGACCAGGTTAAGAAAGCTAAGGCCCACTTAGAATTAAACGTGGCTAGGGATGTTAAGGATAACAGGAAGGGATTTTATAGGTACATTGCCAATAAAAGACAGGTTAGGGACACCGTGGGCCCTCTCCAGAAGCTATCGGGAGAACTGGCTACCCTGGATTTGGAGAAGGCTGAGGTTCTTAATGACTTCTTTGCCTCAGTCTTTACGGGCAAATGCTCTGACCACACCACCCAAGTCTTGGAAGGTAGATGCGGGGACGGTGAGGGTGGGGACCCTGGGCCCACTGTGGGGGAGGATCTTGTTCAGGACCACCTTAGGAACCTGAATGTATACAAGTCCATGGGACCGGATGAAATCCATCCGCGGGTCCTGAAGGAGCTGGCAAATGAAGTTGCTAAGCCACTGTCCATCATATTTGAAAAATCATGGCAGTCAGGTGAAGTTCCCGATGACTGGAAAAAGGGAAATATAACCCCCATTTTTAAGAAGGGAAAAATGGATGACCCAGGGAATTACAGACCAGTCAGTCTCACCTCTGTGCCTGGCAAAATCTTGGAGCGGATTCTCCTGGAAGGCATGCTAAGGCACATGAAAACCAACAGGGTGCTTGGTGACAGCCAGCATGGCTTCACTAAGGGGAAATCCTGCCTGACCAATCTGGTGACCTTCTATGATGGGGCTACGGAACTGATGGACAGGGGCAGAGCGGTTGATGTCATCTACCTGGACTTGTGTAAAGCCTTTGACACTGTCTCCCATGACATCCTTCTCTCTAAGTTGGAGAGACATCAATTTGATAGGTGGACCACTCGGTGGATAAAGAACTGGCTGGATGGCCGCACGCAAAGAGTAGTGCTCAGTGGCTCAATGTCCAGCTGGAGACCAGTAACGAGTGGTGTCCCCCAGGGATCCGTGTTGGGACCGGTCTTGTTCAACATCTTTGTTGGTGACATGGACAGTGGGATTGAGTGCGCCCTCAGCAAGTTTGCCGATGACACCAAGCTGTGTGGTTCGGTTGATAAGTTGGAGGCAAGGAATGCCATCCAGAGGGACCTAGACACGCTTGTGAGGTGGGCTGATGCCAACCTAATGAAGTTTAACCATGCTAAGTGCAAAGTCCTCCACCTGGGTCAGAGCAATGCCAGGCACAGCTACAGATTGGGCGGGGAGGAGATTCAGAGCAGCCCTGCGGAGAAGGACTTGGGGGTGTGGGTTGATGAAAAAATGAACATGAGCCGGCAGTGTGCGCTTGCAGCCCAGAAAGCCAACCGTATCCTGGGCTGCATCAAAAGGAGTGTGACCAGCAGGTCGAGGGAGGTGATCCTGCCCCTTTACTCTGCTCTCGTGAGACCTCACTTGGAGTATTGCGTGCAGTTCTGGTGTCCTCAACATAAAAAGGACATGGAACTGTTAGAACAAGTGCAGAGGAGGGCCACGAGGATGATCAGGGGTCTGAAGCACCTCTCGTATGAAGATAGGCTGAGAAAATTGGGGCTGTTCAGCCTGCAGAAGAGAAGGCTGCGTGGAGACCTCATAGCACCCTTCCAATACCTGAAGGGGGCCTATAGGGATGCTGGGGAGGGACTCTTCATTAGGGACTGTGGTGAGAGGACAAGGGGTAATGGGTTTAAACTTAAACAGGGGAGGTTTAGATTGGATGTGAGGAAGAAATTCTTTACTGTGAGGGTGGTGGGGCCCTGGAATGGGTTGCCCAGGGAAGTTGTGGATGCTTCATCCCCGGCGGCGTTCAAGGTGGGGTTGGACATAGCCTTGGATGGCATGGTTTAGTGGGAGGTGTCCCTGCCCATGGCAGGGGGGTTGGAACTCGATGATCTTGAGGTCCTTTCCAACCCTTACTATTCTATGATTCTATGAAAGTGAAGCAGGATTAGGTCTTTGCAATTGCATTTTGCAAATGCCATTATTATAGTCAAATGATGCATAGAATCATCGAATCATAGAATAGTTAGGGTTGGAAAGGACCTTAAGATCATCAATTTCCAACCCCCCTGCCATGGGCAGGGACACCTCCCACTAAACCATGTCACCCAAGCTCTGTCCAACCTGGCCTTGAGCACTACCAGTGATGGAGCATTCACTTATCATTTTAAATCGTTTTAGGGGCATAAAATAAAATATAAAAAATATAATTTTGTGTCCTTTCACGTTTTTTTTTAAATTCAATCAATAAAGGAATTTTTTATCTTTGTTGGCCTGCCTTACTTAGAGATTCTGGGGAATAAACAGCACTGAAAACAGATGGCTGGATCTGCAAAGCTTTATCTTATGCAGTAAAATGAGGCTCTGTGCAGATGGACCTGTAGATATCAGTGCCAGTATTGTACCTTATCCATATGGACTGCAAGATTTACGGCAGAAGTAATTATTGTCAAATTTATCCTTGGATACAAGCTAATGCCTCCCTGTTTGCATGGCTCTATTTATTCTACTTTGTGGCAGTAGAGAAGAAGAAATTATGTAAAATAAATATTAAAAAGTGTTTCCATGGTAGGTCAGACACAATACATTAACTAGTCTTCTAGTATCTTTTAAGAAAGAACTCTTTCACTCTGAGCATTATGCTTGAGCATGGCAACATAAAGCATGCAGGTGAGCACGTACTGTGGCAGCTCGGTGTTTTTACACCAGATGACTCACATTCCTGCAGACAGAGATTTACATCAAGGATTGCATGGAGCTAACAGGCAACAGGCAGCGATCTGATGGCATTACCTGGGGCAGAAAAAAGTTGTCATGGCATCTTTCAGAACTGAACTGTATCTTCATCACTGGGCTGTCCTCTAGGACTTGGAATATTCGCTAATATAGTTGGAATATTCTTAAATCACTTCTATTACTACATCTTGTGTCCTGTTATCAGCCAGCTACAAGTCCTGCAGCACATTAGGTGGGTGGGACCTAGTGTAAGAACCGTTGGATGGGTTATATTGACCATTCAGATGAAAGACTTCTCCAGTTGTTAACTTAAAGGCTTGTGAGGAGGTCTCTATTGATAAGTAATGTAGAAGTATAAAGACAAAGGCTAAACAGAGCACCAACAGGATCTTAGAACAAGTTCATAGCAAAGGTTTTTCTATGGCTTCCCATCACTGTTCTTAAATGGGAATATCCACATTTCAGCCTCAATGAGCATGAATGGCAAACAGCTATGAAAAAATAATTATGGAAATGTAATTTCTTATATTCACAAAAGTAAAGGTGTCCATTTATAGATATTATTATCTTTTAATATGAGTATGATTAAAGTATTCATGCTTTCATTTAAGTATTCTATGATTCTATGATTTACACATCTGTAAATAGTAAATGTAGATATTTATCAGCTTCTACTGTATCTGAGATATCTAGACGCATAAATAAAGGAGCTAAGCTCCAGCGATCTTCACAAAAAGTAAATCAGGAGCGTTGCCTTTGACTGTTAAATTTTCCATTTCTCTTCAAATGTTCCAATTTTCCCTACTTTGTTTCTCAGTTACATTTATGAAGTTGTCATTTTTTGATTACACACACTATTGAGGTGTTCTCTAATGCTGAAAGTTTCAAGACTGTGGTGCATCCGAAAAACAAACCAAGCAATCTCTTACAGTGTTTAACAAACACCTTAATTTTCATAAACCAGATTACATTCACAAAAAGTTTGGGGATTTTATTTCTTTTTGCCTCCAGGAGTGAAAAAAAAAAAAAAAAAAAAAAAAACCAAAAAAAAAAAAACATAAATAACAGTAACAAAAGTGTATAATAAAACCCCACCTGAATGACTTAATAAAAAATATCTGAGAGAACAAAACATTATAGAACAATATAAATTATCTTGCCCAATATCATATAGTGGGTATTTCAGGCTAATTGAGCATAGCAACAAATGTTAAGTTTGGAATACTTGCAGAGGGAAACACATTTCAGAAAAATTTGCTTCTGAAATGATGGCAAAAATACACTGGTTGCATATGAAGACCTTTTATAATTTTTTTTTAGTCTAGCAAAATAAACAAGTTTATATTTAAAAATAATTTTAGCTTTCTACTGAGCTAATTTTGTCCTTGCCTACCACAGGCACGATTTGCTTAAGCTGAAAGGAAATAACAGCTGAAAAGTTATTTATATATGATGAATGAGAGCATAATATAAAACAAGATACCTACATCACAACAAGCAACAGAACATTGCTCAGCTTAAAGCTTGAATTCACATTACATTCCTGATTATTTACTCAGAACATTTTTGCGTACTGTGCCTTCAGAGGCCCAAGAGATTCTTGTTAAACATGTATTCAAATGCCACTAAAATTGTAAAACCAAATTATCTTATTAAGAAAGTTACAAGGGAACATCTTAACTGATAAATACATGAAGTATATTCAATAATTTTTACAAGTGGAAGTACCACTCACCTCTGAAAATTAGTTACCAACACCTGAAGCATTTAGCAAATAAGCAAATTACATTTAGGAAGGACAGTTTTCAGTTTCTGTGTTGCTTTTAGAAGTTTCACTTACATGGTTATGCAGTAGCTATCGAAAATTCTATCAGCTTGATTATGGAAGAAAGCCAGTTTCATAAAACGGTACACATGAATGATGGCATTCCTCAAAGCTATTATTCTTCGAAGTGTAGAAAATATAGAATCATAGGATCATTTAGATTGGAAAAGACCTTTATGGTCATCAAGTCCAACTATTAAGCTAGCACTGCCAAGGGCACCAATAAACCAGGTCCCTAAGTGCTACATCTACACGTCTTTTAAATACCTCCAGGGATGGTGACCCAACCACTTCCCTGGGAAGCCTGTTCTAATGCCTGACAATCTTCTTGGTGAAGAAATTTTTCCTAATATCCAATCTAAACCTCCCCTGGTGCAACTTGAAGCCATTTTCTCTTGTCTTCTCACTTGTTACTTGGAGAAGAGACCTACCCGCACCTTGCTACAATTTTCTTTCAAGTAGTTGTAGAAAGCAATCAGGTCCCCCTGAGTCTCCTTTCCTCCAGGCTAACCAATCCGGCTTCCCTCAGCCGCCCCTCATAAGTCCCGTTCTGCAGACCCTTCACCAGCTTTGCTGCCTGTTTCTGGGCCCCCTCCAGCATCTCAATGTCTTTAATGAGTGAGGGGCCCAAAACTGAATACACGATTCAAGAAGCAGCCTCATCAGTGCCAAGTGCAGGGGGATGATCACTGCCCTTACCGATAGTTGGCCACACTATCTCTGATACAGGCCAGGATGTCTTGGCCTTCTTGGCCACCTGGGCACAAGCTGGGTCATGCTCAGCCACTGTCAACCAACAGGTGTCGGTTGGTTGACAGGGTAACTGTTACAATTCAGTTGAAACAGTTATTCTTCTCCTTAGTAGCTGGTGCGCTGCTGTTTTCAACTTTAGCCCGAGAACAATGCTGATGACACACCTATGTTTTAGTTATTGCTAAGTAATGCTTACACTGATCAAGGATTTTTCAGTCTCTCATGCTCTGCCAGTGAGGAGGGGCAAGGGAAGCTGGGAGGAAGCAGAGACAGGACACCTGATCCAAACTAGCCAAAGGCGTATTCCATACCTTAGCACGTCATGCCCAATACATAAAGTGGGGTAGCTGCCCGGAAGCTACCTGATCGCTGCTTGGGTTGGGCTGGGTATCAGTCAGTGAGTGGTGAGCAATTGTATTGTGCATCACTTGTGTTTATTGTTGGTTTTTTTCCCCTCCCTTTTTGGTTTTGTATTCTCTCCCCTTGTTATTTCCCTTATCATTATTGCTATTAGTGGTGGTAGTAGTAGCTCTATATTATACATTAGTTATTGGACTGTTGTTATCTCAACCCATGGGGCTTACAGGCTTCTGATTTTCCTTCCCATCTCACTGCAAGCCAGGCGGAAGAAGGGGTGGAGTGGGCAAGCAGCTGCATGATTCTGAGTTGCTGGATGGGCTTAAACCGTGACATACCCCCAGGTCCTTTTCTACCCAGCAGCTTTCCAGCCATTCTTCCCTAAGCTTGTATCACTGCATGGGGTTGTTGTGACCCAAGTGTAGGACCCAGAGCTCTGCCTTGTTGAACCTCATACAGTTGGCCTCAACCCATTGATTCAGCCTGCCCAGATGCCTCTGCAGAGCCTTCCTATCCTCCAGCAGATCAACACTCCCAGCCAACTTGGTGTCGTCTGCAAACTTACTGAGGGTGCACTCAATACTCTCATCCAGATCATCAGTGAAGATATTAAACAGACCTGCTGAGCCCTGGGAAACACCACTTGTCACCAGCCACCAACTGGATTAAACTCCATTCACCACACTACTTTGGGCTCTGCCATCCAGCCAGTTACCCAGCAAAGAGTACTCCCACCCAGTCTATATGTAGCTAGTTTCTCCAGGAGAATATTGGCTATGAGGTGAGACTGACAGAACTGTAGTTCCCCAGACCTTCTTCTGGCCCACCTTTCAGGTGAGTGCCACATTTTCTAACCTTCAGTCAATTGGGACCTCCCTGTTGAGCAAGGGATTGAAAATGGCTCAATGAGTACTTCTGCCAGCTGCCTCAATGCCCTTCAGCGGATCCCATCTGGCCCCATAGACTTGTGCATGTCTAAGTGGTGTAGCAGGTTGCTAATCGTTTCCCCTTGGATAATTTGGCTTCATTCTGCCCGCCATCCCTATCTTCTAGCTCAGTGTCATTCCCTTTGCTCTAGTTATTTACTCTGAAGACTAAAAATCAGCTCAATTTATGCAGAAAAGAAATAGGAAAATTTCGTTTTGGCACAGTGAAGGCCCTATAGCATTTTGAGTACATTACAATGTCTATTCAGCTGCATCCCATTTGTGCTGTGTTTCAGGAAAACTAAACTGCCCTTCAAGCCCTAAGGACAAACCTGCTTACAGACAACTAGAAGCCATTGTACTTTAGCACGGATGGCTAAAACAGCTCAAATAGGGAACAAGTCTTCCACGATGCTGTATAAAATTCTGTGAGAGAGAACAGCAGTCTATGTGGATGGATTCTGACATAAGGATACACAAATGCTTATAAGGGAATATATATCATAAAGAAAACAGTGTTCTGTGGGATGTGGGGAGAGGAATGTAGATCAAGGGAGAAAAACAGAAAATGTAGAAAACTAGTTAAAAATAACTGAACACTTGGTTCAATGAAATAAGAATTTTGTAGCTTACTCCAATTTCACAAAAATAAAGAAGTATATTGCCTGCTCTGGTTATACTGCTGTATTGTGGTAACCAGTGTTAGTATGTTTATTACCTTTGAGAAAGATTATACTCTAATAAAGATGCATTGAAATTACTTTCTTGATATTGTGCATGGGCAAAGTACTCTTTGTGAAATAACATGAGTAGACTAAGATAGCACATGTTTAAAAATACAGTGTTAGCTAACTGTTATACATCCGAGTTTCAGTGAGATTTTGAAAAGAATGTTGGAGGGAAATAAGTAGCAGTAGCCACTGTCATTTGACTAGTAATTAGTTTGTTCACAGATATGCAGTTTTGAGTCTGGAAATTGCAATACTTCAGATTTCTAATGCCTTTTTTAAAAAAAAAAAAAAAAGTATTATGGCAGGTGATGTTGAAAGCACTGATTTTAAAGAAGAATATTTATAAATTGTAAGGGTTCATGTGTGCATCTTTATTCTTCTTTGTGTATTTGATTAGCACCATAGTTTAGTTCATACAAATGCCCTCAACTTTTCAAATAACCTGCCTGACAAGGCAGTATGTGGTGCAGTTGCTGTGAAACAACCAACTGGATCTTATCTGAGCGGTTTCATAAATTTTATGATCTTCTCTAACATTTTCTTCCCTAAACTGTCTTAAAGGCTTTGTTTAGGTTATTAATTCCTCATAAAGATTTTTACTGTGCATGAGACAAGGATTTGTTTCTAGTATCTACTGAAGTGGTATTTTAGACATGCTTTTATGCATCAATATATGGGTACCTGGGGTTTACTACTATTTGCCTCTTGCCTCACTGGTTGCTGACATCTCTCCCACCTTTAGGGCCACGACTGGATGACTATAGCAATTTACAGTACAACCTCAGGTGTCTAATCATGGTGTTAAGTCTGGCAATGATACTTCAGGTCACTTCTCTGTAACCAAACCCATCTAGTCATAGCAATCACAGGTAGACTAATCTGAAACATGGAGATGTGGTGACACATTCTCTCCACCACCCCCTAGGACTACAGCTCAAAATGTGGCATAAGTCAACCAGGACACTCCCTGGACCTAGCAGGCTGTCTATGCATTAGTCAGCTTGTTTGGTACTGCTCCACCAGACTTTCCCTTAAAGGCAGGTCTTGCACTGGCTTATGTAGAGCAAAGCAAGTTCCATGAAAGCCAGGCTGGATTTCCTTGTTGCCAACAGAGCTCACATTTGAGAGTCTGCCAACAGCCTAGGCTGACTACACACCATGGGAGAGCAACAGAATATGTTTAGAAAAAAATGTTCCAGCCTCAACTCTTTTCACCAGCAAAGCACAGCTTTGGTCTGGCTAAAACATTTACCAAGCTTGTGTTGACTTTACTGAATGGTTTTAGCAGAGCAAAACAGTTGAAATAATCACAAAAATATTGTTTCGCTCTGGCTTTTAATGAACATTTTAATTTAAAATTTCAGTGATGCAAACTTTATTTTAAAGTTATTCATAAATATTTTGTAAAAGTAAAGCATGGAAATTATCGCATTCGTGATAAAAGGCGTGATTTGATTTGAAACAACATTCTTTTCTTGATCATACAAATATGTGTATATGCAGTGGAGATGGTTGCAAAATAAGGGAGCTGCTCCTAAAAATGAGAAACAAAAATTACAACCCACAAGGAAATGCAGTTCCAGCACATTGTGAATTTATGGTTGAGATAATTTGTCTGCTTCATGACATGAACTTCCTGTCTGAATTACTTTTTCCATAAGACGCCGCTGCCTCATCATGGTGAATTGCAGTGACAAATTATACAGGTCCTTATTAGTCACTTCTCATATCTGCATCTGAGTTAGTGTTAATAGAATATGTTTATTCTTCTAAGGTGAATTATATTTTTTCCCTCAGATAATAATTAGTAAATTTATACATAACTTCTCAAGACTTCAAAAAAACTATTAGCAATTTAGGATTTTTTTTTTAAATTAAGAAAAACAGAGAAGTCCACCTTTCTGATATACAGAGTACTTTTCTCATGCTGCAGGCTGGAATGCGCAAGGAGCTGGAAGCCTGCTGCTCAGGAACTAGCTGTGCATCAGTCAGCCAGTGGTGAGAAACTGCTTTGTGCAGCACTTGTTTTGCATAATGTTTTATCATCATTATTATTATTTTCCCTTCCTTTTCTGTCCTATTAAGCTATCTTTATCTCAACCCATGAGTTTTGCCCTTTTACTGATTCTCTCCCAATCCCCTGGGGGAGGGACTGAGCAAATGGCTGGGTGGTGTTCAGTTGCCTGCCAGGTTAAACCACAACAATTAGAGAGGTCCTTAACTTGACACATAAGGAATTAACAAAGCAGTGTTACATCTTCTTGACAAGCATTTTTGGGTCATATAAATAAGCCTTTTTAGCCCCAAGGATGAACTCTGCATAATTTCCTTCATTGTGCCTTCTCTTCATATTTATTTGACTTATCAGGGTTCCCTTTTTTTTGTGGGAATATCATTCCTTCTGGAACATTGCTTATTTAGAAGATATCTATTGTCACCCAGGTGTTATGAGAATACCCACAATACAGCCAGCAATCACAAACACTATGGCCTGTGCTTTGTAAATATCTCTTCACCTTTTTCTCGATTTCCCACACAGAGCATCTGATGTTGAAGCTTTCCGGATTGTTTGCTGAAAGTCCACTGGTGTACTTGGTTTTGCACAGAGCCTTGGTCCCAGCATGCCTTTAATTGGTACAATATGCTTTCTGTCACCTCCAGCATTATCACTGTGGCCTTTAATTACAAGCATTGGTATTTTTTCCTCGTTTCGGATGATAATATCTGCATTTGCAGCATGCGTTTCCCCTCGTGCATGTGGAATATGTCACTGTATTTCAGTGAAACATTTGCACCTGTTAAGCAGAGCTCCTAGGTGGGGAAAAAAAAGAAAATTTTCATTTCCTGATGTTACTAAAAGGGAACATCAGTATTAAGGAGCCACCTTGAATTCTCGTATTCATTTCAAATATTTTATTTGTGCATAGAATCATAGAATCATAGAATAGTTAGGGTTGGAAAGGACCTTAAGACCATCTAGTTCCAACCCCCATGACATGGGCAGGGACACCACCCACTAAACCATGCCATCCAAGGCTATGTCCAACCTGTCCCTGAACACCACCAGGGATGAAGCATTCACAACTTCCCTGGGCAGCCCATTCCAGTGCCTCACCATCCTCACAGTAAAGAATTTCTTCCTCATATCCAATCTAAACTTCCCCTGTTTAAGTTTGAACCCGTTACCCCTTGTCTTATCACTACAGTCCCTAATGAAGAGTCCCTCCCCAGCATCCCTAGAGGCCCCTTCAGATATTGGAAGGCTGCTATGAGGTCTCCACGCAGCCTTCTCTTCTTCAGGCCGAACAGTCCCGACTTTCTCAGCCTATCTTCATACGGGAGGTGCTCCAGTCCCCTCATCATCCTCGTGGCCCTCCTCTGGACTTGTTCCAACTATTCCATGTCCTTTTCATGGTGAGGACACCAGAACTGCACACAATACTCCAAGTGAGATCTCACAAGAGCAGAGTAGAGGGGCAGGATCACCTCCCTGGACCTGCTGGTCATGCTTCTTTTGATGCAGCCCAGGATAACGGTTGGCTTTCTGGGCTGCAAGCACACACTGCCAGCTCATGTTCATTTTTTCATCGACCAACACCCCCAAGTCCTTCTCCGCAGGGCTGCTCTGAATCTCTTCTCTGCCCAACCTGGAGCTGTGCCTGGCATTGCTTCGACCCACGTGTACTACCTTACACTTGGTATGGCTGAAATTCATAAGGTTGGCATCAGCCCACCTCACAAGAGTGTCAAGGTCCCCCTGGATGGCATCCCTTCCCTCTAGCATACCAACCAAACCACACAGCTTGGTGTCATCAGCAAACTTGCTGAGGGCGCACTCAATCCCACTGTCCATGTCACCCACAAAGATGTTGAACAAGACCGGTCCCAACACTGATCCCTGAGGGACACCACTTGTTACTGGTCTCCAGCTGGACATTGAGCCATTGACCACAAGTCTTTGTGTGCAGCCATCCAGCCAGTTCTTTATCCACCGAGTGGTCCACCTACCAAATTGATGTCTCTCCAACTTAGAGACAAGAACGTCATGTGGGATAGGATGAGAAAGTTGAGGCTGTTCAGCCTGGAGAAGAGAAGGCTGCGTGGAGACCTCATAGCAGCCTTCCAGAATCTGAAGGGGGCCTATAGGGATGCTGGGGAGGGACTCTTCATGAGGGACTGTAGTGATAGGACAAGTGGTAATGGGTTTAAAGTTAAACAGGGGAAGCTGAGATTGGATATGAGGAAGAAGTTTTTTACTGTAAGGGTGGTGAGGCACTGGAATGGGTTTCCCAGGGAAGTTGTGAATGCTCTACCCCTGGTGGTGTTCAGGGCCAGGTTGAACGGAGCCTTGGATGGCATGGTTTAGTGGTAAGTGTCCCTGCCCATGGCAGGGGGGTTGGAACTAGATGGTCTTAAGGTCCTTTCCAACCCTAACTATTGTATGATTCTTTGAATACATGACAGTGCAGAACGCCTTGCACAAGTCCAGGAAGATGACATCAACTGCTCTGCCCCTGTCCATCAGTTCCGTAGCCCCTTCATAGAAGGCCACCAAATTGGTCTGGCAAGATTTCCCCTTAGTGAAGGCATGCTGGCTGTCACCAAGCACCTTGTAGTTTTTCATGTGCGTCAGCATGCCTTCCAGAAGAATCCGCTCCAAGATTTTGCCAGGCACAGAGGTGAGACTGACTGGTCTGTAATTCCCTGGCTCATCCATTTTCCCCTTCTTAAAAATGAGGGTTATATTTCCCTTTTTCCACTTGTCAGGAACTTCACCTGACTGCCATGATTTTTCAAATATGATGAACAGTGGCTTAGCAACTTCATTAGCCAGCTTCTTCAGGACCCGCGGATGGATTAGATCAGGTCCTGTAGACTTGTGTACATTCAGGTTCTTAAGATGATTTTGAGCCAGATCCTCTCCTACAGTGGCCCCTAGGTCTTCATTCTCACAGTCCCTGCATCTGTCTTCCAAGACTTGGGTGGTGTGGTTGGAACATTTGCCGGTGAAGACTGAGGCAAAGAAGTCATTAAGAACCTCAGCCTTCTCTAAATCCAGGGTAGCCAGTTCTCCCGATAGCTTCCGGAGGGGGCCCACATTGTCTCTAGTCTGTCTTTTATTTGCAATGTACCTATAGAATCCCTTCTTGTTATCTTTCACATCCCAGGCAAGTTTAATTCTAAGTGGGCCTTATCTTTCCTAACCTGGTCCCTAGCTTCCCGGACAACATTCCTGTACTCTTTCCAGGCCACCTGTCCTTGCTTCCACCTTTTATAAGCCTCTTTTTTCCTTCGAATTTTCCTCAGCAGCTCCTTATCCATCCAAGGAGGTCTCCTGGCCCTTCTGCAGCACTTCCTTCTAGTAGGGACGCAACAATCCTGAGCTTGTAGCAGGTGATTCTTAATATCAACCAACAGTCTTGTGCCCCCCTGCCCTCTAGGGCTATATCCCATGGAACCTTACCAATCAGATTCCTGAAGAATGCATGACAATATAGACACTAAAAGAAACATTTCTGCTGAAGAGTTTGTTTCTGGTGTTGGGGTGGTTTATTACTTTAGGTTGCAGTTTTGACTTCATACAGTAATTCATTATCTTCACTAATTATTTAGTGGAGACTTCATATCTCAAGTCTTCACTAAAAAACATTCTGAAAATCTTTCTTAGTGGAAATTCATTAACTAGACAATGCAGAAAATCCTATAAAGGCTTCTATGTCCTATTCATGTTTAACTAGAATATACTGAATTTGGAAGGAGGAGAGGCATAAAGCAACTTCGATCTATCTGCGACTGTAAAAAAAATATTGGACTATCCTTTTATTTCCGTATGAAGCATGAAAGGTGCAGTTGTATCACAATATCATACTCTGGAGTTGTTTATAGCAACAACTTCAGAATCATTTTAATTACTAAAAATTATGCCAGCATACATGTAAACTGAAAATGCTTTAGTTTGTAAGAAATTGAGCTTCTAGGTATATTACTTTGTTTCCTTGTTAGGAGAGAAGCTTTTAAAGCTGCTTACAGTGTTAATCGTACATTTCTTTCCTGTCTTGCAGAGAATGACATGAAATCACTGATGTGTTTGTTCTAGTTTCCAAAAGCTAATATAAGGGAATAAAACCTACTTAGCATGAAGCCTGCTTACTGTAAAACACTTTTATTGTTAAACTGTTATGATACACACTTCCTGCATAAGAACAAAAAAATAAGGGGAAGCTAAGGAAAAAAGCAAGATCCATTGAAATCCTATGATGAAAAAAGAAACCCATAATTTTTATTAAATACCAGCCCTCAGAACTCTATAAGGGAATGTAAGCTTTGAACTAGCTCTTAGTACTGAGGTAGCACAAATAGATTGTTAGTTCCACTTGATCAAAACAGATATCTCATTGACCATAATGAACAGTACATAGTTGTACGACTTAAAATAGGCTAAAAATTAGAAAATTATTTACCTTTGCTCAACAGGAACTGGGGAAGAAGGTAATCTATTAGCTACATCATACCTAACTCATAATGCAAGAAATGAAATTTATTTCCTTATTAGTAAAATACAAGTGGAATGCATAGTGGATATGTATATTATAGTGGATATATATATTATATATATTATATATATAATACATAGTGGATATATATTCCTTATATAGTGGAATATGAGGAAATAATAATTTCCTTATTATCGTAAATCTTCCACGCTTACAATATTGAAAAGCAGCATGTGTGTTTGGTGAATCTCAAGGTTAGTAAAGTCAAATATCTGCTGAAAAGACCTTTTCTTGCAGCCATTTGCCTTAGGGCTTCAAGCTAGTGAGTTCCTGCATCTGGAAAATATCACTACTGTAATTGTGCAGACTAGCTATGCCTGGCGTCGGACTAGCCCTGTAAACAAGGAGCATAAGTAGTTCTGACACACAGGTTCCTTCCATAGGCTTTTCATAATCCATGTACAGAGTTACAAATGATTGTTGGCTTTTTTCTCTCTGGATGAGATAAGAGCAAATTCATAACCTTGAACAGACTATTCTTTTCATTCTCATGTTGCCTTTGTCAGTGTATTTAAACACTTTTATGTAGAGAATTAAATCATGTAACAAGTATTTATTTTGAGAAGCTGTATTCTCCTTCATCTTCTCTTGCAGACTGACTTATTATAGAAGAGTGGGCTTTCTTGTTTGTTCATTTGGTTCTGTTTTAGTACTCCTGCTAAGTATTTACCAGAGAGGAAACAAGAACAAAGGAACACAGACTGGGCATTCGTTCTGCAGACTTAAATCAACCCTGAGGATGTTCTGCCTTTATCATTGTGGTGGGTTGAGCTTTGATGGCTGACAGCTGCCCACCACAGCTGCTCTATCACCTCCCTTCATTATCAGTACAGCAGGAGAAAATACAACAGAAAGTTCATGGGGCAAGGTAAGTACTGGAAGATCACTCACCAGTTACTGTCATGGGCAAAACAGACTTGACTTGTGGAAAATTAATTTAATTCACTGCCAATTAATCAAGGTAGGTTAATGAGAAATGAGGACAAGTCTAAAATACACCTTCTCCCAAACCTCCTTCTTCCTAGGATCAACTTCACTCCCATCTCCTCTTTCTCCTCCCGTTTCTAAGTAGTGCGAGGGGAAGGGAAATGGGGTGACAGTCAGTTCATAATGCTTTATCTCTGCCTCTTCTTCCTCCTCACACTCTTCCCCTGCTTCAACATGGATTCACTCTCATGGGAGACAGTCCTTCACAAACTTCTCCAATGTGAGTTCTTCCCACAGACTGCAATTCTTCATGAACTGCTCCAGCATGGGTCCATTCCAAGGAGAACAATCCTTCAGCAAAGGACTGCTTCAGTGTGGGTTCCCCACAGAGTCACAGACCCTGCCAGCAAACTTGCTCAAACGTGGGCTCTCCATGGGCTGCAACTCTATTCAGGGCACATCCAACCTGCTCCAGTGTGGGGTCCTCCACAGGCTACAGGTGGATATCTGCTTCACTGTGGACTTCCATGGGCTGCAGGGGCACAAACTGCTTCATCATGGTCTGATTCACGAGCTTCAGGAAAATTTGCTCCAGGGCCTGATGCACCTCTTCCAGCTCCTTTTTCACTGACCTTGGGGTCTGCGTAGTTGTTTCTCTCACATTTTCTCCTTTCTCTCAACTGTTGTGTGTAGTGATTTTTAACCTTTCTTAAATATGTTATCACAGAGGCAAAATCAGCATTGCTGATTTTGGACAGCTGTCGTGGTTTAAGCCTCTCAGCCACGCAGTTTTGCTCACTCACTTCCCCCTCTTTCTTCCCCCAGTTCCCGGAGGGATGGGGAGGAGAATCAAAAGAATGTAACTCCCGCAGGTTGAGATAAGAACAGTTTAGTAACTAAAGTATAACACAAAACCACTACTGCTACCACCAATAATAATAATGACAAGGCAAATACAAGGAAAGAATACAATCGCTCACCACCTATACTCAGCCCGACCAAGCAGCGAACCCCCACCCTTCCAGCTCTCTGCCCTCCGTTTTTCCATCCTGGGCATGACGTGCTGTGGTATGGAATAACCTCTTTGGCTAGTTTGGGTTAGGTGTCCTGTCTCTGCTTCCTCCCGGCTTCCCCTCCTCCCTGGCAGAGCATGAGACTCAGAAAGTCCTTGGTCAGACCAAAACATTACCAAGCAGTAACTGAAAACACTGGTGTTATCAGCACTGTTCCCAGGCCAAAAGTCAAAAGCACAGTGCTGCACCAGCTACCAAGGAGAAAAAATGACTGCTACTGCTGAACCCAGGACAACAGCTTTGGCTAGCAGCAGGTCCATCTTGAAGCTGGCTGGAACTGGCTCTGTCGAGCATGAGAGTAGCTTCTGGTGCCTTCTCGCAGAAGCCAACCTCACAAGACCCCCTTCTAGCAAAACCTTGTCATGTAAATCCAACCCAATACAATCATCAACAAGCATCTACCTCCATGTACAGTTATTCATTGCCATACTTCCTCCGGAAGCTGTACCCACTCCTTTGAGTATCCCAACCAATTCTGCATATGGATGCAATTTTCTGTTGGGTGCCCGATAACTGATTTTGTTGTTATTTTAAATCTGCTTATACTGAACGCCCATTAATACAATACAGTTGAGAAATGACAAAGCAATGGTAACTAGACAAGACAGTGTTCACCATACTGGAATGCAATTTCTTAGCGAAATAGATACTGATGATTTCTTCAAAAGGTTGAAATATTCCTTTGCTTCCTATAGCAAAAGTCCACTAAAAAAAAAAAAAACAAAAACAAAAAAAAACCACCAAAAAAACCTACACCTTTTCACATCTTTTAAAAAGCAGATTGAATGGAGTTGGCTCTAGCCTCTGCTCCTCATCTTTCCTTTTAATTCCTCTTTCTAGTCTTTTTTTATTATCTGCATTGCATATTTGCTGAAGTATTCCTATCTGCTTCCCTCAGTTTCTGCTTATCCATGGTGAGACTTTCCCTGGCAGTCTCAAAATGATTTTATGGTATTACATAATGAGGATGATCAGGGGACTGGAGCACCTCTTGTATGAAGATAGGCTGAGAAAATTGGGGCTGTTCAGCCTGCAGAAGAGAAGGCTGCGTGGAGACCTCATAGCACCCTTCCAATACCTGAAGGGGGCCTATAGGGATGCTGGGGAGGGACTCTTCATTAGGGACTGTGGTGAGAGGACAAGGGGTAATGGGTTTAAACTTAAACAGGGGAAGTTTAGATTGGATATGAGGAAGAAGTTGTTTACTGTGAGGGTGGTGGGGCCCTGGAATGGGTTGCCCAGGGAGGTTGTGAATGCTTCATCCCTGGCGGCGTTCAAGGTGGGGTTGCACATAGCCTTGGATGGCATGGTTTAGTGGGAGGTGTCCCTGCCCATGGCAGGGGGGTTGGAACTCGATGATCTTGAGGTCCTTTCCAACCCTTACTATTCTATGATTCTATGATTCTATGACATCAAAATATCCCATAATTCTCAACAGTTCACTCCAGATGCTGATCCCCCTAAAAGTGGCTCCTCAACAGGCTGTGAACTGCAGCAAGATGGAAAAATGTGCACCATATGGACTGTTGCCTCTGAGCAGGAAACAAAGAGACAGACTAACCTGCCTCCTTAGTCTCTCTATTTTCTCTTTTCCAACTACTACGCCTTCTCAGGGTTATCTTAGGATTTTGCTGTTTCCTTTCAGAGTAGCGTAGCCTAGTGTTATGTAAAGCAACTCAGCAATTTTCTGACTTCATTTTTCTTTTTATTTTTTTTCTCCTAAACAACTGGAACTTACATCTGTTTTCTGATTTTTCCTCTGTTACCTCCAACTCAATCTTTGTGTATAAATTATTTTCTCACTTATTATTCATCTGCCTCCCCTTTTTATGAGATCCCGATGCCTTAAAGTTATTTTCTTCACATTATGTCATAGATTTTGTCTCTTTCACATCTTCATTTTCATGAAAATTTTGCTAGGTGAAAGAATATAGGCCACTTCCGTTGCCGCTCCAAAAGGGGTCCTGTTATTGAACTGCGCCGACATCAAAAAACAGATTTTGGTCAAAAGAGTATTATTTTATGTCTGAATAAATGTTAAGCATATTAAGAGGTAAGAATAAAAATTCAACTTAAGCCCGTGTTACTGAATAAACCGGAGGCGTTGCTCATGAACAGATGAACACATGTTACACAATGCACTGTGAAAAAGGAGTTCTTGTATAATATGAGAACAAACCAGACTTTGAAGCTTGCTGCATCTGAATGCAATCCTGCTATAAAACAGCCACTCACATGCCAGATACGTATAGAACTGCAGCTCTTCTATGGAAACTGTTTGAAAATGGTACTTTCTTCTTCCTCAGGTCTGTTCCTTCTGTACCTTCAGTGTTACACCTGCACATTCCAGAGAAAAGCTAGATTTACTGCTATTAGCATTTGAAATCAAAACATAGTAAAGAGGAGCTGAATTAGATTCTACATCCCCAGGAATCTTAAAAAAAAATGTTATTTAATGTCCCAGGTAGTTACAAATAAATTAATCAATAGGTTTCACCCACCTTTATTGTTTCAGAATATAAAATTAATGAGACTATGCCTGAAGACATTTTTTGGTCGGTAGAACTGTTATTACAGTGTATAATAAGTAAAACAAAAGATAACCAGGGAAGTCTGTAGGCATGCCAATTAGAAAATCTTAAGCGCATCTACTGAAGACTTATTGTATACCAGCAAAGACACAACCCAGCATTTTGTCCTTTGCAGGCATTTTTTCAGCATGAATCTTCCCTTCAAACAGAAAACAGTGACATGAATGTACCACTGACCCAGTTATTAACCTACTGCACTTGTTCTACAAGAACAGCTGCTGCTCATCTCAGAAAACAGCAAACTGGCACCACTTTAATCCCATTGCAATAAATGTCTCTCAGCTTCACTCTGAGAATTTTGTGTGAAATAGAAAATATGGTCTAATTAATCCAAAGTTCTTTGTCTTTATAAATATGTAGTTGGCAACTTTTTTACAACATAATAGCATAGTTTACTATACATTGTCTGCTACTTGTCAAAAGAACAGACAATGTATAAACACTGAAAATAAAATTGCATGTGTTATATCTGAGAGAAAATATGTTGTTGTTCAAAATTGAATGAACACTTTATAGAAATACAGTGTTCTACCCCAGCAAGTTCAGTTACTCAAAATTCACTTTACTACATTATGCTGGGACAAAGATTTATGTCTTCATTAGAATAAAATAGAAATAGCATAGACTAAATTGTTTTTAAAGTAGAAAAATCAGTAAAGTACCATATTACCAAGGCCAATGTTGTATAGTGCCAGCAGACACAAACCCATTGATATGCATTTCTGAAAGACTGACACAGTTTTAAGCTCTATTTCAATGTATGATTGAGTTTTCTTCTTCCCTATGACACAGCAGGGACACTCTGGTTCCAGTAACTGTTCTCCCAGATTAATTCTGACCCAGTGACTCTTCTTGTGTTCTATCCCTGTCAAGCCAAAAATGTGCTTTGTTTTCAATTTATTTAATTCTCTGTATAAACCCTAAAGGAGTCTGCATATTGAAGAAGCAAACAAGCCCGCTAAACAGTACTAAATCTTATGGGAAAAGAGAGTATTGTCTCTAGTATCCTTCCCAATGTGGAAACACCCTTGAAAGAGGAAAGCTTTGCAGATTATTTCATTTCAATGAATTTCAGCCATTGAAATATAGATGCCTATTTTTGAATTAATTGTTCTATGTTTTCTTTGTAGCACATAAAGACCTATAGGCAATTCCAGAGTATTATTAATTTTTAATGTCAACAGTAGGATTAGACGAATTGCACCCCAGGGCTGACTATTACTTTTTGCTGACTCTGAAAGGAACCTGAGGAGACTAGCTAGACAGTAGAGATCTGCACTATATATTTACAGCTCAACTGAAATTAATCTCAGTTTTGTCAGAAAAATTGTAGCTTGTATTTCAGACAGGGATCTAAGTGTTTATTTCTGTTTGCATTGACTTAGACTATGTAATGATTTGCTGCATCATCAACATCATCATCTGAAACTACCCAAGAACAAAAAATCCACACAGAGCAGAGAGGTACCATTATTATTTAGGCAGGACAGGCAACCTACAGAAGAAGCAGCTGTCAGGGATTTATCTCACCAGACATAGCTCAAAACAGTCTTACCTATAAGTCCTTCAGTAAGCGTGCTCTAATACAAGTGTTTCAGTCTGCAGATTTTCCCCAAATCACTGCCAGCTGTAACAGGGTATATTGCAGATTTTTGTCCTCCTGTCATCTTTAACATGAAGGGTACTATGTATTGAAAAATGAAACAATTAAATGTATGTTTCTGCAAACAGGTATCTACATGTATCATAAGTGTGTAACCTCACCTTACAGTTGATGCTGGCAGTGGTTTCTGAAGAGCAATTCAGCTGGTCAACCCCAGAAGTTCAATTCAGTTGTCTAAAGGCAAGCATTTAGTGTTATTTAATATGTCACAGAGTAAATGAGAAATTCTCTAAGGTCTGGCAAATATGCTCCAGAACCTATAGGATGTCCTCCTTTCCAAAGAATCTGCTGAAGCCAGGCAAAAAGCCATATGATGTCTCAAATAATGAAAGCAATCTGCATTGAGACAACTCAATAAAGCTAAGATCTCTACCAAGACCTCCACTGACACACAGAAATTTGTACATTGGTGTCTAAATCTAATCCTGAAAGACTTCAAGTGGAACCAAATCTCTAGTGTTGTTCTAGAGGATGTCTAAACATAGCACAAAATTTTGATCTCTTGATCTCTACTTGAGCTCCCTTCTACAGTGTCATCTATGACTTTCCAACATTTATAGACATATGCAACACTGAAGCATACACAAGGTAGAAGCAAGGACAGCTACCCTGAGAGGAAAGCAAAGAAATTATCCGAGCAGCCAGGGATCAGGTTAGAAAAGGTGAAGTCCTGATAGAATTAAATCTGGCCAGGGACATCAAAGGCAACAAGAAAAGCTTCTATAGACACATTGATAATAGAAGGAAGACTAGAAAAATTATGGGCCTTCCTTCCCAGAAGGAAATGGGAGACCTGGTTACCCAGCATATGGAAAAAACCAAGGTACTCAAGGACTTTCTTGCTTCAGTCTTCACCTGCAAGTACTCCAGCCACACTGCTCAAGTCACAGAACATAAAGGCAGGGACTGAAAGAATGAACACCTGCTGTAGGTTCAAGACCATCTAAAGAACCTGAAGGAGCACAAGTTCATGGAACCTGGCAAGAGACTTCCATGGGTCCTGAAGGAGCTGGTGGATGAAGTGACCAAGATATTATCCATCATATTTGAGAAATCATGGCAGTCCAGTGAAGTTCCCACTGACTGGAAAAAGGGAAATAAACCCTTAATTTTTAAAAAGGAAGAAATGAAGATCTGGAGAGCTACAGTGTGGTCAGTCTCACGTCAGTGCCTGGCAAGATCATGAAAAAGATCCTTCTGGAAACTATGGTAAGGCACATGGAAAATAAGGTGACTGATGATAGCTAAAATTGCTCTACTGAGGGCAAATCATGCCTGACAAATCTGGTGGCTTATGACAGGGTTACAACATTAGTGGATAAGTGAAGAGTGACTGACATCATTAACACAGACTTGTGCAAAGCATTTGACACTGTTCTGCATGACACATGTGTCTCTAAAGTAGAGAAGCATGGATTTGATGCATGGACCACTCAGCGGATAAGGAATTGGCTGGAAGGTTTGAAAAAAATAGAGTTGCGGCCAACAGCTTGATGTCCAAGTGGAGACCAGTGGCAAGTGGTGTTCTTCAGTGGTCAGTACTGGGACCAGTGTTGTTTAATATCTTTGTCAGCAACAGGAGAGTGGGATTGAGTGCACCCTCAGCAAGTTTGCCAATGACTCCAAGCTATATGGTGCAGTCAACATGCTAGAGGTAAGGGATGCCATCCAGAGGGACCTTGCCAGGCTTGAAAGATGGGCTCATACCTCATCAAGGCTAAATGCAAGGTTCTACATGTGGGTCAGGGCAATCCCAAGCACAAATATAGGCTGTGCAAATAACTGATTAAGAGTAGCCCTGAGGAGAAAGAATTGGGAGTGTTGGTTGAAAGAAGCTCAACATGAGTCAGCAGTGTGTGTCTGTAGCCCAGAAAGTCAACCATATACTGGGCTGCATCAAAAGAAGTGTGATCAGCAGGCCGAAGGATGTGATTTTCCTCCTCTACTCTGCTATCAAAAGACCCTACCTGGAGTACTGCATCCAGCTCTGGGGCCCCAAACACAAGAGGGGCATGGATCTGCTGTAGCAAGTCTAGAGGAGGCCACAGAGTTACTCTGTGGGCTGGAGCACCTCTCCTGTGAAGACAAGCTGAGAGACTTGCAACCTGGTCTAGTGGCAGGTGTCCCTGGCCATGGCAGGGTATCTGGGACTAGATAATCTTTAAGGTCTCTTCCAACCAAAACCTTTCTATGACTCTATGTTCTGGACAGATTCCCCCTACAGTCTGAACTTAGTTAAATGGTGTATTAAGTGAGGACAGGTTATCCATAATTAGTCCATTACTAAAATATCTCTCTCTGGTGGCAAGTAATAGTTTTCAGCAAAAATATGCAATAGTAGTAGTAAAAAAATGGGTTATAGCTTAACCATCTGTAAATATAGAGTAACTTAGGTGAGAAGTTTTGAAACTTCTTCATGATTAATGTTTAATAATAACATTATTATTACAAAATACTTCTGTTCCAGCAGCCCTACACTCAATTGGCTACTCAGTAACTGGATCTATGTACGAAGCACCATGTAGCTTATAGCTTGAATTTGAAAACTCTAATGTTTGGTAATCCTTGGATGAGGATTTTCTGAGAAACCAGCATCTTTGCAATTCTTCATGCATAAGAGCTAAAGTCTGGGTATCTGTGATGTCTTTTTTGAACATACATGGTTTATCCAGTCATCCAAAGAAGTAATTTTATCTGTTTAATTTTTGTCTTTTGTGGTAGTAATTCAATATCAGTACATATTGGATTAAAGAATCAGCATAACCATAAATATAGCTAACATGATTACCAATAAAATCAAACTAAAGAATTGTGACAATACTTTGAGAAATCTGTAGAAAATTCAAGTTCCCACTGGCTGAATATCACGTTAATAGAAAAAAGCATCTTACAAAAACCTAAAAGAGGAAAAACACACTGTGCTTGAAATAAGCCAGTTACTATATTATTTTATAAAATGCACTTTTACATGCTACAAGCAGTATTTGAAATAATAATGGAGAGTTTTACATGTGGAGCAGAATTCTCTGCAGTACATGTGAAGTCTTCTAGCTTACATATGTGAAATGGTTTCTATATTGTCATGTACGAGCCCATTCTGTGCATTGTTTACATATATTTTTCCACAGACTAAAAATATATTAAGATGGAGATTCATGAGCGTGTTGTGTATGTTGGACTTGCTCACCCCTTAAAGTCAGGCAGACACTTAAGGCAGGAGACTACTTCAGAGTGCCAAATGTAACTACCCTATCAGCTGTTTTTAATAGATCAGAGATGCAGACAACGAAGGATGAAATGGGATGAAGCAGATGACAGCTTCTTCTGAACCCTTTTCCCTCCTGTGATGGCAAAGGCCACAAGTCCATTCAACCTCTCCTTTCCTAAGCTCTCCATCCCAGCTACACCCTTTCCTTTCCCTTCTGTATTTCAAGGATGGCCTTGACATCTCCTCTTCACTCTGGGTGGCTAATATGAATTCAAATTCCGCAGTAATTTCATACACATAATATAATGAATTTTTAATTTACACAGTCTTTAAAGAAATGTATGCCTTGGACCATTTTAACACAGGCTACCAATGGCAATTCATTTGAAAGTCAACGTCTTTTTCACTTCTGCTCCCTTCCTTCACAGTCCAAAGAGAAAATCCCATCTTTAAATAGCATGAGGAACAAGGTGTTGCTCATAATTCAGTAGGTAACATACTTCCCTCTGAGCCACAGCTGGAGCACTGCCTCAGCATAATTTTTTAAAAGGTCCCTTTTTCTTTACCGCAGCTGTCACCTTTCAAAATTAGTCGTACTGGTACCATTCTTTCCACGGCTTGGCTCACGTTTTCCTCTCAAGCTGTCAATCTTTCATTCGGGTTGTTATTTATTTCTTAAGAAATTTCCTAACATTTCTTTGCCATATTCTTGATAACACATAGGAAAATAAAAATAAGCAACTGCTGGAACCATAAGCAAGTAATTTAAAATTATGTTCTATTTTGTGTGTTCTCCATACCAGCTTACTGCTGCATTCTACATGAACAGGCTTGCAAAATTAGCAGGCAAGCATTTCCAAGTATGTAAATTATACCAAAGGTTATTATTAAGCTTCTGTCTTTCTTTGCTGTCTCATCATGAAGATTTCCTCTTCACAGAGGAATAAATCCTAAACAGAAGGAATGGCAGAAGAACTGGGAAAGTGTCTGTCAGTAGACCTTTAACAGGTCATAAGCATGGCCAAACTTGACAAGTAACGTTTGTCCATGACAAAAGAAGAAGGTTGCAGGTTCAAACAGTCACTGAAGTTCAGGTTTGGGATGGATTAAAAGGATTAGCTGTCAGTCTGTGTCCTCATGCTGGTGAACACTTTCATAGTAAAGGCCACTCTGGAGATCAAAGGAAACATTCAAGTTAAGATGGTGACAGCCACTCCACAAAGGCAGAAGGTCAGAAATTATTATCTAAACCCTACTGCCTGAAATAAACAATTCCTCTGCAATAAAAAAATGGCAATAAATGATGTATTTCAGAATATTTTTCAGTCAGCTAAGTCTAGATTCCTTTGGCCAAGTTTTCGGTCGTGTGTAAATGTGCACTAAAGAAATAGAACACTAAGCATGAGTGTTTAGTTGTACTTTCAATTACTGTTCCTGGTCATATTTATTATTCTGGCAGTTCTCTCTCTGCATTCTTCCAAAGTCATAAGTTTGGACCAACATTCTGCCTTTTTTCTCCTCATATGCCACGAACAGTTCACATGTTGCTCTTGTACCTTATCAATGAACAGGTCTTTGACCTGTCTTCCCCCTCTGTCATGCAGTCTTGGCAGTACTAATTTAGCATTATCCCTTAAAAACAGAATGCACATGGCCCATAGGACTTCCCCGTGATCCTGTTCAGCTTTCCTTTACCTTGTTTACTCCTCCCCTTGTTTATTCTCATCTGTACAACTCATTTTGACTCTTTGCCTGCATTTCTCTTTTTCTGTTTGTCCTGGGTTCAGCAGTAGCAGTCATTGTTTCTCCTTCTTAGTAGCTGGTGCAGCGCGGCGGTTATGATTTTCAGCCTGGGAACAGTGCTGATAACACCGGTTTTTAGTTGTTGCTCAGAAATGTTTACTTTGACCAAGGACTTTCTGAGTCTCATGCTCTGCCAGGGAGAAGGGGAAGCCGGGAGGAAGCAGAGACAGGACACCTGACCCAAACTAGCCAAAGAGGTATACCATACCACAGCACGTCATGCCCACTATATAAACTGGGGGCAGTTACCCAGAAGGGCTAGATCACTGCTCAGGTCAGGCTGGGTATCAGTTGGCGGGTGGTGAGCGGTTGTATTCTCTTCCCTTGTAATATTCCTTATCATTATTATTATTGGTGGTAGCAGTAGTGGTTTTATGTTACACCTTAGTTACTGGACTGTTCTCATCTCAACCTATGGGAGTTACAGTCTTTGGATTCTCCTCCCCATCCCTCTGGGAGTGGTGGGGAGGAAGGGTGGAAGTGAGTGAGCAACTGCGTGGCTGAATTGCCAGCTGGGCTTAAACCACAACATGCTTCATTCTCTTCTCTTCTATTTTTAACTTTGTTCACTTTCCTTCTTTTCTCCTTTTCCACCTGTCCTCTTCTACCTGCATCACCTTCATGCTTTCTCAAGACTCACTCCTCTTTTATCTCTCTTTTCACATCTTGCTCCTGTTTTCAGTGTCAGGGTCTTTCTTTCCCTTTTGTCTTGGCATTTAAAAAGCTCTAGAAGTGCTCCTCTCCAGCTCATCATTAACCTATGAGTTTATTCATTTATTCTTAGTTCACTGGGATTTTTCATTGTCTTTCTTTCCAGAATGCTCTTGTAAATTAAAAGGCCACTACTAGTCCATTTCTTTCTTGGCTAAAAAAAGGAACTGATTCAGATCACGCAGTCTTACTCCACTTCCATACCCAACAAGCTCACAGGGCTCATGACTGGAATATGATGTGAGCAGATGCAGTTGGCTGACCAGGATCCAAAATTTATATGAGTCCTGATGAAGTACTGAGGTGGGGTTGGCATGCTGATATATATGTCTTGCCATAAGGAGAAATGTAACTCTAAATCCCCAGTGGTAAACATTAGATATCTGTCACTGTGGGAGAACAAAAGGTCTTTTACTTCCTCCTAGACTGTACTATTGTGTTATAGCCAAGACAATCATTTGACCTTTTTGAACAAATCTTTTTGAGGACTTGTTCATGCAGTTAATATTGTTAGTGTGTAATTGAGTAGAAGGTTGTGAAAAGGCATTAGACTAAACTACAAATCCTGAGGATCAATGCTTTTGATTTTTCATCCTTCTACCGCTATTGTCATATTTCAGAAAGAAGAAAATTATATTCCTTAGAAAGAACACAGGATAAAACAAATTCATTGGGAAGGAAGTTTATTTACTACCACAACCTCTCAGAGCAGATGTGCGTATTCTCATTGGGTGAAACTGTACTATTTAGGTTTTGAGCATTAGTTTTTCTCTGCTGTGAATTAAGGAAGGCAAGTTAACACGCAGAAGAAACTCACTGACTACATGACTGGCTCAGTTTGATTTTCATTTATGGTAACTCATCTTAGGTGTTGATTTCAGACAGCTTTCCAGTATGGAAATGGTGAAACACAAAACTCGGTAAGCCTGCAAATGTCAGAGACTAAAATCTGAGTCTATAGTAAGGAGTCATGAAAACAAAAAGACTCTACAGTATAGTCAATCAGTAACCCAAGTATGGAGAAAACATCTAAATACTTCAGGTGAGGAATTAGTCAACTCTAGAATGTGAGATTTGAGAGGACTGAACAAGGCTAGAAACCATCTCTGTTTTGTTTGTGTCCATAGTTTTTGGAAATCCACCTTGTACAATTTTTCATCCAAAAAGAGAGACATGCACCCAGTTACCTGGTCCCATTCAAACAGGGAAGGAGCCAACTAAAGGAATCTCCAGAGATCCAAGGAAAGACTGGAATAAGTGTGCTGTGTTCTGCTTCTGATTGTCATGTGAACATTTGGCCCCATTTATTTCAGACACAGTTTTGCGCCTAACTCAGCAAGACCGGAATTTTACCATGTATGTTCAGTTTCTGTATGGCCAGCCATATTGTAAGCACAGGTCAAACAGCAAGACATCACTGAAGAGATAGGGCTGATGATAACTACACACTGAAGACACAAGAAGCTAAGCAGAACTCTACATACAGCAGTAGCCATTCAGTCATTTCAGCAGAGAAGTTACTGTTGTCAGCCCTCTAATTCAGTTGTAACTATAAGCCGGCCCAAAATCCTTCTGGACTGTTCACTCAGGAAGACAATCCCTACTCTAAAGGCGCTACTATGTCTTTTAAACAAGACACAAGAGACTGCGACAATCCATGTGAGAAGACAGTGATGAATTGGTAATATAACACAGCTATCGTAAAACTACATATGCATAGGCCTGAAATTCATTAATTTATGTCTTATTAATTAATACAGATTCTATCCACTACACAACCTAGTTACACTGGCTTGGTTGATATATTGTTTGCTGACTATATGCAAGTCTATTCATGCAAGTAGTAGTTACAGGCAGACGGTATGCTCATATAGCAAAGATTAAATCCACTGTCTTGGGCATAGCAACGTAATAACACTGCAAGAGGTTCATGTACATGGGCTCCTTAGTGTGTTGCATGAATTTATGCATGGCTTTGCAGAAAACACTTTTCCAGAACCATACCCCTTCTATATACCTTATGTAAGAATCATAATTTTAAAAACAGGCATTGTTCTTATTTATTAAACTTCTTAGTCTTTTTACTTCTGCATTGCTTTTGTAGTTTTGTTTCAAGATATTTTTACTCCTAGTAAAAAGTGCATACATTTGTATTTATAAATCTATGATTACTACACCAATCAAAATTTTACCATTTTGATGAATCTTTCAGCCAAACCTACACAATTCCATCCATTCTTGTGGGGAAAAAAATCCTCTTTCTACATGAGATATGTGAGGCAATGCAGTTACCTTCCCCACCCTTACTGGAATGCTTTCATTATCAAATCTAAAGTATAGGAATAACACAGGGAAACTAATCTCTTTGGCCTGAGAAAGCAACTGGAGCTCCTCAAACTTCATAAACTTTAGAAAACACTCTTGATGCAGTTGGAAACGTATCTAGTAGTTACTTTATGATGTCAGTTACAAGACTACCCTTTTTCTTTTCAGATTTTTTCTGCCATCCCTTTGCTATGTTTTTCATAGCAGAGCATATATTACTCAAATATGTTCCTGCCACTTTAAAAAAAAGTTGTGCTGGAAGTTTGCAGTTTAAAATCAAAACATTTTAAACTCTGCCATCTTACTCAGCCCATGGCTGTTATCAGGCTTCTACTTAAGCATTGCACAGCTTGCCCTGCAAGCTAGAAATGTATGACTGCCATCTTCTTCCCAATGCAATGATTTTCAGCAACAGACGCAGAAGTATTCTCAACATCCACTTTAAGGTCATACATATGTTTTGGGACAGCAGGAAAGACTAAAATTTGGGGGTCTGGTCTTCCTTAGGAAGATAAAATAAATTAATTTTAAAGTGTCTGAATTTTTGTTGTTTTTTTTTTTTTTCCCTCAGTTTCTTTTCTGTTGCTGCGTGATCCCATTGTGACCAGGCTATAACACCGGGAAGTGTAAGTGCTAAGCATTAGTTAGACAGAAGATTGGCTTGGAAACAATAGCAACAGGTCATGGCTGTGTTTTGCCAAAGTTCAAATAGGTGGGCTTCCACCAATCTTACATTTTGGGAGCACATTCCTATTGCAATACACATTAATATGTATTTCTACACCAGCTTACCAATACCACTGCAAGTAATTTGCTTTCATAGTGTATGATGCTATGTGGAAGATGGCAGAGAAGTTTATTCTCAGCAGCAGTGGCATGTGAAAATATAGACATCAATTTAAGATAGTGCTGACATGTTCTACACCTCGCATGTATCAAAAAATGTTATGTAGGTATATAGCAGAGTCATTTCTCACTTAGAATAATTTTCTGCTCATCTATCACCATTTTAATGAAGTTACTTTTGATTTACATTGGTATGCAAAGACAGAGAGATCTATGTTACACAGACATAAACATAAGGGCTTGAAAAAGGCAGACAGTTTAAAAACTCAGAGACCTTGAAAAATTTGATTATGTAGAAGTTCATACTAAATCATGGTAATTTGTGAGTACTTGTCTCAGGTGATAGCCGTGTTAGAAATGTTTCAAAACTTATCTCTAGAACACGTGACAACAATTACTACAGCTATATACTTTCAGGATAAATCCTGGTGGTAAAAAACTGTACTGATAAACAAGGCAGTATATCTATGTACAACTGCTGTTTAAGTGAGTAAACATTACAGTCTACTAGTATATTCCATGCAATTATGTATTACTTACACCATCTAGCTTGATATATCATGTACCATGAAGTAAAACATTTACGACGGAGAATTGCACTGTGAGAAAAATAACGTGATTAGGATCAGACCTGAGGAAAATGAAGGGAGTACTCTCTTCAAAAAAACTTTCAGCTGCAACTTGTCTTTTTCCTTTTCTAGGTTGCTAAAAAAATGCCAATTCTCAAACCAGAAAGTTTCTCTGAAGAGAATATAGGTAGTAAGTCAACTTTAAAAACAAACAAACAAAAAAAAAAAAAAAAAAAAAGCCGCACTGAACCTTTTCACATTTTCTTTCCAGTTCATCTTGTGAGATCTGTGGCCTTCTAGAAACCCTGCAGCTTCTGAAACCTCTCCTCACTCTCCTTGCTATTGTGGCATAAATACCCTTGTTAGAAGGGCTTCATAAAGCCCTCACGGAAAATATTCATCCAGCTCTAAAAAAAGCTGAAAAAATATACGATCTTATCTACATACTTTATAACATTATTTCACTAATCACAAATCTTGAACAGGAACTGTATAAAATAAAAAGTCAACAAGGAATATTTATTACCACAGTCTAGAAAGAAGTAGGACTTTTCTCGTAGTGTATTTTCAGTTAATTTGAAAAGAGGTGTCACCTTCAATTTGTTATAAATGATCAAGGCCCAAATTATAAAAATAAAGTAATTTATTGTAAAATAATACAAAGAGGCAGTAAGCAAAACAGTGCTGGGTGCAAAGCAGCACTGGGTGCTCGGGGAGTCTCCGCTTCACCAACACGCACGCTGGGTGGGTTAAGCAAGCAGGTATTTATTACACAAGCGGGGTATTATAATTAGTTGAGGTACTCATTATCATAAGTTCCCTCCTCTTTTGGCGCTTTCCCACTGCCTTCCTATAATTGTGGGCTGGGGTCTTCAAGATGAAGTGGTCTTCCTCAGGCTGCACTTTTCACCTTTAGCAGGTCGAAGGCCTCCAGCCATGTCTGCAGGTTGGCAAGCGATAAGCAAGCCAGGTGCTCGGATGAGGAGTACACAAAGCTATCAGATTTAGGGGAGACACTGCCCTCAGAGGAACCACTAAATCTCATTACCATAACACAAACACTGTAAAAGGGCTATTTCCACTTCACCGCCTTGCAACATTGCAAAAGGGCCACCTCCACTTCACAGCCTTGTAACATTTTTCTCTAAGCTAACTGGCAAATTAATCATTCAAGTTTATTGCAATTTATCATTATTACAATTTATCAGCAAATTAACTGTTTACATTTATCACAAATTTATTACTATTTTGTTTTGTATGCCAGAGGTGACGTAAAGATCACTTCCCTTGCACTGATAGGGGTTTGAATTACACAGTAAATGCCAAACTTGGTAGCTTACATATCCCATTTTTAGGGCCAATAGATTACATCTGAATTCACAATACCTCCATTTTAAAACGGAGAAACTTGAACAAAAGCATACATGTGTTTAAGCTATTTTTTTTTGGCTTTGGTGGATTTGACTTTTAAAAAAATCAGTTATTGTTCTATATGATAATGTTTCTGTGTCTACAGCACTGGTATACCCGAGAAATAAATCTTAATGCCTCTTTATAGACGTAAATAGCAAAAAGTTTGCTTTTGCTGTTGTTCTTTTTTTTTTTTAATGAATGGATTGTTTTGTTGGGTTTTTTGCTAAGGTTGCATGTTTCACTGCTCTGTATCAATATCAGACTACAAAAAGTAAGTTAGTGAACTGTCAAAGTGCAAAATTATTTCTTTTATTCACAGATATACTAGTTTTCTCGTAGCTAAATGCTAGATACCATGTTATAACAAGCTCACATTATGCTGTATGGATTAATAAACACTTGTTGCTTCTAGTTAAGTTTAAAAATAGAAAAATAGGAAGTGAACAACTGTATAATTTTTGGAGGCAACAACTTGCCGTGTTTAATAGGGTTTTTTATTTCTGTATGTTTAAACACACACATACACACAAGGCTTTAAATTAGCTGCTGATTTTTTTAAGTTTCACACTGCTAAATAACAGCCTACCTATAAATACCTTATATTATTCCTTCTCAGCCTGATTTCTGTTACAATTCAAGTAGCTCAAGCAATTGCAACTTCGATATGTCCATTGCCCGGAAAGAAAAGTGAGATCTTTGAGGCTGATGAACAGGGAAGCTAGAGAAACGTCCATAGGCTGTGCTTATTCTTATTGTTGGGCTTCACTGGGCCATAAAAAAAAGGGTAGTATTAAAAATAAATTTGAGCAAACAGCACAGCTTACGCAGTGCTACTACATACAAAATATTCGAACATCTGCCTTCTCATAGAAAGGCCCTCACTGGCAGGACCTACAAACCCTTTAGTTAGTGCAAAGGTCTTTATTAGCTAATTACCACGTTTTGCCTTTCCCAGGTTTCTAGACAATGCCTTACTTTTTTTCTATTTACTCCTCTCAAACTGCAATAACTATTTGAGAACATTACTTTTGCTTTATTATTTAATTTGTATGTTTCTATTCTATACTATGGTACAGCAGCAGTCTGGTACAGCTACTAGGTTTAAAGCTGTTTATGTTTTCAGAGAATTTTGGAGCACCAACAGTTCTTATCTCACAACTGATTTACTGGTTAGATTACGCTGTGTGAGAAGAACTTGAACTGATTGAAGGCAGGGAAGCAAAAGTTTTTCGTCTGACTCAGACCTTCTGCACAGTTGGTGGTTATCACTAGTCTGAGAGAAAGAAAGCAGAGAGAAAGTACTAGGACTGGCTATAGACCATGTTTGTATTTCTGAACAAGCAAATTAGCTTGCATTATTTGCTACTTTTTAATTCATAAAGAAAAAATTCATCCACTTCCTTGGATATAAATAGGATTGCACCAAAATTATACTTGACTCATCAGCTCAGCTTCTTGAAGAAACAACCTATCAATTCCTCATTTATTGATTATTTTGCCAATAATGCATGCTATTAATTTAGTCATTATAGATACAAATATATTTGAGTAAAGAAATAAAATTAAAATATTGACTACAAACCAGATATATTTCATACTATTTTGTTTGGAATAAGGAAACAAGACTTTTACTTTTCCATGAAAAAATATTATATTACATTTAGCAATCATGGGACAAGCACATATCCCAGAAATGTATCATGGGAGAGAAATACTTTTCAGCAATCTATACTGATTACAGTCCATAAAATTGCTGTCTGAAAACCAGCTATTAGAAAATGTTGTTATTCACCAAGTTCTCTTGCATGACAAGACCTTTATTCGAGAGTTAAGAGCTCTTGGATACAGTTCTTTTATCTTGTATTTACTCTATTTTTTAAAAAGGCAGCCAAGACTTTTCTAATGTTTGTGGGTTTCTATCTCTTAAATAGAATTCTATCTCTTAAAACAAGAAAAAGGGTCTCCAGTAATCCCACTACTATCACTTAATCAAATTTAGAAAGCTGACAGCATAAGGAAGATTTGCTATAGGAAAGAGAATCATAGGAATTTTTTACAAACTTTTCCACTAGATTTAACAGGCAGGTATCATTACCTGGTAGCAGAAAAAGTGACAGAACTTCAGCATCCAACACACCAGCATTGCCAATTATGACTTGTGGATTTTTGTGAAGCCTGCAATACCCACAGATTTTCCAGATTCGCATATCCCTGGGGCAAATTCTTATGTGCACAGCCTGTCCTTCAAGCTCTTGCAGCATATTTTTTTTTTGTTTGTTTATAAATAATTTAGAAACATGCTCTGAAACAAAGATTAAGATTACAGTTATGGTAAGATTTAAGATTTGCAAAATGGGCTGACCTGCTGTCTCTACAGCTGACCCCTGCAAGGCCAAGCCCTTTTACGCCAGTGCTAAAAAGCTATCAGTGAGGTAACCTGAACCACTGCTAGATTAGATATCAGTTTGGGCAGGAATTAGTGCTCAGATGAGTTAAGCAAATTTTAGATCCTTTTGGGTTCAAAGAGCAAGCTAAGACCTGCTCCCAGCTGGCTTAGAATTCTTATTCTGAAGGTTGGTCTGTTCTTTCTAATGGTTTGTATTAGAATTAAGACTTGGGCAAATAGAGGTTAAAGATCTTTTTATCTGATGATTAATGCATATTTAAGATGAAGAATGATATGAATAGAACTAATGATTTAATGTTGATACAAGGGTGGAAAGAATTCCTGGTTTATCATTATGTTTAGAGCTGTTTGTTAGTAGCACATGAGAAAGGATAATCTGAAGAATATAATTGCTCAAATAGTAATAGTTGTCAGATGAGGAATTTAAGAGGGAAAATAAAATCACTGACCTAAAAAGGTATAAAACCTTAAAGGAAAAGAAAAAAGAGAATCTGAAGATACAAACTCGAAAACAGTGAGGATCAGGCAATTTTAAGGAAAAAGAGAGTCCTGCATTTGCACTGGTTGGCAAAGGTTTGGGAGATGTCTCATCAGGATCATGAGCTTACCACTGTAGCTTACCGATGTTAGACATCTATTGTGTGCATTAGCCATTCAGCATTACAAAGATGTGTTCTGCTTACCAAGTCTCTGCACACTGTAAAAGTTGCCGGCATGAAGCAAATAAGAAAGGGAAGGTTACATAGAATCACAGAATCATAGAATAGTTAGGGTTGGAAAGGACCTTAAGATCATCTAGTTCCAACCCCCATGACATGGGCAGGGACACCTCACACTAAACCATGCCATCCAAGGCTACATCCAACCCCACCTAGAACGCCGTTAGGGATGAAGCATTCACAACTTCCCTGGGCAGCCCATTCCAGTGCCTCACCACCCTTACAGTAAAGAATTTCTTCCTCATATCCAATCTAAATTTCCCCTGTTTAAGTTTGAACATACTAAGTAAACAAATCTGATCAATGATCAAGACCACTGCTAAAATTAAAATTTGGATCAAGATTTCAGTATCATGAAAAATTTTCATGAACTCTGGAAAATCTGTGTGGATAAAATTCTACCCCAGTATTTATAGACTGGAAGAAAGGCAACATAAGCCGTGACCTCTGAATAGGTTAAGGTTCCAATTTGGACAAGCTGGTTTCACTAATCCACGATAAAGGTCAGTTGCAAGATTAAACCTTGGATAAGAGCGCTAGTGAAAACACGCCTTCTATGGCCAGTTAAATGGTGAATCCTAGAAATTCCAAGTAAAAGAAGGCTGACAGCTGTAGAGATGCACCACTCTCTGTTGACAGTTCAATGCTAACAGGTTTGCCTGGTCTTGCTGAAGGCTGGGCTTTAACATGGGACTGAAAGATTGTAAACTGAAGAATTGCCTCTCCTCTTGGATTCTGAAAGGCCTGGAGGAGTATTGATTAGGAACTAATAATGTAAAATGGGCTCTGAAAAGTTATGCTGTTTCTCACTGCAATTAACAGCTGGGATAAAAATTAGAGATTGAGAAAGAATAGGTTGAAGAGCTATGTTTTGTTATTTCTGCATCCCTGTCTGTAGAGCCTAGAGGAGAACTCATCTTTTGTTGTTATTCCTACTGGTGGCATAAACCTTTAAAATTCGGATTAGAATTACAATCAGGTTAGTATTATAATTGGAAAAGCTGTTTTAACTGATGAATTTACAAAAGGTCAATAATGTTTCTAATGAGTTATATTTTATGTTTTAAATCCAGGTTAGACTTACGGAAAATTTAGATCAAAGAATCAGTTTTATGATCTCTCCTAGGAATCTTACAGGAAGATGATGAGACCTAACAGTAATGTTCAGTTGCTGATCCTACCATGTGTGTAGCTATATTAACTATAATTAATACAAGTACAAGGTTCAAGAGCAGAATCTTAGGGTCAAGATTTCAGGGCTTTGTTGGCTGATCAGTACTACAGGTTGTTCTAGGGTGAAGCAAAGGGTGGCTCAAGTAGAAGCAACCATTTGTCAGTTTGACTGCTAAGAATACTGAGTTCATCTTTCAGGACATGGTCTGAATGAGGGTTCAAAGCACTGTTTGATGAATTATTACATTTCTCATACCTCTTCTGAAGTGTGATCCAGATCATGAAAAACTTAATGAAAGTTGTCAGGGGCCTTACTTCCATTACTACAGCAGTAGTTGTTTCATAATCAACAAAGAAAGGCTTAGGATAGTTAGAATTCAGTTTTATTAAAGTCTAGTCCAAACACCTGCAAACATATTACATGAAAACGGATGATGACAATTTATCATATAAGTTTCAGTATCATGGAAAACATGTTTGTCCAGCTTATCATTACGGGTAGGGAGAACATTCAGGAAAGTGAAGGCTCCCAGGTGCGTTTACTGATTATTCCATAAAAGCTGCAGAAGGAAAATGAGGAATAGTGATAGCAGGAGTTGATGTGTTATTGCAAGTGTTAAACTAGATATAGTTGTTTAACCTTAATTTTGGTTTAATTTTAAACCAGAATTAGACTGTCTTCACAGTCCAGCTCTACACATTTACTGATAAGTCTACTGAAGTTCACAAATATAACGCTGGCTGACAGTAAGAGAAATTAGTTTTCAAATCAGGTGCAGTTGCATGGCTTTTGATAAAATTCAGCACTGTGCTGAAATTACAAGTTGGCAAAGCAGAGGCTGAGAGATCTCTGTTTACTGATTGATCTTGGAATGTCCTTTACTGCAGTTTAACGGCAGATAATAACAGATGTATTGTTCTTTTAGACATGGGTCTGATTGCTTGATCAGTAACTGAGATCAGGGTTTGGAAGCAAAGAACGAAGATTTTCATTGCATATTTTGGAAAGAAAAGCATACATTAAATGTTTCAGGCCAATCTGATGATTCCCTTATTCATTACCCCTTCTCTTTATCAGGTGTGAACGGCAACTCATACTTTTAGTCTCCTTTTCCTTTTAGGGTCTTTTTCCTCCTGTGGAGAGGACAGGTAAAGAGGACTGCTTTCTCTTTATAAAGGCCTGAGATAGCACATTTAAATGCCTTTCATCCCCTCTCCCTGTCAGATACCTGACAAATCCATTTTTATTACACATGGACAGACCAAACTATACTTCTCATTTTCTCAGCTATCTGAAGCACACCAAATAGGTATTGTGTAGGTAAAGAATTTTTTAAGGTAAGGTTTTGGGGATTTGAGGTTTTTTTGATTGCTTCCTTTTTTTGCTTTGTAAGTTGAAAACTGTTGATGTTGGTTTGCTAACATGGTTATTGCTTCGCATGTTTTTGACAAGAGAAAACTAACGCCTCTGGAAACTTCTTCTGACAAGATACTTTCATGCCTCAATCCATGATGAAAAAGGCAAGTGTTCCCTCCTAGAAGAGATCTGATGAAGACCAATCTCTGATCTCCAGCCTGTGTTTCAGATGTCTTCTGATGCACTGTATTTGAAGTGAAGTCTCTATGATTTCTTTTTTTTTTCCCTTGTCTATCTGCCAGATGTTAACAGAATGTTTCCTCCAGGTGGGCACTCTGCAAGGGGAAGGAGGAAAGATGAAGGCTGTGCTTTCTCTGCAAGCCTCAGAAACAGCAATAATTCATAAGTCTAGATTGGCAGCAAATAAAAATAAATTAATAGGTAATAGACATCTTAAATATAGTTCCTTGAAGTAGAACCTAACTCAAATCAAAGAATATAAACCAACTCTATTCACTCAAAAAAATACTTCAGTTACTTGAGACACAAATAGTGAGCCTGAAAAATGAAATACCTAATTTCGAAGCTCAGAAAGGGAATCACTCTCTTCTTCTTCATACTGGTCCTGAAAGATCTGTAAATTTGTGTCTTGGCCAGATTTGGGCAGATTTTCACAGACAGAAAGAAGATTGCTAAACCAAACATCAGCTTCCAGCCAAATATCTATTTTCTGCTCTAATACAACAGGGAAGCTACAGCATTTAAGGAAAGATCACTGTTGTTTCCTTACTGTCATTCTTGGAAACAGCTTTGCTTTCTAGGCTGAAGTATCCAGAAAAGACATTCAGTTCATGCAGAGATTTTTCTTAGAAATTTTCAGCCCCATATTACAGAAGTTTGACAGGCTTACAAAATCTACAACAATTCCAAGTACCCACCAGTCTCCTCTAGAATAACAACTGGGTAAGTACTACATTATGACTGCTTTCAAAAAAAAAAAAAAAAAATTGGATTTTTTATGTTAAGATTTAGCCTTAAAAGGGAAATAGCTTGGAAAACTTGAAACTGTAAAAACCTTTTCAAGCTACCAAGTGTTAGCTAATCCCAGATACACACTGTAAATTTAGACAAGCTTCTGGACTGAGTTGGTATTGTACACAAGGCATCGTCACCTCCTCAAATTTAGGAAAGAAACAAGCATTCACATGCCTTTCTCGAACAAATCTCTCCTCTAATCTGACAATCAAGGCTTAAAAATAAATTCCAGAAAATTTTTCCAACCATTATCAAACACACTAATGGAGTCACTTTCATTTCTTATTGAGTCATGTGGTAATAGCCAAAACTTTGTAATCTGTTCTTGAACCAAATTATATACTAGAACACCTGGAGCATTTCCAAATGCAGGGAGAAAACCTTTGGGGTCAATAGGATTAAATCCCAGCTCTTAGACTTTATTGTGCCAATAGCACAGAGAGCATGACAGGTTTCCTCAGGAATTCTGTGGCAATTTTAAGGGAATTTTCTGTCCTAGTGTGCAAAATCAATCAAGAATATGTGACCTGGCAGATTAACTAATAAATCCAGAGGCACTTCAGCTGCCGTTCATACTTGTTGTGCACAACAAGAGAACCACATAATACCCTCAGGAAAATAACTTATGTTCTTCAAAATGATGAGTTTTTCTGCTTATTTTTGGTGTGTTTTTTTGTTGCCTTTTTTTTTTGGGGGGGGGAGAGGGGGGTTAGGTTGTTTTTTGTTGTTTTGTTGGGGTTTTTTTAACTGCTATTCTCACTACTCAGTACTTTACGGAGAACATGGTCTAGTGCGAGATGTCCCTGCCCATGGCAGGGCATTGGAACTAGATGATCTTAAGGTCCTTTCCAACCCAAACTATTCTATGACTCTATGAATCTAGTAGTGAGAGGCAAGTGATAAAGCAGAAGGGAAAAACAAAAAAATGGTTCTTATCAAATGATGCACAAAACTGCTAACTTATTTTTAACAAGCAGATTTTCATTTTTATTAACCTAATGTTTGGCAACCACTTCATAGCAATATGCTGCTTAACAAACACAAAGTAAAATAAATTCTCAATAGCTTGAAGATCAAATGGCAAAAATCTACTTTGATATAAAAAAAACAAAAGCTCTGAAACAGTCTTTTTTTTTTTTTCTTTTGGACTACTTATGCGTTTTGTAAAATAGGGTGGCAGGGAGGGAAAAAGGTTCTGGAACTACGGCTCAGATTCAAAAATTGGCATGTAAATGTTTGGTATTAATCCAAAACTAAGTTTTCTGCTAAATGTGTTATCTATTCGCCGTTTCATCTCCTTCTATCACTTGTTACCCGGGAAAGAAGACCACTCAATCCCACTGTCCATGTCACCCACAAAGATGTTGAACAAGACCGGTCCCAACACCGATCCCTGGGGGACACCACTCGTTACTGGTCTCCAGCTGGACATTGAGCCACTGAGCACTACTCTTTGCGTGCGGCCATCCAGCCAGTTCTTTATCCACCGAGTGGTCCATCTATCAAATTGATGTCTCTCCAACTTAGAGAGAAGGATGTCATGTGAGACAGTGTCAAAGGCTTTACACAAGTCCAGGTAGATGACATCAATTTCTCTGCCCCTGTCCATCAGTTCCGTAGCCCCTTCATAGAAGGTCACCAGATTGGTCAGGCAGGATTTCCCCTTAGTGAAGCCATGCTGGCTGTCACCAACCACCTTGTTGCTTTTCATGTGCCTTAGCATGCCTTCCAGGAGAATCCGCTCCAGGATTTTGCCAGGCGCAGAGGTGAGACTGACTGGTCTGTAATTCCCTGGCTCATCCATTTTTCCCTTCTTAAAAATGAGGGTTATATTTCCCTTTTTCCAGTCATCGGGAACTTCACCTGACTGCCATGATTTTTCAAATATGATGGACAGTGGCTTAGCAACTTCATTTGCCAGCTCCTTCAGGACCCGCGGATGGATTTCATCCGGTCCCATGGACTTGTATACATTCAGGTTCCTAAGGCGGTCCCGAACAAGATCCTCCCCCACAGTGGGCCAGGGTCCCCACCCTCACCGTCCCCTCGTCTGCCTTCCAAGACTTGGGTGGTGTGGTCAGAGCATTTGCCGGTAAAGACTGAGGCAAAGAAGTCATTAAGAACCTCAGCCTTCTCCAAATCCAGGGTAGCCAGTTCTCCCGATAGCTTCTGGAGAGGGCCCACGGTGTCCCTAACCTGTCTTTTATTGGCAGTGTACCTATAAAATCCCTTCCTGTTATCCTTAACATCCCTAGCCAAGTTTAATTCTAAGCGGGCCTTAGCTTTCCTAACCTGATCCCTAGCTTCCCGGACAACATCCCTCTATTCTTCCCAGGCTGCCTGACCTTGCTTCCACCTTTTATAAGCCTCTTTTTTCCTTCGAATTTTGCTCAGCAGCTCCTTATCCATCCAAGGAGGTCTCCTGGCCCTCCTGCTGAACTTCCTTCTAGTTGGGATGCATCGCTTCTGAGCCTGCAGCAGGTGAGCCTTGAATATCAACCAACAGTCTTGGGCCCCCCTGCCCTCTAGGGCTGTATCCCATGGAACCTTACTGAGCAGGTTCCTGAAGAGGCCAAAGTCTGCTCTCTTGAAGTCCAGGGCAGTGAGCTTGCTGCACGCTCTTCTCACTGTCCTGAGGATCTCAAACTCAACCATCTCATGATCGCTGCAATCAAGGCTGCCCTGGAGCGTCACATTTCCAACCAGCCCTTCCCTGTTGGTGAGGACAAGGTCAAGCATGGCACCTCTCCTTGTCGGCTCCTCTATTACTTGCAGAAGGAAGTTGTCTTCCACTCAATTGAGGAACCTTCTGGATTGCTTGTGTCGGGCCGTACCATCCCTCCAACAGATATCAGGGTGGTTGAAGTCTCCCATGAGAACAAGGGCCTGTGAGCATGAGGCTGCTCCTATCTGCCTATGGAGTGCTTTGTCCAGCAAGTCCCCTTGGTCAGGCGGTCTGTAACAGATCCCCACAATAATATCACCCATCACTGTTCTCCCTTTAACCCTGACCCACAAACTCTCTGTCAACTGCTCACCTGTCCCCAGACAGAGTTCCATACTCTCGAGCCTATCCCTAACATAAATAGCAACTCCCCCTCCCCGTCTGCCGGGCCTGTCTTTCCTAAAGAGCCGGTAACCTTCCATTCCAACACACCAGTCATAGGCGCCATCCCACCATGTTTCTGTGATGCCTATGATATCATACCCCCGTAGATGTGCACACATCTCTAATTCCTCTTGTTTGTTCCCCATACTACGGGCATTTGTGTAGAGGCATTTGAGCCGAGATCGAAATGAAGCTGGCTCATAGGCTGGAGCAGCTGGAATTTCTCTACATTGCTTCGAACGTTTACTGTAGGTGCTGGCAACCGACTGGGTGTGTTGGGATGGAATGACGCCCCCCTCCCCCAACACATCTAGTTTAAAGCATCCTTGACCAGTCTGGCAAGTCTCCTACCAAATCCGCTCTTCCCCTTCTTTGTCAGACCAGCTCCACCAGCCCCCAGTAGACCTGGCCTACTATATTGAGTCCCATGGTCAAGGTACCCAAACCCCTGACTATAGCACCACCCTTCTAACCATTTATTAACCTGCCTAATCCTCCTAGCCTTTTCAAGGTCCTGCCCTGTATCCTGGAGAATTGACAAAAAGACAATCTGAGCTCCAGAGCCCCTAACCACCTCTCCCAGAGCTCTGTAGTCATAGAATCATACAATCATAGAATAGTAAGGGTTGGAAAGGACCTCAAGATCATCGAGTTCCAACCCCCCCGCCATGGGCAGGGACACCTCCCACTAAACCTTGCCATCCAAGGCTATGTCCAACCCCACCTTGAACGCCGCCAGGGATGAAGCATTCACAACTTCCCTGGGCAACCCATTCCAGGGCCCCACCACCCTCACAGTAAAGAATTTCTTCCTCATATCCAATCTAAACCTCCCCTGTTTAAGTTTAAACCCATTACCCCTTGTCCTCTCACCACAGTCCCTAATGAAGAGTCCCTCCCCAGCATCCCTATAGGCCCCCTTCAGGTATTGGAAGGCTGCTATGAGGTCTCCACGCAGCCTTCTCTTCTGCAGGCTGAACAGCCCCATTTTTCTCATCCTATCTTCGTATGGGATGTGCTCCAGTCCCCTGATCATCTTCGTGGCCCTCCTCTGCACTTGTTCTAACAGTTCCATGTCCTTTTTATGCTGAGGACACCAGAACTGCACACAATACTCCAAGTGAGGTCTCACGAGAGCAGAGTAAAGGGGCAGGATCACCTCCCTCGACCAGCTGGTCACACTCCTTTTGATGCAGCCCAGAATACGGTTGGCCTTCTGGGCTGCAAGCGCACACTGCAGCCGGCTCATGTTCATTTTTTCATCAACCCACACCCCCAAGTCCTTCTCCGCAGGGCTGCTCTGAATCTCCTCCCCGCCCAACCTGTAGCTGTGCCTGGCATTGCTCCGACCCAGGTGGAGGACTTTGCATTTAGCATGGTTAAACTAGTCCTTCTTTATGGTCTCCGGGCTACTGCTATCTATATCAGTAGCACCCACATGTATTACCAGGAGTGGGTAATAGTCAGTGGGACCGACTAGAGCAGGCAGCTTCTCGGCCACATCCCTGATCCGAGCCCCTGGTAGGCAACACACCTCCCTTGAGCCTGGGTCAGGCCGGCAGATGGGTGCCTCTGTGCCTTTCAGATTAGAGTCCCTGACTACTATGGTCCACCGCTTTTTCCTGGCAGCACCAGTAGTGACCTTCTTTACCAGTGCACCAGCTGCTTGCGCCTGGTGGGAGCGCTGTTGCTCATCAGCCCCCTGCAGGATAGCAAAGCGGTTCTGGGTGGGGACAACAGATGTAGGAGGAAGCCCCTTGCTTTTAATTACCCTCTTCCTCCTTTTTTTGTTGTTTTTTTCTGTTACCTTTTCCCAGTTTCCTGGGTTAGCAGCTTCCTTTCCTGCACGGGCAACAGTAGACACTCCAGGCCCCGGAACAGTTTGGTCCCGGAGCAAGCAGTGCTGCTTCCCCTCAGCTTCCCTGACACGTTTCAGCTTGGTTACAGCTTCCTGCAGTTCAGCCACTTGCTGCAGGAGGACCTCCACCAGGGAGCACAGAGTGCAGCCCCGCCCATTGCTCACCCTTCCCTTAGGATACCCCGAGCTCTGCACTACAGCCTCCCTTCCCGTAGGCTCCGTCTGGGTGCCTACGCTGGCCACCACCAGCGCAGCCAGAGCAGAGCTCCCAGACCGAGCCTTGCCCATACGGCGAGTGTTCACCATCCCGCTCACCACCCCGCTCGCCTGCCTGCGCGAACTGCTTCGAGCCCGCCCTGTTTGCCCGCCCTGTTCGCCGCGCTCCGGGTCGCTCGCGCTCTCTGGGGCAGGTTTTTAACCAGTCAGGTCTGCCGCCGGTCCTCCTGGCGCCACCCCCTCTGAGTCAGCCGCTCTCCTCCGCGGAGCTGCAGGCTCCTGGGGAGGCCTTGTCGAGGACTTGAAGCTCCCTCGGGGCAAGTTGCTGCTCCGAGGTGAAGCTCGTACACGCCGAGCCTCCCCCCCCCGCAATCAGGCGCTGCAGGCATCCCCTCGCGAGACAGTCACCTCAGCAATGGGCCCTTTGCAGCCCAGAAGGCCAACCGTATACTGGGCTGCATCAAAAGGAGTGTGACCAGCTGGTCGAGGGAGGTGATCCTGCCCCTTTACTCTGCTCTCGTGAGACCTCACTTGGAGTATTGTGTGCAGTTCTGGTGTCCTCAACATAAAAAGGACATGGAACTGTTAGAACAAGTGCAGAGGAGGGCCACAAGGATGATCAGGGGATTGGAGCACCTCTCGTATGAAGATAGGATGAGAAAATTGGGGCTGTTCAGCCTGGAGAAGAGAAGGCTGTGTGGAGACCTCATAGCAGCCTTCCAGTACCTGAAGGGGACCTATAGGGATGCTGGGGAGGGACTCTTCATTAGGGACTGTAGTAATAGAACAAGGGGTAATGGGTTTAAACTTAAACAGGGGAAGTTTAGCTTGGATCTGAGGAAGAAATTCTTTACTGTGAGGGTGGTGAGGCCCTGGAATGGGTTGCCCAGGGAAGTTGTGGATGCTTCATCCCTGGCAGTGTTCAAGGTGGGGTTGGACATAGCCTTGGATGGCATGGTTTAGTGGGAGGTGTCCCTGCCCATGGCGGGGGGGTTGGAACTCGATGATCTTGAGGTCCTTTCCAACCCTTACTATTCTATGATTCTATTCTATGATTCTATTCAGAATGACTTATTTAACAGATGCTAAAGTCTGAAGATGGTAGATATTGATGTTACGTATAGGGACAATACATTTGCTTCAAAAACAAACCCTGCCCCCTACTGATATCTCTTGGGGTCCAGAAATAAGTAAGGAGCAGCACATACTCAAAGTTTGTGGCGGGTAACAGGCAGAAGAGATTGCTTTGTAAGCGCATATATGTTCACTATAGGTTAAAAGTTCCTTCTCTGTACCTCAGAGACAGAGCTGAGGTTGTCTCTCCCTTGTGTCCAAACCCAAAGTTGACCTTTTGCAGGACCTTTTGCTTCATGGCTTGTAGACTGAAAGAAGCAGGATGGAAGAAGTGTTGTGCCTGTTGATACTTCTACACTCAAATCAGCATAGATTTCTATCACCTGACTGGCCAGGATTTAAGGAGAAATCAAGTGATGGTCTGACTCCATGGCCAATACATATCAAAGCCACCATCGGACAGTAAATCTCAGAACTGGCTACAGGCTGACCTTTCTAAGTCATTCCAGGAAACTCCAGCTGCTTCTGCTGGGACATAATCATCATTTTACAGGGAGACTCCCAAGATCCTGTCTTAAGGAGAAGTGGGATCCTGCATTCTAAATATTTAGAGATAAATTGAAAACCTACCAGAATAATAATGTCTTTGAATTTGAAATTTTCATATATTCCAGCATGACAGAGAAATTATTGAAGCCAGAGGCAAGATTAAACAAGAAGTGCTGAATTGATTCACACAATGAATTTCCCCTTAGCTATTCTGAGTGATTTCCTTCACTAAACAGAATCAGACAGTCATTTTCATTTACCAGTATGTCAGGAATTTCTATATAGACTTTGAATATCTACATTTGTTTTAGCTGAATCCCTGTTTGAATGAGGCTTAGGATGATTCACAAAGCATTTGAACTGTCATTTCCACATGAATTCTGTCAGCTAGTTTCCACACTGCAATAACAATGAAAACACATTAAACAAAAGGGCGGACTGGCTACAGATAAAGCATACCAAAGTCTATACAACTGGTATTTTTTTTCCATAAGTGATCTTGGCAACGCTAATACAAGGTTATGCCACTTCCTCCACTTCACTTTTTTTTTTTTTTTTAAATACTATATGACATCACAGGTAAGGCTATGTGCTAAGTTTTCAGGCAGTAATACTTGTAGGTTTTGCAGCTTTCTTAAACCGATTCTTTATCTCGGAGTCCGCAACACACATGTAGTGTTCTTCTGCTTCAAGTTTCACCTTTTTTTGGGAATGCAGATATAGGTCTTTTTCCACTGAAAGTGGCCCAATACTGTTTCAAAAGATCTGTGTTTTAAAAAAATAGAAGTTTTAACTTTTCAGCAGGAAAAGAAACCATTATTTCTTCAAAGGGTGGAGAAAATTGAGAGAATGTGGATGCCTCCCTGAAGGACATGAGATGCTAGCGGTCCCTGGTTGTTCACACACCTTGAAGGAAGCTGAGGCCACCAGCACCCCAAGCATCCCCATGCACTGGGGAGGAGCCCTTTCCATGCCCTGGAAAACATCGCAGCGAGTACCACACTAGGAAGGGTATGTGCCTTAGTCCCTATTCTCCCACCAGAGCTGGTGCCCCTCTCTCCAGCAGGCAGGACACATCTGCCCTAATCAGAACATGAATCTGTGAATACCCTCACAGGAGGTGGCACCTAAGCCACCTGGCTCCTTTCTTATGTAAGAGATGCCAGGAAGGGATGGAAGTACATAAAAGGAAGAGACCACTACAAATGTTATAAGCTCAACAAGAATACGGACCCTGGTTCTAGCTACCTTCTTTAACCTTTGCCTGGGTTAAACAAGAATGCCCTTTGTCCCAGCCCTTCTTTTGAGCTGGTGTCTTTGGGCATGTTCAGCTGCAGACAAATATACTCTGCAAGCAGGGCACACAAAACACTGAAGTAGAAAGCAGTGCCTTCTTGGCTAAGCCACACAGAAGGCAGCTGGGATTTAGTGAGCTATAGCTCTTCGGCATGTTCCAGCCCAAGGGGGCCCCTCAGGGTCTTTGCTGACAGGGTGGACACCAGTTTACAAGGAGGGGTCAGCCTGCATGGCTCCAGGAACAGCTCCTCAGGGCTGTCTAGCTGCCATCTTCCAACAGCTCCATCCACCGATGACTTGATCCAATTACCCAGTGATCATAGAATGGTACTGAGTAGAGTCCTTTCCCCCCTGTACGTTTCTTTCTTTTGAGGGTTTTGTCTTTCTCTACTGATTTTTATGCTTCCGAATCTTTGATCTACTGACAATCTGATCTTCATTATCCTACTGCTGGCTGTAATTTTGTCCTTCTTGCCTTTTAATAGAACTTCTCACAGATCTTCAACAGTGTAAGCAAGCTTGTGCACCTGGGCCAAGCCAAAGCTGGACCTTGGAGCCTTGGAACACAGGCAATTAAACATTGAAGAAAGAACAGGGGATTCCAGCGCTGTTTCTTCCCTCGCCTTTTTCTAATAGGATCTGTGTGGCATAGGACCAAGCTTATAAGTGCTGGCTAGGATCATGCAGAAGATAAACATCAGTGGTTAACTGTAATACTTTGTTCAGCTCTGGGACCCCCAGCCTGTTGCAACAAATCCAGAGGAGAGTCAGAAAGGTGATCAGAGGGTGAGAGTACCTTTCCTATGAAAACACGCTGAAGGAGTTGGGCTTGTCCAGCCTGGAGAAGACAGGGCTCTGGGGAGACCTTATTGCAGCTCTGAAGTATCTGAAGAGGGCCTACAGGAAATCCGGAGAGGGAGTTTTTACAGGGCATGTAGTGACAAGACAAGGGGGAATGGCTTTAAACTGAAAGAGGGTAGATTTAGGTTAGATATTAGGAAGAAATTCTGTATTGTGAAGGTGGTGAGACCCTGGAAAACATTGCTCAGTGAAGCTGTGGATGGCCCATCCCTGGAATTGTCCAAGGCAAGGCTGGATGGGACTTTGAGCAATCTGGTGTAGTGAGAGGTCTCCTGTCCCTGGCATGAGGGTTGGAACTGAACAATCTTTAAGGTTCCTTCCAACCCAAACCATTCTATAACTTATGATATTCAATAGCAGAGATTTAGGGTCTTACTGACTGCAATTGAAATGACTGCAATGGAGGCAGGATTTTGAAGGCAGACCCAAACAGTCTCCAATAATTTAACAGAGTTGTGGATTGTTTGGGGTTTTTTTAACCTAGAAGGCAACTTAAAGGAGGAAAAATGTGCTTACTGCAAGGCACGTGCCAGGGGAAAAGAGGTAGCAAAGCACATTCTGGCGTAGTTGCTTGACTTTCCAGGCATACGAAACATGACTAGAGAAAACTCCCTTGTCTTTCAAGGAGAGCAGAATTTCTCTGCCTATTCACTATTCACCCTTTGTTCCATTTGGAAGGGAGATTCTAGAAATATCAGCTAGCACTTTCAATTGCAGAAAATCAAGGCTGAGTACAACAGAAAAAAAAATGTGTCAGGAATAATGACAAATATTCCACTTGCTTTTACAGAACTAGCCAATGTCTGTAATAAATATATTTATGTATGTCTCCAGAAAATAAATGGTTGTGTTTGCTCAAAGCACACTTGAATCAGCTTGTCGTGGTTTAAGCCCAGCTGTAACTCAGAACCATGCAGCTGCTATCTCACTCCCCCTTCTCCCCCCACTCCTGGAGGGATGAGGAGAAGAATTGAACAAATGTAACTCACATGGGTTGAGATAAAAACAGGCCAGTAACTAAGGTATAACACAAACCACTGCTGCTGCCACCAATAATAATAAGGGAAAAAACAAGGGAAGAGAATACAACCGCTCACCACCCCACGAGCAATACCCAGCCCGACCGAGCAGTGATCTAACCCTTTCGTGTAACTGCCCCTAGTTTATATAGTGGGCATGACGTACTGTGGTATGGAATACTTCTTCGGTTAGTTTGGGTCAGGAGTCCTGTCTCTGCTTCCTCCCAGCTTCCCCTCCTCCCTGGAAGAGCACGAGACTCAGAAAGTCCTTGGTCAGAGTAAACATTACTGAGCAACAACTAAAACAATTGGTGTTATCAGCACTGTTCCCAGGCTGAAAGTCAAAACCACAGCACTGCACCAGCTACTAGGAAGAAGAAAAAATAACTGCTACTGCTGAACCCAGGACAGTACCCACCCCTTATTCCATACCATTCACATCATGCTCAGATCCCACATTTTCAATATACCATCACTCTTATCTCATATATATACACATATATATACATACACAGAGAGAGAGAGAGACCATTCCTCAGTGCATGGACCAATCCGTATAAAGCTGCTGAGTCCACCCGGTCCATGATGTCAGACTCCATCTCTTGTAACAGTCTTTCAGAGCAGGAGAGGCTGTGTGCAGTGTTGGCTCGTTGCCTGCTGATGCTGATCGTTCCTTCACCGCAGAACTTGTCTGGATTCATCAAAGTTCATTCTTTGCTGGGGTGATGGTAGGAGGGAAGTCACAGTCAGTCACTGGTGATCTGAAGATGTCTAGTTGGTGGGCTATAAAAGTGCTACATAGTAAGCAACAGCATACGGTTGAGTTCATTGGCTGTTTTCCCCTAAAATAAATCCCCTTGAGGTATATATCGGACTTCCCTATCTTCCCGCATTACCCACCAAGTATATCCAGGTCTCTGAGCAAAAGCAGTCCCACAAGTGGGTTTGCCTATACCTGAAGCAGGAATAACCCAGACTGTCTTCCCCAGCAAATTCCTTATGTGCACCACAGGAACTTTTGTCCCCTTCTACAGTATGTAGAAGTTCTGACTGGGCTGGGCCAGCCCTCTTGACAGATCCTCTGGTGTTGACCAACCAGGTGGCTTTTGGTAAATATGTATCCCAATGTTTGAAAGTCCCACCACCCATTGCTCTCAGTGCAGTTTTAACAGCCCATTCTGCAGCTCGATTTTCCCAGAGGCTGGTGCATGGTAGGGGATGTGATATACACACTCAATCCCATGTTCTTTGGCTCAAATATCTATAAGGCTGTTCTGGAAATGAGTCCCATTGTCTGACTCAATTCTCTCTAGGGTGCCCTGTTGCCACAAAATCTGTTTCTCAAGGCCTAGGATAGTGTTCCAGGCAGTGGCGTGGGGCACAGCGTATGTTTCCAGCCATCCAGTGGTTGCTTCCACCATGGTAAGCACATGGTGCTTGCCTTGGCAGGTTGGTGAGAGTGTGATATAATCAATCTGCCAGGCCACCCCATATTTGTACTTCAGCCATTGTCCTTCGTAAAGAGGCTTTAACCATTAGCTTGCTTAATTGCAGCACATGCTTCACGCTCATGAATAACCTGGGCAATAGTGTCCATTGTGAAGTCCACCCCTCGCTCACAAGCCAATCTATGTGTTGCATCTCTGTCCTGATCGCCTGAAGTGTCATGTGCCCACTGGGCCAAAAATACTTCAGCCTTATGTCGCCAATCTACGTCCATCTGAGCCACTTCAATCTTAGCAGATTTATCCACTTGTTGGTTGTTCTGGTGTTCCTCAGTGGCCTGATTCTTGGGTACATGAGCATCTGCATGGCGTACCTTGACCACCAGGTTCTGAACCCAGCAGCGATATCTTGCCACAGCGCAGCAGCCCAGATGGGTTTACCTCTGTGTTGCCAGTTGCTCTGCTTCTATTGCTGCAACCACCCCCACAGGGCATTTGCTACCATCCATGAGTCAGTATAAAGTACTGGCTACTTTTCTCTTTCAGTAATGTCCAAGGCCAGCTGGATGGCTTTCACCTTGGCAAACTGACTCAATTCACCCTCTCCTTCAGCAGTTTCTGCAACTTGTCGTTGAGGACTCCATACGGCTGCCTTCCATTTACGATGCTTTCCCACAGTACAGCGGGACCAATTAGTAAACAAGGCATGTTGCTTTTCACTTTCTGACAGTTCATTATATGGTGGGGCCTCTTCAGCACACATCACCTCCTCCTCTGGTGACATTCCAAAATCTTTGCCCTCTGGCCAGTCCATGGTGACTTCTAGAATTCCTGGATGACTGGGATTTCCTATTCAAGCTCATTGCGTAATTAGTGCAGCCCACTTACTCCATGTAGCATCGGTTGCATGACACATAGAGGAGACCCTGCCTTTGAATATCCAGCCAAGCACGGGCAACCGGGGTTCCAGGAGGAGCTGTGCTTCTGTGCCAAACACTTCCGAAGCAGCTCGAACCCCTTCATAGGCTGCCAGTATCTCTTTTTCAGTTGGGGTATAGCTGGCCTGAGATCCTCTGTATCCCCGACTCCAAAAGCCAAGGGGTCGACCTTGAGTCTCCCCTGGAGCTTTCTGCCAGAGGCTCCAGGTGGGACTGTTCTTCCTGGCTACGGTGTAGAGTACATTTCTTACATCTGGCCCAGTCCGGACTGGTCCGAGGGCTACAGCATGAGCTATCTCTCGTTTAATTTGCTCAAAGGCTTGTTGTTGCTCAGGGCGCCATTTAAAATCATTTTTCTTCCAAGTCACATGATAGAGAAGGTTTACAATCAAACTGTAATTCGGGATGTACATTCTCCAGAGCTCCACAACACCCAAGAAAGCTTGTGTTTCTTTCTTATTAGTTGATGGAGACATTGTTGTTATCTTGTTGATCACATCTGTGGGGATCTGGCAACGTCCATCTTGCCATTTTATTCCCAAAAATTGATCTCCTGTGCAGGTCCCTTGACCTTACTCCATTTTATGGCAAAACCGGCTTTCAGCAGGATTTGGATTATTTTCCTCCCGTTCTCAAAGACTTCTTCTGCTGTACCACCCCACACAATAAGTCATCAATGTATTCCAGGAGTTCGGGAGCTTGCCTCTGTTCCAGTGCAGTCTGGATCAGTCCGTGGCAGATGGTAGGGCTGTGTTTCCACCCCTGGTGCAATCAGTTCCAAGCGTACTGGACGCCTTTCCAAGTAAAAGCAAAGTGCAGCCTGCACTCTGCTGCCAGAGGAATTGAGAAAAATGCATTGGCAATATCAATCGTGGCATACCACTTGGCTGACTTTGACTCCAGTTCATACTGACGTTCTAGTATGTCCGGTATGGCAGCACTCAAGGGTGGTGTAACTTCGTTCAGGCCACGATAGTCTACCGTTAGTCTCCACTCTCCGTTAGACTTTCATGCTGGCCATACAGGGCTATAAACGGGTGAGCGGGTCCTACTGATCACTCCTTCACTCTCCAATCTATGGATCAGCTTATGGATGGGAATCAAGGAGTCTCGGTTGGTGCGATATTGCCGCTGGTGCACTGTTGTGGTCACGATTGGCACTGGTAGTTCTTCGACCTTCAGCAGCCCCACAACAGAAGGATCCTCTGAGAGACCAGGCAAGGTAGACAACTGCTCAATTTCCTCTGCCTCCAGAGCAGCAATACCAAAAGCCCATTGGTACCCCTTTGGGTCTTTGAAGTACCCTCTCCTGAGGTAGTCTATGCCAAGGATGCATGGAGCCTCTGGACCAGTCACAAAGGGGCGCTTTTGCCACTTCCTCCAAGTCAGGCTGATTTCAGCCTCCAGTACAGTCAACTCTTGGGATCCTCCTGTCACTCCAGAAATAGAAATGGGTTCCACCTCTTGACAGCTTGATGGCATCAGGATACACTGTGCACCAGTATCTACTAGAGCCTTATACTTCTGTGCGACTGATGTGCCAGGCCATCTGATCCACACAGCCCAGTAAGTCCGATTGTCCCCTACCTCCCCCTGGCTAGAGGCAGGGCCCCTCTAATAGTCACCACAACGTTGGACACTCAAGTCTTGTAGAAAGGGATTACTCTTCTTTATCACAGGAGCTGTAGTAAAATCAGCTCTTCCACTCCATCTGGGAACCTGCTCACCAGAGACTCACGCCGCAGCTTTCATGGGATGATCAGCCTTGACATTTGTTCTCCTCTTCAATTTGCTCACCCATTCCTCCAGAGCTGAGGTAGATTTTCCATCCCACTTCATCATGTCTCCTTCCGTGATCTTGCAGGTAAAACCATAGGGTGGCCCATGGTGTATGCCTCCTATATCTTCTCTCTCGAACAGTAGGACACCTTTTGTTAATAGCTGAGATGTGGGTTGGTACACGTGAGGAGCTGGATAGATCAGATAGACTGTCCCTCAATTGTTTGAGCTCCTGAGGCAGTTTTTCCACAGCTGAAATGATGGAAGGGGTGAGACTGTCTTTGAATTCTTGGAGTTTATGAATCATTTCATCCACTGTTGGTGGTACTATGTCATTCCAGGTTACTGTTGCCTATGAATGGGCATATGATGGGGGTGCACTCCGTGTAAATTTCTGACACATGGGTCGTGTACATTAGGATCTATGGGTACATCCCCGGCATTTGGCTTGATGTGATAGATCATCTCTACAATGGCTGATTTCCTCAGAGACTGGATGCCTTTCTCTAGAGTAGTCCACTTGGCTGAATAACTGATAACATTGTCCTTGTATGGAAACCTATCTTTCATAGCTGCCAAGAGCCGCCTCCAAAGGCTGAGGGACCATTTCTCTCTTGCAATTGCTTTGTCAATTCCCCCTTCCCTAGCAAGTGATCCCAACTGCTTGGTGTGGAATAATTAGGAAATATGGGGTAATTAGGAATTAAACTTATATTTGAAATGTAACATTGTCCACACATAAGGGAAAAACGGACTTTCAAGGCCTCTCAGGGCGAGATGCAGCCGCACCTGGTATGCCACGAATGTGCACTCCACAGCGGTTCCTGTGGCAACACAGACGAAGGGTAGAGTGAGGCGGAGATCTCGTGGTTACACTTTGTCCTAACTTCAGCAAAAGATGGGAACTAGGTGGTGCACGAAACTGATAAGCTGCGTGGTAGAATAAGGTGGAGATCTCGCAGAAGCTGATAAGCTGCATACTTCTTACCCTGGGCCAGCAGCCTGTCATCTTTTGACAGAATGCCGTCCTCAGTGTGACCTTTGCTTCATTATAATATCATTATAATGCATTTACATGCTAAAATACACACCCATCTCCAATGTGACCCCCCTCCAAAATGAGACCACCCCTCTCTGAGCATGCGCTCTGAATTTTAAGTGTCATATACCTTTAAATCGAAGCGAGAGAAATTTGCTCCAATAGTAATAAAGGTATGTATGACTAGAGTCACTCAAGCTCCACCTTGAAGGTAAAAAATAATATAAAATGACCCAAGAGAGAGGGGGATATTGGGGAAGATACCATCATGGAAGATAACATCAACAAACTCCTGGGACCGGTCGATGGGCTGGACCTCTCTTCCCCCCCCCCATAGGGTCGCCTGTGGGTAAGACTTGCACTGTATCCAGTGCTTCCCCGGGAAAACGTAGAATCTCTATAGAGTTACTTTTACTGTCATCTGTATATTTTATAGCTATACTGTGTTAACTTTATCAAGCGCTTGTATTCATGTAATCATTATTCGCACGTGCTTTTGCAGACAGTATTTATCACCAGCAATCCATAAGAACCTCTATCTATTGTATCAATAAATAATTTTCTCACTGAATACAACCCCATTTCTCGTTGTGGTGCACTATCGGTGAGTCCGGATCAGTAAGGTTCAAAATAGTGAACGCGGCCAGACTGATAGTTGCAGCTGATTGTACTGGACAGTGTGGTACACTATCAGTGAATCCGGATCAGTAAGGTTCGAAACAGCGAACGTGGCCGGACTGGTAGTTACATATTGGAAAATAAAACAAGGGGTTTATTTCCCTCCCTTTTAACGTAACACTTGGCTTCCCTACCTTCTAGTTCATGACTGTCAGCCCCATTGTCCCCAGGATTGGAGCATCCAGGTGATTATGTGCTCCCCTGGGTGAAGGGTAAAATCTTTTTGCATATTCCGCAGCTCAGTTGAGGTCCAGGGTCGAGATGTCACCTCCTCTTCCTATTCTTCCTCTGATTCACATACTGATAACTCCTGGTCAGATGCTGTCCTGTGAGATGAGTACATTGTTTCTTCATCTTCCTTCATCTTTCTTGCCTCTTTTTTGCTTTTCACCTTGCATACAGGGACACGGAGATTCCCCCTATAGCTGGGGGGGGGGGGGGGAGGGTCTGATGGCATGGGAGCACCATCTGGACGTCAACATGGGTACATGCTGAACCCAGGACAGAGCTTCAAAAAATTTTCATTTATGTCCATTAATTCACCTTCCATTTCAGAAGAAGAGTTCAGTGGGTTCCAATTTCCTCTGAAGTACTGAGCTAGGTAATTGTTATGTCCCTGAGCTGCAAGAGGCACACAGGTGCTTCGCATATTTCTATTTTTACCCAAGCGTTACAATTCAGGCAATTGACACATAAGGAAAATCATAATCACAGTCCATCGAACTTGTTTCAGCATGTGTCTAGCCATATACAGGCTCAAACAGACTTCAAACAGATTAAGTGCCACACTCAACTAGAAACACAGGGCTTTTCCAAAGAGTGGGAGTCAAGTGGTTCCACACTTCTGAGGACATGGACTTGAAGTCTCATTCAGAAAATAGGACTAATTTGACCCTCAAGAACTGATTCATAGGACTGTATGCCATAGTTTATCATGTTGGCTAGACCTCAGCTTATCATTCAGATTACCCCTATACTCATTTAAAAATAAATAAGTAAATAGACATTTTCTATGGCTCAGTTCAAATTGATGTCTAGATTAGATCACAGAATCAGCAGTGTGAAGTACATTCACATAATAAATTCCCTCAGTTTCTTATTACAGACTCTGTCAATATATGCTACTTGTTGCATAGATATAGCATGTGTCAGGGAGCCATAGTCAGATTATTGTCACATTGAACATAAGTGATATAGAAAGCTGTAAGAACACCTGTGTTTCATTTACAACCAGATCATGGCACCTAAATCTAAACCCAAATAATCCAACTCAAGATGTAACCTGTAATCCCCTGCCATACACATCTTTCCTGCAACGCAGTTGCTCTTTGAAAAGACAGCAGGAAAGATGATGCAGGCTGAAGAAGAGTGAAGGGAAACTAGATACTGCATGATACGCATGAAAGCTGTTACCTTACATTTTTAACTACATGCTTCTAGTAGGTCTCCAGGTCTGTGAGCCTGATTCACCTCGGAACACTAAGGAAAAGGCAGCTGAGACAGCCACCATGTGCAACAGCAACTTTTCACCTCAGGTCTAATTCACTTGGCTGACTGCTCTGTTTAATATCTTCTACTAAAAATTCAGAGGAGTATCTCATGTGGGAAATTTTAACATTACTGCTAATTACTGAATATGTGCAGCCTAAAAGGACAAAAGATCATTTTTACTTCTCTGACACATTTTCTACTGTAACAGAAAAGGGGAAAAACAGTTTAAAAAACCCACTGATTAAGGCATGTCTTGTGATACCCTACAGTAATTAAGGCAGATTCTAGCTTTCACTAAATATAGCTCCACAAATAACTCTACTACCAGTACTAAGTAATTGAGGCTAAGGTGCATAAGTAAAAATGCAGTAGAATTTACTGATGTGCTTTATACCGCTAATGGTCACTACTCCCATGAAACATTACAGTAGGATCTCTCAGTACTGTCTACCTGTCGTATCATTTAGTTCTCCAACAGGTATGGTTTACTTTGTGGTTACAGATGGTTTTTTTAAACTACGTAGGTGCAGCTTAGTCATAATGCCTCTGCTTTAACCCACCATCTAAGAATTAAAATGCTGACTTTCCCAAGCTAAAAAAACCTCCACATTTTAAAGGGTTATAAATATTCCATTATTTTATGATTTAATGCATTTTTTATCAGAAAATCAGTTTTGACATAGAAATAAAAGCCCAGGATGAACAGCTGATCCAATGTATCTGGCTGGTAATACTGCTTTCAACAACCACATTTGACGAGCAAACATGTCCTCCTAGCCACCTACACTCATACCCATCTGTTCAGATGGCAACATGCCTCTGCACAAGGTAACATGCCAGTATTAGAAAGCCAATGAAACAAGCCAAAAGTAGGCCTAAGGAGAAACCTAAACAACATTTCACTTACCAGACTTTCTTCCCAAATTTCATTCTACTGTAACAAGCAGTATTACACTACTGCACACTGACTTTAAAAATTTTATTCTATTCCAGTTGCGGACAAACACAAGACTACCAGAACACAGGAAAGAAGAACTGCTTGGTTGTGCATACTTACAGCTGTCAAAAACCCTTGAGATGGATTGCAGCTGGTATTTGAGAAGCCCATTAAGGATATTTACAGACCAGTCAGTCTCACCTCTGTGCCTGGCAAAATCTTGGAGCGGATTCTCCTGGAAGGCATGCTAAGGCACATGAAAAGCAACAAGGTGCTTGATGACAGCCAGCATGGCTTCACTAAGGGGAAACCCTGCCTGACCAATCTGGTGGCCTTCTATGAAGGGGCTACGGAACTGATGGACAGGGGAAGAGAAGTTGATGTCGTCTACCTGGACTTGTGTAAAGCCTTTGACACTGTTTCACATGACATCCTTCTCTCTAAGTTGGAGAGACATCAATTTGATAGGTGGACCACTCGGTGGATAAAGAACTGGCTGGACGGCCGCACGCAAAGAGTAGTGCTCAGTGGCTCAATGTCCAGCTGGAGACCAGTAACGAGCGGTGTCCCCCAAGGATCGGTGTTGGGACCGGTCTTGTTCAACACCTTTGTGGGTGACATGGACAGTGGGATTGAGTGCACCCTCAGCAAGTTTGCCAAAGACACCAAGCTGTGTGGTTCGGTTGATACATTGGAGGCAAGGAATGCCATCCAGAGGGACCTTAACATGCTTGTGAAGTGGGCTGATGCCAACCTAATGAAGTTTAACCATGCCAAGTGCAAGGTCCTCCACCTGGGTCGGAGCAATGTCAGGCACAGCTACAGGTTGGGCGGGGAGGAGATTCAGAGCAGCCCTGCGGAGAAGGACTTGGGGGTGTGGGTTGATGAAAAAATGAACATGAGCCGGCTGCAGTGTGCGCTTGCAGCCCAGAAAGCCAACTGTATCCTGGGCTGCATCAAAAGGAGCGTGACCAGCAGGTCGAGGGAGGTGCTCCTGCCCCTTTACTCTGCTCTCGTGAGACCTCACTTGGAGTATTGCGTGCAGTTCTGGTGTCCTCAACATAAAAAGGACATGGAACTGTTAGAACAAGTGCAGAGGAGGGCCACAAGGATGATCAGGGGATTGGAGCACCTCTCGTATGAAGATAGGCTGAGAAAATTGGGGCTGTTCAGCCTGCAGAAGAGAAGGATGCGTGGAGACCTCATAGCAGCCTTCCAGTACCTGAAGGGGACCTATAGGGATGCTGGGGAGGGACTCTTCATTAGGGACTGTGGTGAGAGGACAAGGGGTAATGGGTTTAAACTTAAACAGGGGAAGTTTAGATTGGATCTGAGGAAGAAATTCTTTACTGTGAGGGTGGTGAGGCCCTGGAATGGGTTGCCCAGGGAAGTTGTGAATGCTTCATCCCTGGCAGCGTTCAAGGTGGGGTTGGACATAGGCTTGGATGGCATGGTTTAGTGTGAGGTGTCCCTGCCCATGGCGGGGGGGTTGGAACTCGATGATCTTGAGGTCCTTTCCAACCCTTACTATTCTATTATTCTATGATTCTAATTCACCAAGCCAACACATTTATATCTTGTGCCTTAGATCCTTTTTCCCCTATTGACAAGGTAAATATTTTGTTCAATCATACAGTCATTCTCCACAACAACCGTTGCAATGGACTGTTTTCTTTCTATAATGACAGACTGGAATGGCAAGAAGTATAATTCACCCAATCTGAATTGCAAGCTTATCATATGCTTGTTTTACAAACCTGTGTGCTGTGCTTCTGAAAACCCACAAAATCTCAGAAAACTTTTTATTCATCAAAGAGCCTGAAGCTTATGCACTCACTGCAGTTATGTGTCTTTGCCACTGTGAAGTGGGTAGAAAGTATTCTGTATTCTGCAAAAAATAAACAGACAGAAGAAACTGTAATTTTACATTTCCAAGAAATGAGCGGAGTTTTCCTCATTTTGAGGTTTGCGTATTACCAAAAATAATTTCTGTTTTGATAGAAGTGCTTCTTTTTTTTTTCATAAATATAAAATAGCCCCCAGCAACTTTTAGCATATGTAGGTAGTTTTTTCAGAAACTATGTCTTCCCAAGAGAGCATGGAAAAACTATAAAATGTATATTAACAAAAATTATGATTAGCAAAATATTCCTTTATAGTTGACCTGTAAAGTTCTAAAATGAGATTAGGAAAGCATCTCCCACTTTGGCACCAAAGCTCCATTTTCTGAGCTTTGGAAAATACTGGTTTTAATTACTCTGCCGTATGCTGCTGTGTATACCTCTTTCTAAACAGAAAGCCTTTACTTTGATATCTCTCTGAGGTTCACCCACCCTGACATATCCAAATCTCCCACTGACAGTACAAACTATTTAGGACCTAGTCCAAAGCTCAGTGGAAAAGACAGTTATCACCCCTAGCCTGTTCCCCTCACCATGATAGCTGTGCACAGTGAGGAGGTACACTACCACCCTTTGATATGATTGGCGTTTGCTTTGCGGTTCTTTGTCCTTTCTGTAATAGAGCAGAGACAAGGGAAGTTATTAATTTTAAAATGTTTTCAATTGTGAGAAATCTATGCCAAATGATGAGTTCTACCCTGAGAGGGACAATGCCATATATTACAGAAAGCCTGTGACTAGAGAGAGCAGCCAAGAAAGGGTGACAGCACAGAGAAGAGGACAAAGAGAGGATAAGTGAGTTTTCAGCTGTCACCCCCCTCGAGTTTTTTTGCCAAACTCAAAGCAATGTAAGGTCAATTTCTCTGAGAACACTGTAGCGTCTATTAAGTTCTACCTTTCTTGATGAAATTTTCTTGAAGAAAAAGAAAACAGAAAGAAACCAGAGACAGGCACTCCTTCACTAAATACAAAAAAGAGGAACCTCAAATACTTGACTGTTGCCTACTAGCATGTCTGTGGGTAGTCTATAATTCGTGTTGAAAGGCTGTTAGCATCATGCCCTCTGCAGTAGCTCAGTTGCTTTTTATAGAGACACCTAAAATTCTCTGATCTCAACACTGAATTATTTAAAGACCTTCAGTTGAAAAAAATAAATAAAATAAAATAAAATAAAATAAAATAAAATAAAATAAAATAAAATAAATAAAATAAAATAAAATAAATAAAATAAAATAAAATAAAATAAAATAAAATAAAACAAAATAAAATAAAATAAAATCGAGCCTTTAGACCTGCCATGAATTCTGCACCATCCTGTTTTTCATTCCTGCTTCAATAATACACTTGTTTTGTTTATTTTTTGTTTGTTTATTTTCTGTTTTGTTTTTTTAATTTCCTATTCAGATTAAGAATAATGTAAGGCTTTCATTATTTGCTTTTCAATTTTACATTATATCTAGCCCACAAGGGTTCCAGCCTCTGCCTACTTTAGGCTAATACCATAAAATAATGCAATAAAAAATGCTAACTATTTTCATTTGTTCTGAGGTTTCAACATTTAAAAACATACACTGAGAAAATCAACATCTTGCACTCGTAAGAACCACTTCTTTAGCTAATGTACTTGAGGAAAGCTCAGCCGCATGTAATCAGTAAAAACACATACTGACAGAGAAATAGGAAGCTTTTCTCCCTGAGTAGAGGAGAATTTATCCTCTAATGCTTGTTTTCCAACCAGATACTGCCAGTTCTATTTCCTGCTGCCTGAAAGCTCTAATTTTTCTTATCATTTCTTCCAATCTGTTGCTTAGAAATTCTGAAAAATAGCTACCCCGTACTAACTCATAGCTTAGAGTTAGATAAGAAATATCAGTTATATTCAAAAACATTAGTCAGGCTAGTTTGGATTATAGGGTTATATAACAGAATATGACTATAAAATCATAATTGAATTGACATAGTGGAGAAATGTTCATTATTATTAAGTAAAAGAAACCCAAAGGACAAAAAGCTCATGAAGCAAAGAAAAGAGAAAGCTTCATATTTAATATATTTTGCTGTCTCAGCTCCAGAGACAACTTAAAGCACCAAATTAGTATCCTACTAGCAGTGTTCTTAAATTTCAGATATACAATCAGCTTGACACCTTGCTGTTAATCTACCTAATGTACTAGATCTGCCTTTAAAGCCCAGTACTGTTGTTCAACTGTGCAGCAAGCTACACAAGTAATAAATACAATTACAATGCAATTTGCTTGCATACTGTAACCTTCATATCTGAGGTAAAAAATGCTTTGTAGACACAATCAGTTATGAACTAACTAGAAAAGGAATATTTTAAGGAATGATATAAGTAGAGGGAATAAATTGTAGGTTTCAAAAGGCTCCCTCTTTTAAGTTAAAACAGAGCCGGGAAAGAGCAAAAAGTCAAGTGAAGATGTGCAGTTGAGGTGCAGGTTGGGAAGAGCAGACTGTGAAAGCAAATCAGAGTAAAGCCATGAACACTTTTAACTGAGAAGAATCTCAAACTTCCAGCATATCACAGGCAATTCCTCCATAAAGCATAATGTACTGGGTGTAACTTCTCTTGAATTAAGTATCATAGAATCACAGAATCATAGAATAGTAAGGGTTGGAAAGGACCTCAAGATCATCGAGTTCCAACCCCCCCACCATGGGCAGGGACACCTCACACTAAACCATGCCATCCAAGGCTATGTCCAACCCCACCTTGAACGCCGCCAGGGATGAAGCATTCACAACTTCCCTGGGCAGCCCATTCCAGGGCCCCACCACCCTCACAGTAAAGAATTTCTTCCTCAGATCCAATCTAAACTTCCCCTGTTTAAGTTTAAACCCATTACCCCTTGTCCTCTCACCACAGTCCCTAATGAAGAGTCCCTCCCCAGCATCCCTATAGGCCCCCTTCAGGTATTGGAAGGCTGCTATGAGGTCTCCACGCAGCCTTCTCTTCTCCAGGCTGAACAGCCCCAATTTTCTCAGCCTATCTTCATACGAGAGGTGCTCCAGTCCTCTGATCATCTTCGTGGCCCTCCTCTGCACTTGTTCTAACAGTTCCATGTCCTTTTTATGTTGAGGACACCAGAACTGCACGCAATACTCCAAGTGAGGTCTCACGAGAGCAGAGTAAAGGGGGCAGGAGCACCTCCCTCGACCTACTGGTCAAGCTCCTTTTGATGCAGCCAAGAATACGGTTGGCCTTCTGGGCTGCAAGCGCACACTGCCAGCTCATGTTCATTTTTTCATCAACCCACACCCCCAAGTCCTTCTCTGCAGGGCTGCTCTGAATCTCCTCCCCGCCCAACCTGTAGCTGTGCCTGGCATTGCTCCGACCCAGGTGGAGGACTTTGCATTTAGCATGGTTAAACTTCATCAGGTTGCCATCAGCCCACCTCACAAGTGTGTCAAGGTCCCTCTGGATGGCATTCCTTGCCTCCAATGTATCAACCGAACCACACAGCTTGGTGTCATCGGCAAACTTGCTGAGGGTGCACTCAATCCCACTGTCCATGTCACCCACAAAGATGTTGAACAAGACCGGTCCCAACACCGATCCCTGAGGGACACCACTCGTTACTGGTCTCCAGCTGGACATTGAGCCACTGAGCACTACTCTTTGCGTGCGGCCATCCAGCCAGTTCTTTATCCACCGAGTGGTCCACCTATCAAATTGATGTCTCTCCAACTTAGAGAGAAGGATGTCATGTGAAACAGTGTCAAAGGCTTTACACAAGTTCAGGTAGATGACATCAACCGCTCTGCCCCTGTCCATCAGTTCCGTAGCCCCATCATAGAAGGTCACCAGATTGGTCAGGCAGGATTTCCCCTTAGTGAAGCCATGCTGGCTGTCATCAAGCACCTTGTTGCTTTTCATGTGCCTTAGCATGCCTTCCAGGAGAATCCGCTCCAGGATTTTGCCAGGCACAGAGGTGAGACTGACTGGTCTGTAATTCCCTGGCTCATCCATTTTCCCCTTCTTAAAAATGGGGGTTATATTTCCCTTTTTCCAGTCATTGGGAACTTCACCTGACTGCCATGATTTTTCAAATATGATGGACTGTGGCTTAGCAACTTCATTTGCCGGCTCCTTCAGGACCCACGGATGGATTTCATCCGGTCCCATGGACTTGTATACATTCAGGTTCCTAAGGTGGTCCCGAACAAGATCCTCCCCCACAGTGGGCCAGGGTCCCCACCCTCACCGTCCCCGCGTCTGCCTTCCAAGACTTGGGTGGTGTGGTCAGAGCATTTGCCGGTAAAGACTGAGGCAAAGAAGTCATTAAGAACCTCAGCCTTCTCCAAATCCAGGGTAGCCAGTTCTCCCGATAGCTTCTGGAGAGGGCCCACGGTGTCCCTAACCTGTCTTTTATTGGCAATGTACCTATAAAATCCCTTCCTGTTCTCCTTAACATCCCTAGCCAAGTTTAATTCTAAGCGGGCCTTAGCTTTCCTAACCTGGTCCCTAGCTTCCCGGACAACATCCCTGTATTCTTCCCAGGCCGCCTGACCTTGCTTCCACCTTTTATAAGCCTCTTTTTTCCTTCGAATTTTGCTCAGCAGCTCCTTATCCATCCAAGGAGGTCTCCTGGCCCTCCTGCTGAACTTCCTTCTAGTTGGGATGCATCGCTCCTGAACTTGCAGCAGGTGAGCCTTGAATATCAACCAACAGTCTTGGGCCCCCCTGCTCTCTAGGGCTGTATCCCATGGAACCTTACTGAGCAGGTTCCTGAAGAGGCCAAAGTCTGCTCTCTTGAAGTCCAGGGCAGTGAGCTTGCTGCACGCTCTTCTCACTGTCCTGAGGATCTCAAACTCAACCATCTCATGATCGCTGCAATCAAGGCTGCCCTGGAGCGTTACATTCCCAACCAGCCCTTCCCTGTTGGTGAGGACCAGGTCAAGCATGGCACCTCTCCTTGTCGGCTCCTCTATTACTTGCAGAAGGAAGTTGTCTTCCACACAATCGAGGAACCTTCTGGATTGCTTGTGTCGGGCCGTACCATCCCTCCAACAGATATCAGGGTGGTTGAAGTCTCCCATGAGAACAAGGGCCTGCGATCAAGGCACTTCTGAAAATTTCACTCAGTTCCCATCTACATATTTAACCAGTTGAGTGCCATTGTAGATCTGGTACTTGGCATAATAGCAGAAGCAAAAGATAAAATGCCAGGACTCAATAAAAATGTTATGCCATGCACAATCTCTGTTACAATTTCATGGCAAAGGAGAAAGTATGCATTTGGTAAGTCGGTACGAGTGGTTTTTAGCATTTGTAATTTGTAAGGTGTTTCAGCAGCTATGGAAAAATTTTGGCTAGCTAGGAGGTTATTTGAATAAAGTAGTGAATAAACAGCCCACAAATTTTATAAACTCAGAGAATCTCCAAGAAAAGGGAAAGAATTCACCTTGCTACATTAGTTTGCGGAATCCTATTCCAAAGAATAACTGAATAATGATACCAAAACTGTCTCCCTTTTAGAAGAACCAAGCAGAAAATTGTGAAAAAAGAGAGGGTGGGATTTCACCATCAAAGTGAGAAAAAGTTACTCTATAGCTATGGTTCTGATTCTGTGACTGTGTTTATGATGTTTCACTTTTGTGACTCTGTAACAAAGAAGTCAGTACTCACCTTTACTAAAGGGAATGAATTTTCCTTAAATTGCTTGTTTGTAAGTGTATTTGTGGCTACATAAAATCTCAGTCAATGCTTGCAAATGTAAGCAGAGTGAGTTTTCTAAAATCATACATCCAGTCAGAATGTTATAACAAACAAGCCCTTGGAGCTAAAGCAAGATTTGGGGAACTTGCTCTTTATAAATATCAGCAAACAGCACCAAAATCATTCAAAAGCCACCACAGAGAGGGCAGTTTTCTCAAAGAGGTGTTATGTAGTTCTTCTGTAGTGTAGGGCAGGAAATGGACAAATGGCTTTTAAGTTTCTGGGAAATCCTATACTGTTGCACTTCTCTTTTCAGTTGCTTTCCTAAAATACAGCTTGAAAAAAATATCCTAATTTTCTGTCTAGGATTTCAGTAAGTCACAAAATCTCTGAGGTGGAGAATCTCTTTTAATGTTTCAACCTATTTTTATAGTGTATGAAACAGACAAGTTACCTGCAGGTCACTATCTCAGTAAGAAAAGCAGGTAAAACTTAATGAGTCTGATTAAATCAAAACTTGACTAAAGATGTCATATAGCCCTACAGCCAGAGAAGCAGCAGAGTCTGTCAGAACAGCATATGTCCTCCTAGTTATAATTCTTGATTTTTTTTCCAGAAAAATGAAAGCACACTTTTAAAAATGAATGGAGGTAGCACCAAGCGTAGACTTTTCCAACAGTTGCTTTCATGATTCAACATCTTTTCTTAACCACAGAAGTTTTTCATGAATAACCTCAGTAGTGTCCAGGGGCTCTGTGATTATTCCAAGACTGAATGAATGTAACTGACTGATGGGAAATCAGAACACTATAGCACTTGATAGTTTTGCAATCTGACCAGGCACAATTGCAGTGAAATTGTTTAGCACATTTTGTCGTCCTTAAAATTGAAACTACAGACACATTTTAAAACCCACTGGGAACCAAATTCTATCCTTCCTTTCTATGGACAGGAAAAAAAAAAAAAAAAAGAAATTCCGCACTTGTATAGAATCATAGAATCATAGAATAGTAAGGGTTGGAAAGGACCTCAAGATCATCGAGTTCCAACCCCCCTGCCATGGGCAGGGACACCTCACACTAAACCATGCCATCCAAGGCTATGTCCAACCCCACCTTGAACGCCGCCAGGGATGAAGCATTCACAACTTCCCTGGGCAACCCATTCCAGGGCCTCACCACCCTCACAGTAAAGAATTTCTTCCTCAGATCCAATCTAAACTTCCCCTGTTTAAGTTTAAACCCATTACCCCTTGTCCTCTCACCACAGTCCTTAATGAAGAGTCCCTCCCCAGCATCCCTATAGGCCCCCTTCAGGTATTGGAAGGCTGCTATGAGGTCTCTACGCAGCCTTCTCTTCTCCAGGCTGAACAGCCCCAATTTTCTCAGCCAATCTTCATACGGGAGGTACTCCAATCCCCTGATCATCCTCGTGGCCCTCCTCTGCACTTGTTCTAACAGTTCCATGTCCTTTTTATGTTGAGGACACCAGAACTGCACGCAATACTCCAAGTGAGGTCTCACGAGAGCAGAGTAAAGGGGCAGGAGCACCTCCATCGACCTGCTGGTCACGCTCCTTTTGATGCAGCCCAGGATACGGTTGGCTTTCTGGGCTGCAAGCACACACTGCCAGCTCATGTTCATTTTTTCATCAACCCACACCCCCAAGTCCTTCTCCGCAGGCCTGCTCTGAATCTCTTCTCTGCCCAATCTGTAGCTGTGCCTGGCATTGCTCCGACCCAGGTGGAGGACTTTGCATTTAGCATGGTTAAACTTCATTAGGTTGGCATCAGCCTACCTCACAAGCGTGTCAAGGTCCCTCTGGATAGCATTCCTTCCCTCCAATGTATCAACCGAACCACACAGCTTGGTGTCATCGGCAAACTTGCTGAGGGCGCACTCAATCCCACTGTCCATTTTAGGAACCAGTTTACATCTGTACTTTCACTTACAATGATCATTTCAATATTAGCTGAGTAATATTTGATTTAATGAATATTCCAATGATAATTTTCCACTTAAAATCAACACTTCGATCTGAGGAGCAATAAGAATATGTACAAAATTAGTGGATATGAATCATCTCTTTTGAGGATGTTCAGAACTATTTTTTACTGTCACCTGAAATTCATATTCTTTGCAAAGGTGCACATGAACATCTCTTCCTGATTTCAGCTGCATAAATAACATCGCACTGGAACCAAGGTAAAACTGCTGAGGATCTGATAGAAACACTAAATGATGCATGGTAGGAGAGTCAGATCTCCAGATTTGTGCTTAGAACACATATTTTTAATATATCCTCAGTTGTAAAAAGATTTGCTCAACACAGATACTAGTGTTTAGCAACTCCGTTTGGTGCCCTTGTTCTCATGGGGACTTCAACCACTCTGATATGCTTGCAGACCTCATAGCAGCCTTTCAGAATCTGAAGGGGGCCTATAAGGATGCTGGGGAGGGATTCTTCGTTAGGGACTGTAGTAATAGGACAAGGGGTAAAGGGTTCAAACTTAAACAGGGGAAGTTTAGATTGGATATGAGGAAGAAATTTTTTACTGTAAGGGTGGTGAGGCACTGGAAGGGGTTGCCCAAGGAAGTTGTGAATGCTTCATCCCTGGCAGCGTTCAAGGTGGGGTTGGACATAGCCTTGGATGGCATGGTTTAGTGTGAGGTGTCCCTGCCCATGGCAGGGGGGTTGGAACTCGATGATCTTGAGGTCCTTTCCAACCCTAACTATTCTTATGATTCTTATGATTCCTATGACATCCGTTGGAGGGATTGCACGGCCTGGCACAAGCAATCCAGGAAGTTCCACAATTGTGTGGAAGACAACTTCCTTCTGCAAGTAATAGAGGAGCCGACAAAGAGGTACCATGCTTGATCTCGTCCTCACCAACAGGGAAGGGCTGGTTGGAAATGTGATGCACCAGGGCAGCCTTGATTGCAGCGACCATGAGATGGTCAAATTCAAGATCCTCATGACAGTGAGAAGAGCATGCAGCAAGCTCACTGCCCTGGACTTCAAGAGAGCAGACTTTGGCCTCTTCAGGAACCTGCTCAGTAAGGTTCCGTGGGATACAGCCCTAGAGGGCAGGGGGGCCCAAGACTGTTGGTTGATATTCAAGGATCACCTGCTGCAAGCTCAGGAGCAATGCATCCCTACTAGAAGGAAGTGCTGCAGGAGGGTCGGGAGACCTCCTTGGATGAATAAAGACCTGAGAGACATCAATTTGATAGGTGGACAACTCAGTGGATAAAGAACTGGCTGGATGGCTGCACGCAAACAGTTGTGGTCAAGGGCCCAATGTCCAGCTGGAGACCAGTAACGAGTGGTGTCCCCCAGGGATCGGTATTGGGACCGGTCTTGTTCAACACCTTTGTCGGTGACATGGACAGTGGGACTGAGTGCGCACTCAGCAAATTTGCCAAAGACACCAATCTGTGTGGTTCAGTTGATACATTGGCGGGGAGGAATGTCATTCAGATGTGACACTTGTGAGGTGGGCTGATGCCAACCTGATGAAGTTTAACCACGACAAGTGAAAGGTCCTACACCTGGGTCGGAGCAATGCCAGGCACAGCTACAGGTTGGGCAGAGAAGAGATTCAGAGCAGCCCTGCGGAGAAGGATTTGGGGGTGTGGGTTGATGAAAAAATGAACATGAGCCGGCTGCAGCGTGCGCTTGCAGCCCAGAAAGCCAACCGTATCCTGGGCTGCATCAAAAGGAGTGTGACCGGCAGGTCGATGGAGGTGCTCCTGCCCCTCTACTCTGCTCTTGTGAGACCTCACTTGGAGTATTGTGTGTCGTTCTGGTGTCCTCAACATAAAAAGGACATGGAACTGTTGGAGCAAATCCAGAGGAGGCCATGAGGATAATCAGGGGATTGGAGCACCTCCCATATGAAGACAGGCTGAGAAAGTTGGGGCTGTTCACCCTGAAGAAGGGAAGGATGCGTGGAGACCTCATAGCAGCCTTCCAGTATCTGAAGGCGGGCTATTAGGATGCTGGGGAGGGACTCTTCATTAAGGACTGTAGTGATAGGACAAGGGGTAACGGGTTCAAACTTAAACAGGGGAAGTTTAGATTGGATATGAGGAAGAAGTTCTTTACTGTAAGGGTGGTGAGGCACTGGAATGGGATGCCCAGGAGAGTTGTGAATACTGCATTGCTAGCCGTGTTCAAGGCCAGGCTGGACAGAGCCTTGAGTGGCATGGCAGGGGGCTTGGAATTAGATGATCTTAAGGTCCTTTCCAACCCTAACTATTCTATGATTCTATGATTCTATAACATACCTAGGAATATAACAGTGTGCTTGAGAAGGAATTTTTTTATTCCATTTTGCCCCATGGTATATTCCAGATACTTTAACTCTTTATTTTTTATATTTTTTTAAGTCTTTTTAAGCACTCCCCCACTCAGATTTATCCAATTCCTTCTTAAAGGACAAGTTAAAGTTTAAAATTTTACTTTAAAGATAGCTGTTAAACATTTTTGAACTGTGTTCAACACAATAAAAATTTATGTAGCCTACAGACTATCATTATTGCCATCATACTTACTATAATATCGTCTAAGAGCTAAATACAAGATTGCAAAATGGTGGTAAGGAGGATGAGAGATGTTCCTTGTTCCAATAGCATTCAACAAACAAGAATGGGAGGAATATACCTACCTTTCACGCCAATAAAACAGAGACATTGCTGCAAGCTCCATGATAATTTCATGACTGATTCACTTTTTTTTCATTATTTCAGGTTTTGGGTGATAATCAAAGAAATCAGCCTGCATCCTTCAGTCCCTGCATGAACAGTTTTGTGTAGCTTTTCTGCCAGCTCCTTTCTCAGGTGGAAAATGTTATTTCTGCTAACAAATCCAATCCCCCCTTACTGTATGCAAGAAATAATAGAATTTGCATCCCTTGGAACTTCCTAGTGATTATTATGATCAAAGTCTACAACTGCAATTAGGTGATAGAGTAAGTAGGGAATTAACAAATACATCTGTTAGAAGAATTCGTGAAGTCTGGTAACAAATAAATACCATGTTTTACTTATATTTAGTGCTTGAAAAGCAGAAGAAAGAAACCCTGTGTTATACTGTCTTCCATCATGCTGCGCATAATACTGGAAGGGATAGAGAGAGAGGGGGCACAGCTGCCTTAGACACCAGCAAGAAGTTATCCCCAACAGATGGTTTCTGCTGTTTGTGCTATTGATCAGTTCAAATCCAGATGCATGCTTCTGCTCCCCTTGCTCCCCTTCCAGTATGCACTGAACTGACAATTACTTCCTTCCGCTCCTATTCTGCTCTTTGCAGTCACCCTGGCCCTTCTGTGTTTGTTCGACCTGTCATTCATGCAGGCCACTTTGTGATGGTGACTGGGGTTTTTCACTACTCGAGGTAATCAGAATCCAGAATACTAAATGAGTAGCTGAGAATGACCCACGGTTGCTCGTACAGCTGCTTAATTTACTACATCATTCAGCTGGAAAGAGGATATGAGGGTTTTGAAATAGTTTAGGGAACCAGTTCCTGGACCTGCAATATCTATCATGCTCACCTTTTACACCCCATTAGCATTCAATCACTCCAGGTGTTTCAACAGGTTGTTTTGTACAAGATGTGTTGTTTCCAAAACACATTCTTCTCAGCTAGATTATGTCATCAAAACTCAAAAATGAGTTTTCAAATTTCACTCTCATTCTTTTCAACCTAAAGGGCAAGTAAGGAACTTGTGCTTCACAAAATCAAGCCAAAGTTATCAGAACCAAAAAGCAGTCATAACTTGGGTATCTCACACTCCTCTTGTATAAGGAGTAGTGAGTCAAAGTTTTAAGAGTGCTTTCAAGTCTAGAAAGACAACAAGCTTAATTTGAGCTGCAAGGATATAAAGCAGCAATACTCAGAAGCCAAAGCTGAAAACTAAAATCTGAGAAATTTTTTTGCTTAAAACCAATTTGGAAACACTTCATCTTTCTCTTCATAATAAATCTGACAATTTTCAAGATAAAGCAGTTATAGAATGGCTTAAAGCAAGGTTTATATTGAAAGATTTTTTTAAACAACTTTAGAGAGCAGATCGGTGAAGCTTTAGATGAAATTCAACTCCCATAGAATATGCAATTTCATAAAAAACATATATGCTCAACAGAATGAAAGTAGCAATGTAAGAAAGGCCGTACTGCGTTAAGCCTGAAATCTAGCTAATCCAGTATCCTGCCTCAAGAAAGAGCTGACAGAAGATAACTAATGAAAAGCATAAGAAAGGGCAAGCATAACCTATGCTTCCCAGATTTGGAGGTGCCTGAGACAGAGGCAAAGTCTTTGCATTGAAGAGTTTATGATGGATTTTTCTTCCATCAGCTGTTCAATATTTTTTGAAATGGGTAAATTGGATATATTAAAAAATGTAAACATATCATAAATCATCTTGAAATACTTCATTTTTATATTTTTACCCCACACTGCAATGTAACAAAATATATAAATTTTTAAGATGAAGGAAAATATTTTTATTTTATTAAAATAAAGTGTTTACTATGAATTGAAACAATACTGGGGTGCTTTTCTATGGCTTTTTTTTTTTTTCTTTATGAAGAAATTTGACATTTAGGAGTGTATTCCAGCTTAGAAATTTAGCCAAATTTTGTAAATCTTGACATCTTTTAAAAAAAGAAGGTCCATCATATAAATAGCTATAGTCATTACCTTTCTGCCTGACAAAAATCTTTAACCTTTATCTTGCATGTTGGGTTTTCTAAGATATACGAACATGTGCTAACATTATTTGAAAATCTTCAAGCCCCTCTGAAACCAACTGAATGTGCAGCAAATCATGTGCAGTCAGAAAACGTAGAGGGAAGGAAGAAAAGTGCAGGGGGAATATTATAGTCACCTGAGATGAAAGTAATTAAAAATATTTGAAAAAATAAGAGAGAACTTCAGGTTATAGAGTTTTTATATTGTCACAGAGGTGGTTGTTACTGAAGGCTCTACAACACTTCAGCACTTTTGAAAAAACTCATTATTAAAGACGGTTCCCCTCAGTCTCTCTCCTTATGTGACCCTCTTTCCATTATGCTAAAGGATTTTAGCACATAGCTTTCTTGTGTGCAACATGCTTAGGAGACTTGATTAAGCAACTGCAGATGGAAACATGCAATAGACAAGCTAGTGATGGAAAATAGACTACTTTTAACACGTTTTAACAACAAAAGACCAAGGGAAAATAATCATGTCTAATCCGGCTAATCTAGGGATTAGAATGTTAGCAGTGTTGTGAATGCTCTTAATTTTGTCATGAAGTACTTAATTTTTTTAACCTCAAACCACAGCCAAGCCCTTTGAATTGGAGATGAATGAGTCAATTTCTGTTTTCAGTTACATATGAAGAAATATATATATATGTATTTTTCCAACCTTTTCTATTTCAAAGAGATTGGATTCCTAGTTTATCTCCTGAACACGTCAAGGCATCCCTTGTGCTCCTGCTCGCCAAACCCACTAAACTGAAGGACCGAGGCATTATGCTGCAGTTGCCACAGGTTTGGGAAGCAAGGCTTCCTTGTTATAAGTGGTATGCAGAAGGGTAAGAAGGGCATATGCCCAGATCTAGCTCCAGTACATGTCAAGATGAACACTCAGACCCAGAACCAGGTGGGTCTCCAGGGCCAAGTAACCTTGGTGTAGCCAAACAAACACAGACATCCGGCTTGGAAATCAATAAGAAGAGGAAATATTAAGAAAAAGAAAAAGTTCAGCCGTTCATGTCATTTGGTCTTGGCCAGCAGGGAGAGGTTTTGTCAGGGGCTAGACAAAGAAGGCTGCCTTCCCCTCTGCCAGCACAGGGGTGATGTAACACAGCTAAGATGAGTAGATGAAGGATGTGGACCACACTCTGTCCAGATAACAGCATTTACCATTCCATTTTGTAACAGCAAAATATCTGTGCTCCTTGCCACCCTGTCAGCCACTCTGAGTTTTCTGCGAAAGTCCAGTGTAAAATGCATAGAATTTCTCCACATTTTTTTCCTTCCTTTGTATAACTGACTCACTTGAAGTTGGAGAATGCATTTAAAAATTTACTGTATTTTTTTCAGTCACAACAAATAGAACTTTTCTTTAAAAAATAGATTAAAACCTTCTGATTCTGTCTGATAAAAACTGAGTTAATTATTCCACATTAAATTGCAGAAGCTCACACTGACATCTGGTGGCCTTTTGTACCAACTAATATTGCTTCCACCAATTTCAGCAAATAATTCATGCAATAATTCATGCAATATCAAAATGACATTGTGGTTGTGTTTGTATCTGCCTGAGTATAGCAGCTGTTATTCAAAACCCAAGTTAAGAGGTAATGAGCCCAATCCTCAGCACCATACTCAAGTACTGCCTTTCAATTAGCTGCTATGTTAAGTTGTATTTGCTGCTGGCTCTAGCTGCAGGCATCAGAAATCCACAAGCTTTCATAAACAGCAATTAAGGTAGCCAGAGCTGCCACAACAACTCTGAAGCTGCTCTGGGAGTTATCAGATTTCACAATGACACACTGCAGGAAACAACTTCAGCCAGTGGGAGCAAAAGTGTCTGATTATTGTTATTGTTATTGTAGGATCTAGGAGATCTAATCATGGATCAGGATCCCATCACAGAAAGCACTATACAAACCATGAAGATGATGGACCTCCCCATAGTAGGCTATAATCTAATCACAAGAAAAAGAACAGTCAACAGATTGAAGGTGTCACCGATCAACACATCGGAGCCCAGCATGAGGTATAATTAAATAGGTACTTTTTTAAAGCCAAAAGGAACAGAACCCTCCTGTGGCAGTGAAAGAATATGAAACTCTGAGAAGGAAGAAGAATCTCCTTACCATTAAGAGAGTGTAAGTTTTGAGGGGTGTCATGGTTTAAGTCCAGTCAGCCACATAGCTCGCTCTCTCACTCCCCCACCCCTTCCTCCCCCCCTCTCCCGGATGGATGGCAAGGAGAATCGAAAGAGTGTAACTCCCATGGGTTGAGATAAGAGCAGTCCAGTAACTAAGGTATAACACAAACCACTGCTGCAACTACCAATAATGTAATGAGAAGGGAAATAACAAGGGAAGAGAATACAACCGCTCACCACCCACCGACCGATACCCAGCCCGACTGAGCAGTGATCTAATCCTTCCAGGTAACTGCCCGCAGTTTATACAGTGGGCATGACGTGCTGTGGTATGGTATACCTCTTTGGTCAGTTTGGGTCAGGTGTCCTGTCTCTGCTTCCTCCCGGCTTCCCCTCCTCCTTGCAAAGCATGAGACTCAGAAAGTCCTTGGTCAGACTAAACATTACTAAGTGGTAACTGAAAACATCAATGTTATCAGCACTGTTCCCAGGCTGAAAGTCAAAACCACAGCACTGCACCAGCCATTAGGAAGGAGAAAAATGACTGTTACTGCTAAACCCAGGACAAGGGGAAAAAATCTTGTTTTCATCTACGGGGACAATTGCCTGTGTAACAGAAGATTCCCCTGAATCAGGTTCAGCTAAGGTCTTGGAAGACACACTGCACCACTACTACTGCTAAAAAAGGGAAAGAAAACATTGCCTTCTCCTATCTGAAACAAACAGGACTGTGTACTTTTGCTCTCACTGTTGTGAAGGAGACTGCTATAACGTTTCTACAGCTCTGAATGTCTTGTTGGAGAGGGGGAGAGAAGTCACCTGGCCCACTACTCCATGCACTGAATGGGCAAAGAAAATCAAATGAGCCTTTGTTTTTAGCCGTCATCAAGAATTTCTTTTTAGCTCAAGGCGACAAAATTCTGCCGGCAAAGATTTTCCTGTCAGTTCCCAGGCTGCTGACTCCATCACAAGAGATTATCAACAACTGGGATCTCCACCATAGAAAACCAGGGTCCCCCAGAAATTTTATTAATCAATAACATAAACTTCAATCTGAATCAAGGAGACACGTGTGAATATTTCCCACAGGAAGGACATTCTGAAGGACATCTCATAGTGTTAAAACTCTTTCTTTTGTGTAATTTTGGTTTATCTATTTTTCTCTGCTATGATGTTAGAAGATTAAGAGTGAAGATACAGCCATTTCCTGGAAGGCCGCTACAATCCAGCTAGACAATACATTTAGTAAGGGCAGAAGTGTGGAAAAAAAAAAAAAAAAACCCAAACAAAAAAAAACCAAACAGAACAAAACAAAAACAAACATGAATGCACAAGAGGTGTCTACTCTTAGTTCTGTGATTTAGTAAGGTGCCAGAAAAGTGGGAATTCCTTTCAGAAACTATGGACCTTTCTCAGAAGGTGGAAGTATGAAAGCCTTTCAGATGAAAGGATTTGATAGGAAGGTGCTGGAAGATGTGGCTTACTGGGATATGTGAGGGCAGGTTTGTGAGAACAGCTTTGGGCCGCACAATACAGGCAAGGAAAGGAAACTGAGATGGAGCTGAGGCACGAGATGGACTCTGACACTCTGTTAGGGACCCTGGTCATGAGTCTATAGTGCTTCTTTAAAGAAAGCCAGTAAAGGATCTGCAGATGATCCCAGGAGCAAGCAAAGAAGATGTTTTGAAAGAGGGAAAAAAATCTTCAGAAAGAGAAATCCACCAAAAAAAGGCATGACATAGAAAGGAAAATCTAGATGTAAATAACTAGTTTCTTAATGGGTATGGAAGAGAAATCTTCTAAGTAGATGTTAATGAGCTGGCAGACTATGACTGCATATTGTGATTGCCTGCCAGGCAAACAACCAGTCAGTTCCACCCATTGAAACAAACACATTTAGCTAATGACCTAAACCCAATAAAATATCGCAGTTACTCCATCAAAATCAAAACAATGTTTGCTAATTTTCTAACAGACCTTTCCATGTTACCACAAGGCACCTACACCTTCAGTAATCTTGAATTCAATTTATCTTTGCTTCTTACTGGCCCATAGGCTTTTAAAATCAGTTTACAGTATGTTTCCCAGTAGATACCTAAAATAAAGTTATGTGATTTTCGATATAATACTATTTCTAAGGTGGATTTTTACAACATGCATAATGTTATATTTTTAAAGACTAATAACAAAATCTTTGTGGTACCTTCATCTGATGTTTCTTCTTGTTAAGCAAGGCAGTTCACTGGCTGTACATTTACAAGCTGTAGAATCAATTTAAGTTATTATCACTAGTATTAAATTCAAGGGTGTAGTGTGGTTGAAAAATTAATGTGTTTTAGTCATGCACTAATCTGCTAAACTAGCAAATCTGTCAGTATTGGTGAAAGCCTAAATCAGGTAGTAAAAGATGAAGATTTGCCTTCATCAGGGAACACCATCATTTTCTATATTAACATAAAACCAGCAAGTCCTCAACAAACTGTAGTACACTAAAAACCAAGAATGAAAACTGAAGAGAATTTCATAGTCACAACCACATTGAAAAAAACTAAAATAAATTTATAAAGAAAATTAGAAGAATTTGATATAGATAAATCAAAGAAGTCACCTCAGTACTATTTCTAAGCAGCAAAGCTTTGTACATAAAGAACAGATGTTCAAAGAAAACCACAGAAGACACTGCACAGAGCCTGGAACCTGTAGTTCCAGCCTCTAGCAAAAGAAAAAATGAAGTTGATACCATTGTGAAAAGTAGCATGATTTAATAGCTGTTTCACGTCCATAGCCTCAAGAGACTGCTGTAGGGAAGCAAAACATATAATGTCTTAGCCAGGAAATTCATATTGCTCCTCATCTCAGCATCTCATCACCACAAGTTCATTCTGTGGGCACTGAGGACAGCCTACCACTCCGAAGCAGTTAAGACCATAAACGGTTTTGTAGCTGAGTTATCTATGTGTTTTCTAATTAAATCAATTAAGAGGAACTCCATCTGGTAGAAAACTTCAGACAAATATTAGCCAAGCATTACTGAATTATGAAAATATACAGTAGCAGGGCAAAAGAGACAGCTGCCTATAACTGATTGCTATCTTATTAAGAAAGGGGACTAAAAAGAACTTACAAACATGATTTGGAATTGCATTACTTTATAATGCTTTTTTCCCTTCAAAACATAACTCCAGAAGACTTCTTGAACTACTCAGGATCAAGCCAGACTACACCCACCAGGTAGTGAACTCTTCCTTTTAATTCATCCTAGTGTAATTCTAGGCCCATTTTGTTTTACAGCTTATGCTGGAATTAAGCCACTGGAGTGCAGACATTGCCTCTGGCAGTCACTGATACAGCAAGTCAGGATAGGTCACTCCAAAGGTCTAAAGCACACCTGGCAGCAAGAGCTGTGTGCAGGAGGAAAAGTCCTTTGAGCATTAGCTGAGTCCCTGGGTATTTTTTTTTTCCTCCCTTTTACAACATCAATTCTTTTGAGGACATCCGCACAGATTACCTAAAAAACTGCGCCTACAATTTAGCTGGCTTGCCATGTTCACACATCTGCATGCAAACATTAAAACAAGACTGAGTAAATTCTTTGAGAGAGAAATATTTGTAGCCAGTCTCCACATTATGAAAAATATAAGTGACTCCAGGTGTGCATACTGCACACAAAGCAATAGCACAGTCTGGTCTTGGATACGATTTAGATAAAAGAATATTGGGGGTAAAAATTGTTGGATGAGAGGAGATAGCCCTTGGAAAATAAAGAAATTGATGTGTGTGAGTAGCTACTTTAGTTATTTATTACTTCACAAGAATAAAGAGATTAGTTACCAGGAATTATTTTCTCCCAGAATGAGCTTTAATATTCACCTAGTTTGTTCCAGCAGCAGAAGCAAGAGTGCACGTAGTTCAAGAATTCAAATAATGAGTGCTTGATCAGCATTAACCTTAGGATACTTTCTGTTACTCACCACACTTTCTTAACTATTACCATTTGCATTCACACAATATGGTAGTCTTGTTAGCATTCCCAATTTTAAAATAATTTTTATCCTTGGAAAATTTAAATTGCTCCTTTATATCTTTATTTATTGGGATAAAGAGTCCAGGTAGTCAAAAAATTTTAAAATACACTTCAGCCAGAGTTTAAATTTTAAATATTAGACAGGTCCTCATAAGAGGTAATGAGTAACCAGAGGCCAAACTATAGCATCATTCATCAGCTTTCATTCAGTCTAAAATAAATTGATCTCTGCTTAAATTGAGTGAGAAAATTTCCTGAGCAAATCTTCAGACTTAGGTCTCGTTAGAAAAATATTCTCTTTACTGATATAAAAAAGAATTTGTCTCATAAGTAAAACACGCTGCAAGAAAGCACGACTATCTCATTCACAACTACAAGAAAGTCTCATTGTGAAACAGTCCTGTGCAAATTTAACCAAAGTTTGCACTTCAGTCCAAGTGAACATAAGCAGTGACAATGCTGAGCAGCAGAGCATTAAATCCTTCCACAGATTGGTTACTTACACCACTGTGTGTCAGCAGTTGTTTGATTGCAGGATCACAGAATGGGATAAGCTGGAAGGCACCTCTGGAGATCATCTAGTCCAACTGCCCTACCCAGAGCAGGGTCATCAAAAGCAGGTTGCCTGGACTTTCAATATCTTCAAGGATGAAGGCTCCAACATTTGTCAGTGCAAGCCATTCAGCGCTCAGTTGCCATCAGAGTAAAAAAAAAGTGTTTCCTCATGTTCAGAGAGTACCTCATGTGCTTCAGTTTGTGCACATTGCTTCTTTTCTGGCTCTGTCTACTGCCTTCCACCTAGTATCTACACACATGAATAAAATGTCCCTGAGCCTCCTCTTCTCTGGGCTGAACAGTTCCAGCTCTCACAGCCTTTCCAGACAGTTGACATGCTTCAGCATTTTCACGGCTGTTTGCTCAACTCACTCCTGTATGCCCATGCCCCCCTTCATTAGAGAGTCCAAATGTGGCCTCTCCAGTGCTGAGGAGTGTGCAAGGATCGCATCCTTGACCCACAGGTCATGCAATGATGTTCCTGATGTTGCCCTTGAGAAGCTGGTATCCTTCCTCACTTCAAAGGTGCATTGCTGGCTCAAGTTCAGTTTCTTGTCCACCAGGACCAGTTCTTTTTCTGCAAAGCTCTTTTCCAGCTGATCAACCTGCAGGGTATACCACTGCAAGGTTACACAGTATAGACATGTGGAGTAACAGATCAGTCTTTAGTTCTCTTATTCAACAGCTTTATTCCCCCTCTATTTCTCTTCTAGAATAAAACAACCCAAATATTCAGCCACTCATTCTATATAATTTTTTAAACTTCTGATTATTTTTATTATTCTTTTACATGCTTTCTCCAATTTATCAGCACCTGCTTTAGAATAAAACACCCAGGACTGGCCACCAAACTCCAGCTGAAAACTTACTACTGCAAACTCAGCAGTTGCCATACCCTCAACACAAAATTTATGTTAGCGTATGCCAGAATGACACCCGCCATTAGTGGTTTTGCATTGTGCTGTTTAGTCTAAAATAGCTTGCACTCGCCCAAATCCTTCTTTTCTGTGTTAAACGTAGTACTTTGCTTTATCCTAGTTCTTATCAATGAATCCTTATTCTGCCATTTTGTGCAATGTCTTCTTGATACCCATCATTAAATCACCCTGGCACAGAGCAGTTGTATTCTCATCTTCACCATGAACCCAGATGTATCACATAGAGGGAAAGTGTTTGCAACAGAGTCATTTCACTTCCAGTGCAAAATATTATTTGCAAAATAATGTGTAAAATGGTAGAAATTACATAGTCCAATATATTCTAAAACAGGAAGTATCATGACAACCTGCAGAATAATTAGGAAATTTGGGATAATTGGGAATTAAATCTATATTAAAAATGCAGCATTGTCCACACATAAGAGAAAATGGACTTTCAGGGCCTCTCAGGGCGAGATGCAGCCATACCTGGTATGCCAGGAATGTGCACTCCACAGCGGTTCCTGTAACAGGCAGAGGATAAAGCGAGGTGGAGATTTCGCGATTATGGTCTGTCCTAATTTCAGCAGATAAAATGGGAACTAGGTGGCACAAGAAACTGATAAGCTGCATTCTTGCCACCCTGAGCCAGCGGCCTGTCATCTTTTTGACAAAATACCGTCCTTAGTGTGAACTTTGCTTCATTATAATACTAAAATACACACCCCTCTCCAGTGCGACCCCCCTCCGAAATAAGACCACCTCTCTCTGAGCATGCTCTCTGAATTTTTAGTCTCATATACCTTTAAATCGAGGCAAGAGAAATTTTCACCAATGGTAATAAAGGTATGTATGACTAGAGTCACTCAAGCTCCACCTTGAAGGTAAAAATAATATAAAATAGCCCAAGAGAAAGGGGGATTTTAGGGAAGATACCATCGTGGACGAGTTAAGGAAGATAACATCAACCGACTCCTGGGACCGGTCGACGGGCTGGACCTCTCTTTCCCCCCCATAGGGACGCCTGTGGGTAAGACTCGCACTGTATCCAGTGCTTTCCTAGGAAAAACCTAGAATCTCTATAGAGTTATTCTTATTTGTGATTCTGTGTCAACTTTATCAAGCGCTTGTATTCATGTAACTATTATATGCACGTGCTTTTGCAGACAGTATTTATCACTGGCAATCCATAAGAACCTGTACCTGTTGCACCAATAAATTTAGTTAATAAGTCATACTGTTTTGATATCTAATTGTCACTATCGGTAAATCCAGACCATTAGAGGTTCGATATAAGTGAACGCGGTCGGATTAGCCTCCGGACCATTAGAGGTTCGATATAAGCGGACGCAGTCCGGTTGAAACCCAGACCATTAGAGGTTCGATATAAGCAGACGTGGTCGGATTGGCTCCCAGGCCAGTAGAGGTTCGATATAAGCGAACGCGGTCGGACCGATAGCAGCATATCCGAAAGTAAAACAAGGGGTTCGTTTTCCCCCCCACACTCTTTAACGCAACACAACCCATGAAGCAAAATCTCACCCAAAAAAGTAAATTAATTTCCAGGTTCATGAAGACACATCGCTATCCAGGCCAAGTAAAAATTGTGAATTAATACAAAATGCTATTGAAGGCAACAATGTAATTATTTTACATGCTTAATTGCTCATTAAAATATAAACCATGTTAAATTAAAAAAAATAACTAAGAAAAAAGGAAAGTTACATGTTGAAACACAGGCATATACCGCTAATATGTGTTCAGGCTAAGGAATGTGATATTAGGATAGGCATAAAACAGAAAAGGGAAAAAGAACTTCAACAAACTAAAATAATCTTAACTGGGTGTCCTAGCTTCAGCAGCAGCAGTCATTTTTCTCCTTCCTGGTAGCTGGTACAGTGCTGTGGTTTTTTTGACTTTATTCTGGGAACAGTGCTGATATCACACCAATGTTTTTAGTTGTTGCTAAGTAATGTTTACCCCCATCAAGGACTTTTTCAGTCTTATGTTCTGCCAGTGAGGAGGGGCACAGGAACCTGGGAGAAAGCAGAGACAGAACACCTGACCCAAACTAGCCAAAGGGGTATTCCACACCACAGCATGTCATGCCAGGTATATAAACTGGGGGGGTTACACAGAAGGCCCAGATCACTGCTCGGGTCAGCGTGGCTACCAGTTGGTGGGTACTGAGCAATTGCATTCTCTCCCCTTGTTATTTCCCTTATCACTATTATTACTGGTGGTAGCAGTAGTGGTTTTGTGTTATACCTTAGTTACTGGACTACTCTTATCTCAACCCATGGGATTTATGGGGAGATTCCTTCGATTCTTCCCCCCATCCCTCCAGGAGCAGGAGAGGAAGAACAGAGTGAGTGAGCAAGTGGCTGTGTGGTTCTGAGTTACTGGCTGGGCTTAAACCACGACGCTGGGGCAAGAGGTGATTAACCCTACTGAGAAGGTAACAGCATGTAGTAAGAAGCTTAAAAAAAAAGATAGAAAGGTGAAGGTGCATTTAAAGACAGACACTATGTCAAATTTAACTGAAATGAAAACATCACATAAGGCAGAATTAGAATCAAATCCAAGGGTTATTTCTTCATGTTACTAGTACATGAGCTAAAACAAAAAAAAGTTCTTTTCTGTGCACAGTATGGAACAAATAACCAACTAATAAAGAACATGGCTGACACAAGGAATAACTTACTCTCATAGAGAAGACTGCAACATAATTTTCCATATAACTTAGTCCAAATATCCAGAAAATGTCACTGTAATCATTACACAGTAAATTGCCAGGTCTCCTGAATAGCAGACATAGAAATGTCATCAAGACATGATGATTAAGCTTCTGGAAATTTTTATTTTTTGGAACTGTGAACTTCCTCTGTTTTAGCATTCCTTTGGTTGTAAATTATATTTGCTTATGCATTCTAGTAATTAAATCTTATCAGACAAGAAAATATGTCTTTATTTGGCAGGGGGAAGCAAAAAAAGCAGGGGGATATATTTTTGCTCTTGTAAATTACATCTGACACAGTGAATCAAAGCAAAGACTGTAGTTCAATAGCCTACAGGCTTCATACTCCAAATAAAACAAGTTACTGCAGTCTTGAAAGGAATCCGTTTCTGCAGAATCTCCTCCAAAAAATACATTTACATGAATCTTGTGCGTTTATTGCAAATCTTTGGGTAAGGAATAGAAGTGCTCACGGGCAATACAACAATCAGGACTTGTCCAAGGACCTCTGCAAAGAAATGTTTCACAGGTTTAATTTCCAAATCTCCCTATTTCGGTGTCAAAAGAAAAAAGAAGAAACTGAGAAGTTTGTGGCTGTACAGTTATCCAAATTCAAGAATACTTGACTCCACATACCTTTCTTCAATTCATATTTTTCAGTTTAATTATTAAACCAAAAGCCTAGCTGTGTAATAGTGGATTTGAATCTAATGAGTTAAACTAGAATGTTTACAACACCTGTGCGAGTAATTTGTGGTCTCAGGTTTCAGTCAAATCCACAGCTAAAGTAGACTCATAAACAGCAATGGTGACCAACATTGATTTTCATAATCTTCAAGTCCCCAGAAAGCTTCATTATTTTCTTCATTGTTGGGTTTTCAGGACTAACTATTCTTTTACATTAGATCCAGACTAAACTGTAAAACACTTCAACCAAAGCTTACTTTAAAGTTACGGCTCCTTTAGACTGTATTTCTCCAAATTCTGATTAATACAAATTCCTATGGGCATATATCATCTGCTCTGATGTCTGCATGCCATCTCCTTGATTTGAGAGAGCAACTCAATGCATTGGGCACTATATTTAAAGATTCAAAATGTTGGAATGTAAACTCTGAAAGAATACAACTTCTTATTACCCAGAATACCCTGAAAGCTACTTCATTTTGTGGTCATGACTGTTGTTCTCCCTTCTCTGCCTGTGTCAAAGAACATAAACCACCTTGCTGCCATTTTGCGGGAGCTTGGACCATACACTTTCCTGTTCGTCTCTCCTTATGTGCTTTTTTCCCTCTTCCATCTCTTTTCACCTGGATCTTTTTCCTACTATGCATTTTTGGTCTAGTTTATCATACTAAATGTCATCAATGATATAAGAGTGGAGGAAAAAAAAAAGTATAAATTCATGGTTTGGGTTTCAGGCCAAGTAGTGAAAAGTAGCTACCTTTGTATGGTCTTAACTGCATTTATCTGTTTACTCATACTTGCTCTTAAATATACAGCTGATTTCCCTGCTTGTAGCAATGATATTGGGAACCAATATTCAACATGCATTCAGGACCAAAACCAGAAAAAAATATAAATGAGTCAGACATAACTTTTTTCTACCTGTTGCTATCAAACAGCCTGATACTATTGAAGACAAATCAATATCACTCATTAAGTTCTCTGAAAAGCCACAGACTATACTTTATCTTTTCTGTCACACTGACCAATTTGTCTGGAGCCTCCTACAAAATACTGTGAGTTTTGTTTTAGCAAATGCTTTGTGAGCTGCAAAATATTCTTCTCATAGAATCATAGAATAGTAAGGGTTGGAAAGGACCTCAAGATCATCGAGTTCCAACCCCCCTGCCATTCTTCTGTATTCTTTTAATTCCAATTGGAGCTGACAAGTAAGGTAAGTCCCTGATCTTGCAAATAGAAATTTTATTAAAGTTCACTGTGCATTATTCAATTTATAAAATGCACAGGTTGAACTGAAATAATTCATAAAGTGCATGGAGATTAATTTTTTTATTTATTCCTAAACTATACAAATATGTTTATGCTTTGAAATTAAGTTTAGCTGCATTTCATCATAACACATGTCAAAGACCAAGTCAAAACACTCAATTTAGTCAATGCTGAACAGAAACTGTGCAGCCTTTTACAGTTCTCAGCCATTTTTCTCTGCTGAATTATTTCACTAATTTGAGTAGGATTTGCATTTATTTTGATCTATCCAAAAGTGCAGAAGAATGAAGTGCCTGCCTCAAAGTGAATGTCATCTAGCTGTACTTATGTACAAGCAAAATGGACTCATGGCTCCCTGTATCACCAGTTATCTTTTGCACAGCACTCTTTTGGATGTTCATTGTCCTCTACATTTCTAAAGTTATTTTGGCATGGGCAACAGTAACATATGAGGAAGCTAAAGCGCAAAGACATCTACCAGCAACTGTTTTAGGCACAATAGACATCTTCAACAAGAAATGAAGTTTTTGTGGGATGCTATTAATCCATGTCTTCTCTTTGTGTCTATGATAGATTGTGAAGCCATGAATATGGAGCCTGGGAAAGCTGTAACAGGTGGTGTTTATTTAGCTGACATTAGTCCCTCCTTGCACTGTGGTGGCTGCAAGTGGCAAGTAAATACCTATTTCAGGAACCTCAGTCCAAATATCAGAATCTGTTCCAACATAACAGCTATCCACTTGCTATGGATAAAACAGACTATAAGCCTATCTGCTGATCATAAATTCAATCAAAGATTCTGTTATAAGGCTAACAATCAAGATTTTATTTCAAAAAACTATTGAGCTCCTTGAAGATTAAGAATTATCCAGTGCCTAACATGCCATCAGTGCTCACAAACAACAGTGATATGTGCACAACTTGCATCTATTCAACACAGGATTTAGGTGCCATGAGCAAGCCCAGTAATACTTCTAAGTAAAAGACACATGAATCCTATTATTACTAGAGACTTACTAAGCCTTTTATGACTTTAAGTTGCTTGTTAGCCATTGCTTGCTAGTTAAAACCTATATAATTCCTATTGCTAGAAACTTTCTAAAAGGGGCTGCACAGAAAACTGTAGGAATCAATCCTGAATTGGCAGAAAAACTGACTTTTGAAAGACTAAAATACCATTTCATCTCTAACTTCTTTGCCTTCATTGTTTCTGTGGAAAGCCTGTGTTTGATCATCAATAGCATGTTTTCATGAGTTGATCTGTGATGTTAGCTTTAACACCTCTCTGAATCTGCTCTTGCCTTTAAATACACACCTCTCGGCACTGAAAGCCGTCTTACCTTAGGTGACTTTTGGTTTTTTTGATTGTTTTGAGAAAGAAGTTAAGAACATTCAGGCAACAAGCTCCCTTAACCTCTTCTTACTTTGTAACTACATGGCTATTATACAAAACTGCCAGTAGCCACTGGGTCCTATTCAGGCTGAGAGAACTGAGGGAAAACACTGAGACTGAATGTGGTCTCTGATTAAACTTAATTTTAATTAATGACATTCTCTACATCCACAATATAGATTAACTCATTAAAATATTCAAGCAATACTGTTTTAACTAAGATCTTATCTTACATGCCCTACCACTTGACTTGATCTCCCACATTAACAGCAGAATATATCAAACCATTTAGGCAACAACTTGGCTGAGTAGGGGGATGTCCATGGAAGAATCACTTTCAGTCAGCATTAAAAATTGCTTAGAGAATTATTCGTTACCTGTTTTTAACTGTAAAGATTTGTATAATTAGTTCATTAATACTTATCCAATGCACAGCAATCAGGATTTGAAATCAGTAAGTTAATTAACACAATTAGTACACATGTTAAAACTAAAAAGGGTTATTACTGTAGTTTAGTAAGGGTGAAGAAACACTTTTTTACAGCTTCAGCTGTATGGTAGTAAGGAAAAGCAGTGCTCAGAACCTGATTTTGTCCCAGTAAAGTGGACAGGAGTTTTGACACTGAGTTCAAAGGCAGAATCATGTCTCAACAAGATAGATGTCAATAGTCAAGCACTGAAGTCATGAATGAATATGAAATTAGCAGTTAAAGTTTATTTCCTCACTCATAAGAAAATGAATCATACTATAGCTTTTATTCTTCTTAGCTTTATTAGCTTCTTCCAGGAGAATTACTTCTTTTTCTTGATACAGTATCTTCCTGCTTTTTAATGCTCTAGCAAGCATATGACATGAAAGGATAAATGATAATTTATTATTTGTACTGTTGTATGTCACCCATCAGTCAGTAGCTCTTTCCATCCTCCAAGCCATGTATAAAGAGATGAACAGTAGGTCAGTCAAACCCTGTTTCTAAATTCAAATAGCCCATTGAAAAAGAGTATTATTTTGTGCGCTTGTGTGCGTAGGCAAAGTAGCCCTATTCTAAATGGGACATAGACTGTGCACCATGCAACAGTGTCACACTGCAGCTATGGCATGGAACCAGCAGGCTTTGATAGGGAAGACAATAGCTTCATGCTTTTCTCTGCAATTCCACAGAAACCCTGCATATGTGTTTACATGCGTGCGCATATGCGTCTGCACTCCTACCAAATCAGCCATCCCACACTGCACGCATACTTTGTATGAGAAAACATGAGAGCTTCCCCTGCCTCCTCCTTCATTTCCACAGATAGAAACAGAGGAATGTATTTGTGCAGATGGGAATACCTTTCTTTCTTTATTTAAACTTGGAATATTCTGATTAGCTCATCCTAGGGTATATAAAAGATTAATGTAATGCCCCTATTTCTAGCAATGAATCAACTTTTCAGTGTGATACGTGTATCTATTAATTATGTAGTGTTCCCATTTTACAAAATCTGTTTGCAGACTCCATCTGCAATATTATATATTATAGGTTTTATTACTCTCCAACCTACATACAGCTGGCCATTATTATTCGCTATGGTTGCATTTATATTCCATTTACATTGTTTAACCCTTAGCTTTTCCTGCACTGTATTATAAACCCCGAAGGCTCAGATATAGGATCCCTAATCAGAGTTCCTGAAAATGCTGAGGATCAGTGCCTGGCTGTTACCTGAGCTTGAAAATGGGGTTAAGGGAGGAGGACTTCACACTTGAAAATACATGAGTGGGATGGTAAGCCCACGCCCCACCACAGAGGCAACAGAAAGTGTCATCAGGCTCATCAGATGAAGCCCAGGATTCAAGCCTAGATTAAATATACCACATAAAAATATTCTATGCAGATAACTATGTCACCTTCCAGGTCTAATCAGTGTAATCATTACCTGATTGATATAATACGTTTCTGCCCTGGGTTCGGGGGCAGCAGTCATTTTTCTCCTTCTTAGTAGCTGGTACAGTGCTGTGGTTTTGACTTTCAGCCTGGGAACAGTGCTGATAATACCGATGTTTTTAGCTGCTGCTCAGTAATGTTTACTCTGACCAAGGACGTTCTGAGTCTTGTGCTCCGCCAGGGAGGAGGGGAAGCGGGGAGGAAGCAGAGACAGGACACCTGACCCAAACTGACCAAAGAGGTATTCCATACCACAGCACGTCCTGCCTGCTATATAAACTGAGGGCAGTTACCCGGAAGGGCTAAATCATTTCTCGGGTCAAGCTGGGTATCAGTCGGCAGGTGGTGAGCGGCTGGATTCTCTTCCCTCCTTATTTCCCTTGTCATTACTATTATTGATGGTAGCAGCAGTGGTTTGTGTTCTACCTTAGTTAGTGGACTGTTCATATCTCAACCCATGGGAGTTACATTCTTTCGATTCTCCTCCCCATCCCTCCGGGAGAGGGGGGAGGAAGAAGGAGGAGTGAGCAAGCAGCTGCGTGGCTTCTGGGTTGTCTGCTGGGCTTATACCACGGCAGTTTCTCATTTGAAATCTCTTCACAGTAATTTATCCTATAGTCATTTATATTTTAGCAAAACAATTTCTGTTTGCATTTCAAATTGCTGCCTCCAAAGATACTGTTCTCTCTTCAAAACAGGAAGAAAAATTTCAGCTTTTAGTGGTCAGCAAGAGATTTCCCGATTGCCATAATGAGATTTGATCATTACCTAGATGAGTAGGCTGTCTTTTGCCCATTAATGGAAAACAAAGTGTAATTTCTCCCACAGATTCAAGCCCACAATAGAGAAATTATAGAAACAAAGACTGTAATTGCTTCTTTTGTTCTGGTTTCTATTTTCTACAAACCACGCATTCTTATAAAAATATATTTTGATTCAAACAAGATACAGAATTGAGATGTCTTAGTTACCCACTTCTAATTTCTTAAGTGAAAGCTGAAGATAAAAGAGACATCAAAACATTCTAGTCACTGAGACCTTGCTGCCTTGCTTCCTCAGGAAAACTGGTACTTGAGATGGGAAAGAAAGAAGTCGGCCATTAGCAAGGTAAAAGAATACCATCAGAAGCAAAAGGATCTGACTAGTTAACAAGGAGCAGGAATGCCACTTAAGATGCTTGTAAGTAACACGTATGAAATATAAAAGATCAAAGGAAGAGTTAGTTTGTCTATACTTTGCAATGTGACCCTACAAAAAGTCTTTGTGGTGTTTAATTTTAGTCATTTTCCCATTAGTTAACAGATTTCAGGTCGCATAAGGAGCACTGCATAGCCTGAATGTCACATGGGAAACACAGATTACCCCATTATTTCTGTACGCTGGTGGATAAAATTAATTAAACTACATCTCATCCTATGAAAGAGAAAGTAGAGTTTTGTACAAGGATATCAATTAAACTAGTACAGCAATTCACATGGAAGATGTCTTAAGGTGTCATCCTTCAACACCTCCCCTTTGTAACAAGACACATTACTGAGAAATCTTTGGCATACTGTGACTTGTCCTAAACATTTTTTTCAGGCAACTTTCATGGGAGAACTCTTCAGTTATTACATAGTTCTTTTCCCCATCTCAGTTTCCATTTTTGTCTCTATTCTCTGCTTTCCAACTTCACTTTTGCTGAGGTTACATTTTAGTAGTTCTGGGATCTGAATGTCTTTTGTTCCATTTATACATCTGGAATACTTACAATTGCTCCTTCAGAGATCTACAGACAAATTCTTGGGCCATTTGTCCCCTGACTCATTACACTATCTAAATTGCAGTGTGTGTTCTTATTTTAGGTCTCCAGGCAAGTCTATGTCATAAGGTTATAAAGAATCACTGAATGAGCTAAAATTCAATGTCCCAATTCTTCACTTTGTAGGATCAGCAGGCAGTTAAATTTTGAAGACTTGTTTCATCGTGTTGTATCAAGAAGGCATTTAAATTCCATAAGGAGACAATCAAATTCTTTGTGAAAACAGAGACCTATTAGTTCTTTCCCCTTCTTTCACTGAGGTATTAGGTCAAAATTAAGCACTTCTGGCTGGAACTGACAATCCTTTCTCCCCTTCATGCCAAACACTATTTGCACTTTCTAAGGCCATTTCTGGCAGCCTTTTCACAACCTGTGGGCATAAATGTGAAATATTCATTGATCAATTTTCAATCCAAACAGGACAAGTTATCAGAAGCTTGTGAAATTCTACATTATGCCCTAAATATCAAAAGCTTTTTAGGGACTGATCTTTCAATCACTTAATTGTGCAGTCAATTTTAATGGAGTTGCTCACACGCTTGAAATTAAGCATCTACTTCAATATCATGCTGAACTAGAACCTAACTCTTCTTTATTACCAACAATTACTGAAGCCCCATTTTTTCTTTTAATTTTACCTAGCCTGTCAGACAAACATAGCCATAAAACCCAACCTGTTATTGTGGTTCATATGTACCGTAATCCTTATCTGACATTACCTGAGCCTGAAGTAGGAAATAAATAAAGAAGCTTATAACTGCCACAGACAAAACAAGACAGTTACACCAATGATCTGGGGATCAAAACATTTTAAGTCTTTTTAGAACATAGCAAGTCTAAAGAGTGTATGAAAGGAAAGTAAATGAGCACTGCCTTAGTGTTACCTCTAGACCTATCCAAGAAATCTCTCACATCATGAGATATACAATATCCCTGCAAAAGAGTTCTGTGATGAAGATACAGTGTTTGATGACAGGATGTTCCATATTTCTGCAAAACTGATATGAAACATTAATTTGTGTGAAGATATGACCCTGCAAATCTGTAAAAGTAATAATTTTTTTATTAATTTTCTGGGAGTTTATGGCAATGGAGGGAACCTGAATTTTAAAGAAGGCACTCAGTGTCTTTCAGATCACTTTATAATTGCCTACCACACAAAATCATACCTCTGAAATTTTGCATTTTTCAAAAATTCAGGAATAACATTTAAGGACCGCTCTTGTCAGGTGTTAGACTATCTACCTTTATACCCTCCCACTTTGTATTTCATCTCTCCAGGCTTTTTCTCAAAGTTAATAGGCTGATACCTTCCAAGACACATAAATTCATACCTTCCAAAATATATGGAGTCACACTGCTGCCTCTTTTTGCACTCCATCTGCTCCATTTATTTCTGACCACACTTCCTGACATGTCACCTCCCACTTGGGCCTATTTGCCTGTAAATTTGAAAATGTTTATAACTGGGCTCACCTCAGAGATTAGGAGTGATTCTTGCCTACCTTCCTGTTCTACTTCTACCTATGTTTCTGCTATTAGACAAGAGATCCATTGCCATCAGGATGCTCTCTTCTGTGGTACAACATAAGATCTTAATCATGTTGTTACACTAGACCATCTGTAGAATCAAATGATGGTTTATTAACAAACATACAGAGTCAAAAATGGGTGACCACTCAGATCCCCAGGTAGCTGAGGATAGCACTCACACCTAGCCCACTGCTCCTCTCAACTATTCACAGATCAGCAAGCAAAGAATCTATTTCTCAATTCCATCATGAATCATTTAAATTTATCCAAATTTTGCAATGATGGTATTCTTTCAACTGTTTTTAATATTACTGTATTAAAGTGATAGCAGTAAACCCAAACACTACACAGTGTACAGTCTTCAAATAGTTACCATGACAATACTTATTAGATGTTCTATGCCAAAACAAAATGCTTCAGATTGCTTTGAAAATGTGAAAAAAGCTTTAGATTGTTCAGTTTTGTCCTAATTCTGTCACTGCAAGTATGACACAAAATAGGCAGAGCTTTGATTTTTTTCTTTCCTATCAACTTTTTACAGCAGTATTTTCCCAAAATAAGATACTTTGTTTATTCATCACATTAAAAAGAGATGGAGGGGAACAAGGATATATCAGTGACACAGAAGCAGAAGTCAAAATAGCATTAAAAAAATGGAAGAAGAAGAAAGAGAACAGCAGCAGTTAAGAGAAGTATTTTATTTCACAGTGACATAAGACAAACAGAAAATCCTCTATAAAGGCAAGATATCCTTTGACTTATATTTATGAAAGAAGAATTCAAATTGGAACAGGCTCAAAGAAACACCATCACAACAATTACAAGAATGGAGATTTTTTGAAAATACTTAATATATCTTCAGACACAGGTTAAATTACTCTCATCTGCTCAACCTAGCAAAGCAACTATTGAAAAGGGCTATGATCAGCTTTTATAAATACATTAAGAGGGGTCTTTGAGAGGGAGGAGAATTATCTGAATTAAAGGATAAGTAGTACAGAGGCAAAATCAGCTGGCTGTAAATTGGCCAACTGCACAGAAAACTGTTTTCTTGTCATGTGCAAGGCTGATTACCCTGTGATCCTATGATCTTTTTCAACAGGAAAACTAAGATGTTTAAAGTTGAGTGTAGAAGGGCAGAGATCTCTCGCCTCATTAACAGCCACACTGAACCTGTGTTTTCCCTGTCATAGGACACTGGTTTAGCAGCCAAGCACCCATCCAAGAACTCTGAATCCTTGGCCTCATTTTGATCAGAGGTGAGCCTGTTTCTGCCTGACTGAGATTCATAAGGTTTGGAAAGGTGTTGCCTGATGGGCAGAGCTCTAACTGGAAGTCAAACTGGCTTTAGGAATGGCTCATTTAAGGAAATATACAGAAACCCAGCTACGGTACACAGGTATGCAGCAGATTTCCTTGTATTTTTCTGCTAATGGTTTTGGATGAAGCATGGCGCTGTTCGGTTAATGATTGACACAGGTGTTGTTCTGTGAGACAGCAAAAGTCCAAGGTATTCCCAAATCTGATCTCAGCAAATGGAACTCTTAAGTGATCCTGAATCTGATCTCTCAGAGCCACAGCATCCAGGGCAAACAGTGGTCCTTCATGGGGGCATTTCTGAGTTGTAGGGAGGTCAGGTAGCTTCTCCCCTGTCTGGGAAAAATTCAAGGTTTCACAGATGCACCTGACCAAGTAAGCCAGGAGCTCTTCCTCTGATGGTCAACACAGCTCAGGACACATCCTCTGCCACAAACAAAAGGCATCCTCCCCTGTAGGAATACCTACACCTGTGCCTGTGGATTGCCTGGAGAGGAGTATCAGCCGTGGACCAAAGCCAGGAGAGGGAAAGTGTGAACAGTAAGAGAGTACAGCACTTGAGCCACATAACTGCAGCATACAGGTGTAGCTGGAGGGGACAGAATTTGTCCTGTGCCTTGTGACCCATTGCATACAGCTTTGCAGCAACCCTGTCCTGTTTGTCCCTGTAATGGAAAGGCGTGCACAATTCTAATGTTAATGCACTCAGGTGAATAAAATCCAGCTGGTACCACTTAGTTATACTGTTTCTGAAATGCTAGCAGACTAAAAAACTGGTAAAAATTATCTGTAACATATCTGTAGCAGGTAAGTTTATGAATGCAGAGGCAAACAGATTTGCCGAGTATGGAGGTACTGCCGTATTTTAAAGTGCAGCTTCTTGTGTAATATCCACATCCCCTAAATTTAGCACCAACAATATTGTCCATCACCAGCTCAGCAACTATTGTATGAGATCAGCACATGCAATTTTTCTACAAGAGGAAACCATCTTTAATTCAGTGTTGGGTGAATAATACTTTCTTTATGCTATTCTCAGAACAGGACAATGTTTCTTATTTACAAATAAAACTACCAGTCACTGCTTTATTCTACACCTTTCATTCATTATGGAGAGGCCACAGCTTATGACCACAGATCTCTTAGTCTGGGGATCAATTAATCTGTGGTGAGTTGAGAGGTGATTTATCTATGGCATAGAGAAGTCTCCCAGGCTCCCAGAGACTGACAGTGCTATCACTGACTTTCTCACAGTTACTCACCAGTTATTCTCCCACAGTTGTCCACAGCCAAGACTGCTCCTCTCCTGCCAGCAATATAATCTTCAGCCCCAAGGTTGCAATGCTCAATTTCAGTCTGGCTAAGAACTGGTATGTCTTAGGCAGAAAAATACATCACAGGCTCCATCTCAAACCTCAGCAGCAGCAGCCTGCCTAAATAGGACACACATGCGGAAGCTCATGTCACAGGTATTCTGCACCATAAGATGCCAGATGACTGTTCCCTGGACTATTGCTAGGTGGAAGACAAGTGTCTCCTGGTGTCACACACCCTCAGAGTCATCAGGCTGCCACAGCACCACTGCAGCAGCACAACTCTAGAGCAACTGGTCCTTCTAGCCCATCTCTTGGGTCTTCCTGAAGATTGGCAGGTCCCAAACCATTTCTCTCATTTATTGTTTAATGCATTAATGCTAAGCAGCCACCTTCTCAGTCCCACCAAAATTCCTACCACAGTTCTTGATGCAGAAGAAAATTCTGTGCATAGTTGGTCTAGATACACATAACTAAAAAGGATGGACAGGATTTTCTTGATCAAAAGTACACAGATTATTAATTTTCTTTTTTGGCAGTTTATAGCTATGTCAGTTAACCTTCCTGTCATCTGCAACTGGAGCTGAAAGTGCTGTCATCCCAATCTCAGAGCCTTAGGTTACAGCCATTCATGCCAGAAGCTTCTTTTATTTGAAACAGGGACTTAGACTTGCTCCACGATGCAGCAGTCGATTGTTTGGCTGAGTGTCAGAAGCAGCTGTTTATATAACAGCTTAATTTGCAGCCACTTCCAGATTTTACTTTAATTCTCCCACAGCTCCTGAACTGTAATGAAAATAATAGTGGATAGTTGCCATGCAAAGGTTTGCAACAAAGGAGAACAGATTTAATCAATGGAAGGAAGGGTATATTTTTCATTTTCCATTAAGATATATATGCCTTCAGATCTGATTGTATGCAGCAGTTTACCTGCAGCTCATAAAAACTACCTCCAGCCTGAGAATTAAAGACTGCCCTGCATCATTACAGGTCTGATTTTTCCTGAGGCTTTAGGCCAGAGTTCATTCTGACTCTCCTGTGAGATCTGGCTGTTCAGTGCTGCCTGAAAATCAGATCCTTCAGTTACGCCTAATCAGGGCATACAGTTAAAAGTAAAATCCAGTGAGGTGGTCAGATGGCTGTGCACTGCTGCTCTCTTGTGGTCTAAAATTGTGCGTCCTAGGAGAGGGCTGTGAAGCCACCGGAGGTAGGTTCACATAGTAGAGGAGGGTTTTCACAAGGGGCAGATGGATGACAGACCTCTTTGGCAGAGTGCTGAATATGGGACAGCATTAGGCTGCCAAACAAACACCAAAAGTCCTTTTTTCCAGGGCCAGGACGTAGGATGAGTGCAGACCCAGGTGCAGGAGGGGAGGGTAGCACTGGGAGGACAGGCCTTTTCCCACACTACCTCCCAAAACAGTAGGCAGAGATCAGAGCACCTGCGGTCAGGAGGAGCAGGAGTAGGAAGTGGGTGGGCAACCTATCACCCCAGCGGAGCAGCAGCAGCAGGTAACAGCTCTTCTGAGGAGGTTTTCCCACAGCCAACTCTGCAAAACTGCTCCCAGAGCCACTCTGCCGAAGCACAGCCTGATTCATAACCTCCCTTGTGCTTATATTTGGGTAACTGCTGCAATGAATTCAAGATCCAGTGTTTTGTAGGAAATAAATGTGATTGCTATGTATAAATTAATAAACACCCTCGACCCCTAAATTGCTTTGGTGCATGGAAGGTACAGTTAGTGGTACAGCCTAGGAGAAGGTAGACAGCAGGAGAGTGAATTATCATTTCGTACCCTATGTTCCCAGGAAGGTAAGTGAGATAAGGGAGAAGAAATGGAGCATGTGAAGCTCCTGAGTGGAGTTATAATAGGAACTAAACAGCTTAGGCAAATCTGTAGAAAAGAGGTAAGGCTGAATGGACTCTTCTATTTTAGTTTGCGTTCTATTGCTAAATGGAACCATTTGTTTAAGGAAGGACTATAAGATATTAGGACTAAATTTAAATGAGAGGAAAACCAGGAAATAAGTAAGACGAATGAGGTGTATCCAAGCGGACTTTACTTCTACACGTTCAGCCAGCTACAGAGTCCAGATAACCACAGAAGAGCTGCAGAATGAGCACTTACAAAAAGAAATAAACAGTCACCATAATCCCAGAGTAGAAAAAAATCTATATTTATGAAATGGACTTCACCTTTCAATTTACATCTAATGAGTTTGTAAGTACCTGAAACTATTGGACAGGAGACTACTGACCAGTGCAAAACATGGACATTGGGAAGCTAAGAGAGGCAGGCAGTTAAAATTCCTCAAATTGCAAAACAAGACTGAGAAACTAATGAATTTTGGACTGCAAATTTTCTTTTTAAAGGGATTTCTTCTCAAATTATTCTGTGTGCTACTGCAAGTTTGTGAATTCTCATCTATTCACCTTCCAGTTTGTCTATTTCCTAACTCAAGAGGGCAAACAAAATATATTGACTACCTGGACACATAGCAGCTTGTGCCCACTCCATCTCAGGAAAGAAGAGATTAGAGCAAAAGCAAATGTGTCTGGAAATCTAGGTTGCCATCTTGCTTTGGACCACTCACAGAGGAGCCAGCATTAGTCTCTGAAACTTGTTGCTACATGAGCCTCCAACCACCAATTCAAAATGGAAAGGAACAGTGGCTACATGTTCCTTACTTAACTTACAGTACCACCCACAGGTTTTCTCCAGGTGGTGCCCATGGGGCTTGCCTTGTTCAGTCTCTGAGCTTACAACCTAAACACATGACATGTTAAATTACTCAGGTTTTGTTAAGTAACTTGAGTTAGAATCAGAATCTTAACACGATAGAAAACTGGCGCAGATAATGTATCTATCTACTGCATTAAAACCCACAAAACCTTAGACCTAGATTCATCCTAGCTAAATGTTAGCATCAACTGAAGATACTATCCAGTTCATAGGCTGGGGAGAGTGAGGTATCTCCAAGACCATCAGCCCCCTGAGCACCGACATTCCAGTGTCTGCCTGAACCCCTGTGGAACCTGGAACATCACAGGTCAGAAGCAGTTTCTGCAGATGTTTACATTCAATGAATGCTAAACACTGCTAAACATAAAGGCTTGGCTCCACTTGACAGACACTTTCTCTTCTTCTTTCTTGCTGAAAAAAAAAAAAAAAAAAAAAGTAGTTTAAAAGCAGAAGTTCAAAAGATTTATTAGCAATGACAAGATGAGGACTTTTCAATATACAATAGCGGAATTGTCTCAGTGAAGTCTCAGTGGCTAGCTGTGTGCTTCAGACCATGTTCCTAACAGTGAAGTTGGGATCACAGGAACAAATGCAGAAATTCTCAAAAGAAGGAGAAAGGCAGCATTTGCCATGGAAAGTAATAAAACCATTTCGATGAGCAGAGTAGCAAGGTAACCCTGTCGAAGCCATGCATCCTTCATGTTAGCACACATGCAATAAGTTAGACTGCTTAAAAGATGTTACTGTTTAAATAAAAAGCAAAATGGAGATATATATATATGTAAAGTAGTTTTATTCCATTTTACATGCAGAAAAATGTAAAAATACTTTAAGGGTAAGTCTGAAAGAAGAAGAAACTCCTGGGTTTCAACAATAAATCCATTCTTGAAAAAATACATTAAAATAATAAAAAGCCTCCTCTGCATCAAGAGTACGCAAAAGCTCTCAATTTTTTATAGTCTCCCTCTCTCCAAAAAGCAACTGTCAGCAGAAAACACAAAGAGAAACCAAACAACTTTGTCCCAAAACTAGATTACTCATCTCACGGATTTGTTAAAAGGAGACCAGGCTTTTTCATATGGCAAAGATAAGTTCCATTGTAGACAAGAAAGTGCACATGTAATTAAATCAGTTGCACAGATGAGCATGGTTTGCATGAAATGCTACCTTGAATAATGCCTTCTTGCATATCAGTATCTCTGCCATATGGTGAGCTTTGAAGATGAGTTGTTGTTTCTGTTTTGTTAACAAAAAAGACATGGTTGAACTATGACACCACATTATGATGAAAAGTAGCACGATGAAAATAGTACACATTGTAAAGTCATCTATCTGTTTGTGTTGTCTGCAACGATAATTTCCTTAATCTCAAAAGAATATAGTTTATACCACAATTAGAGAAGAAAAAAATACTTATGCCCTGAGGTACAAACTTATGCTGAAATGATTTAACCAAATATCTTTAAAGATTGTTCTGATATTGCAAAGAGCTCTATAGAAGCAGATGCCAGCATATTTGCCATTATGATACCCACATGGATACACCACATCACTTAAACTCAATGTTGGATATATACTTTGATGTTTTATAACTGCCTCTGCATTCAAAAATTAAGCTTTCTTTAACAAATACTGACTTTCTGAATTTTATACCCATATGTTTGAATAAGAGACGGATAAACACCAAAAAACATTAGAAATCGTTTTATGAAATTACAGAGATATAATGAGAGTACTCAGAGATGTTAACTTCAGTTTCAGGAGACTGCTTAATTCCATGAATTCTAGGAAGAATCTCATGAGACTAAATAAATAATAAAGGAGGGGAGGGTCATTTGCCCATTGCAAACATAGTAAATATAGAAACATCAGAAGTATAGGAGGAGAAAAGACCTTTAAAAAGATTGGGGTGAGGAAGGAAAAATTAGCCATGGAAAAACTAAAAAACTAAAATTATTTTAGCAACAGTACTGTCTCCCCTTTATGTCTACATACTATGACACATTTTTCAATTACATAATCACCAACTGCATTGCTCTAAGATCTCTGCTTGTTCCATTACACAGGCAGGGAAATTTCCAATGGAAGTATCATGGAAAAGTGAATATGATTCTTCTATATTGAAGTTATACTCATCTGCGGTCTGTGAATTACATGGAGAAACAAACAGGCTATCTTTATTTCTCTTTATCTGTCCTTAACTGGAAAACAGGTGATAATATAGCTGAGCACTTTTAACGGAGGAAAAATACAGTAGAATCATACCACAAAATTCAGTTTGGTTTTACCTATGTTATGTACAGATTGGAATCAGAATATCATGAGGTTACACCATGGCATGAAGTCACCAACAGACATCAGAGACTCTGACAGCTCTTCAACATGAGTAGCAGTTCACAACATCACTTAGCTTGCTTATTTTGGGAGGGAAGAAGCAAAGTCCTAGAAAAAAAGACAGTGCACAAAGTAGAAGAAGCTATGCTGCTGGTGTAAACAGTAGACACATAAGGAAGATTATGGGATGGATTTGTGTCACCATCAACACTTTTTTTTGTAGACATTTGAATATAGAGATTTATAGGCTCCATTTTTAGTTTATAAACAGTTTTAGTCTATAAAATTAGAAAATATTTCTGGTTTTGCAGCAAGCATGATGAAAAAAATGTCGAAGGTATTTTTTATATAGCTTGTTACACTGTATAACTAAGAACAATTTTTCTGACAGGCTGTTCACTGATACTATGACATGCTATATTTTTATATGGTGGCCTTCTTATATAATAACACCAAACACTTCAAGGGAAGGCTTTTCAGATCAGAGATTTGTCCATTTTGAGCCAAGATGTGACTGACAGAGAATAAAAGAAAAGGACCATCCAGCCCACATCTTTGCTATTTAAACTGTTTCTAAGAACTTCTTTTAACGGCTAAAAACATGTTGAATGAAGGTAGACAACACAGTAGGCCAGACTAAGTTTGCCTTTGTACTGCATAGAACAGGTATTTCTTAGAAATCACTCATTGCACTCTCACTTAAAAATTATTCTTAATTGCTATATTAGAGCAAGTGTATGCAATTGTCAAAAGTGAAAGTGTTATCTATTACAGGTAAAGCTCATCACAAGCTTTAGAACACACCTGGATGTTTCCCAAGAATTATTTCCTTCCTACAACTAAAATGCAGGCTGAATTCTGATTAAGCACTATATACCTGCCAAACAGGCAGCTTTTTTCAATATCTAAACTTATTTTAATTATCCATGTCTTTTAAGTCAGCAGAGACCCTCACAAGAAGTATTACGTGAAAACTACATTGGGTGAATAATAACATCTGCACAAATTAAAGACTTGGTTGGGCAAAGAAGACATATTACAGCTGCCTCCTGAGAGAAAGAACAGCCCAACAGCTTACATTTTCAGTGAGCTATCCCATCTTCTTTTTAACCAAGATGGAACTTTTTGTTCCAAATAAAAGACAGCCTTGCAGAGGTACTATGTCTACCCTCTATCTAACACTCCACAGAACATCAAGCCTTTCAGTGAGAATATTTTTTATGTGTTCACATGACAGATGCATAGGAGAAGAAAATTATATGGGCATGAGTTCTTCTCATGTGTGAAATGTCTTTCTGTGGTGATTCCCTGCAACATGAATGAGATTGAGGTAAGAGTGCAGAAAACAGGCTAAACATAGATCTGCATCAGTGCTTTACTCTAGTTGAGCTTTAGCCTTCCTTTCAGCTGAGACATTCTTGTGTACATATCTAAGTTAGACTATACAAACCCTGCCATGTGAGGTGTAATCACAGCAAAATAAAGTCATATTTCTGCAAGAAGAATAACAGACATTGACTCAGCTCGTTCTCTATATTTTCAATTTAATTATGTACCTTTTATGCTTATTTGACAGAGGTGAATTGTTAGAAGACAAGTTCCAATTCACCTCTGACAACCTTTGAAGGCTCTAAATATAATATCTATAGGAAAAGTTTGGTTACGTATCATCTATCACATACTCTTAACCAGGGTAATCTTCCCTGTGTATCAACTGTTCTATTAATTATTTACTCTTGGACATACAAATCCTTCTTAACACTGCAGTAGTAGTACTTCTGACTGATTCAGAACTGAATTATGCAGTTTATAAACCTCTAACTGATGTTTTAAAACATCTATTGCATATCTGGAAAAAATAACATACTTCAATATAAACAGTTTGGTAGAATGAATGTATGCAAAAGCAATACATTTGCCAAGGAAGGTGATCCAATGCTTTTAATGGGCACATACTATTTGCTTTATGGATACCCTCCAAAAAAAGGGTGTCCATAACATGTCTCATAACATTACATGGGTATATTGCTTTAACAAAGTGGGCATTTCACTGCACAATGACCAAGCTGACTGTAAGGACGCCATACTAAAAACTTTAATTTTGAAACTTCACTTTGATTAATAAATGTCTGGGCTGATTCATTTTAAACAACATATAATATCTTTTTAAAGATAAATACCTCCTTTACCACCACCACTGTTATAAATTCAGTCACATACTCAGAATTCAGCAAAGAAATCCAAGCATTTTCACATAAAACATGAGTCTTAAACGGTAAAGATCAGAAATAAATACTTTTTTTTTCTTTATATATAGAGACTGATGCTTATGGGTTCCTCCATTACCCATTTTTCATGCTTAAGAAAGAGAAAAATCAGTGATAGATATAATATGGCTTTGGAATTGTATATTCATTAGTGACCACAAACTCTTGAAACCACTGAGAGCAACCATCAGTTGTTTGCAGATGCCCTGAGAGCATTCATAAGGAGCACTACTGTCCATTCTGCAATGAATAGAAAAGAATCAGAATGATACGATCGAAACATCAGTCGCAAACTTCTGTGTAAATTCCAGAGGCTGCTTTCTTTCTCTCAAACATTTGTACACACGAGTTCAGACTGGACACATACTTTTAGGAATAACAAGATGCATTTTTGCCTAGCAAATACTTACAAAAGCTCACAAAAGTTATTTGCACACAACAAATACTCGCTCTTCTTTGTTTATTACTTGCTCTTAGTAATCAGGATCTTCATCATCTATTTGCTTCTTAAAAAGTTTTAAGTGTTCAAATGAGAAGCAGGAACAATACTGCATTACTTTAGTGCCCAAACCCAACATAATAGTCAGAGGGCAACTACCAATGGGAACATTTTGGGAGCGATCCAAGGGAGGAATGGCTTTCATCCAAGGTATCCAGATCATCAGCACAATTCATGGTCAGCTTCTAAGTGTTAGCAGCCCCGTTCAGGTCAGGTTGTTCCAACATCTTTAGCCACATGCAGGGAGACACTGCAAGCAGAATATACTTTGCTTAAATTAAAAATAAATTGTTTTTTTTACCAAAAAGCATAAAAGATAGCTAGAATGTAATGGATGCTTTGGCTAGGCATTAGTACGATGCTCATCATGCCTGGTTAAAGACTTTACTGACCTGGCAAATCCTAAGCTTTACCGAGTTTCTGTTTTCCATCACCAACCTCTTCCAACATCTACACCTAATGGCACTGATGACCCAACTGACTGCTCCTTTCACCCAGTGATCAAAAAACTCCCCCATGTTTTACTCCTGTAGGCGTTTATACCTTTTCATGATGGCTTTTTTTTCTTCTCAATCTCTATCTCAACAGCCTTACCTCTGTCTGCAATTTTGCATATTTTATCTTTCTGGAAACCTCTCATAGTTCTTTCGCCCTGTATGGCAATTTCCTCAGCAGTGTGAACCAAGGTGAGCATTTGACCCACGCAGAGCAGAGCCAAGAATTCTTGCACATAGCCAGTGCCAGCCTGGGGCAGGGAGAAGGCCAGAGAGGGATTTACAGCATAAACAGGTTATCTAAGTGACTGCTTAAAATGAAACATCAAGTTATTCTTTCACATGCAAATACAATTGAGAAAATTTTGCTTCCTGCTACCAACCAAGCACCACATCTTACTTCAGAGGCAGCAGTCAAGTTGACCAGCTTCAGAGAGCAACCTCCACTGATCCCTTCCAGAAACTGTGCAGCCAAAGTGAACTTTGCACTAGTGGAAACTACTAGATACAGCATAAAAATTAAATATGCAGGGATTGCAGCAGTGCAACTTCAAATTATCTCAGTGACAGAACCAGTATTATGTCCAAAGTTGGATACAGCTTCATTCTTACTTGGGGGACAGAGGCATAAATAGGCTGTACATCCACATAACCTTGGTCACATGGAGTGATGCATGAGAAAGTGCTATGCCATCTCACACTAGGGCCCCTCCAGCTTCTCCCATCTTATATCTGTTCCTGATACCAGATTTGTCTACAAGCCGGAAAATTTTCAAAGACATAAATGGGTCTTGAGGTGGTTGTCTTCCACTCAATACAGATGACAGCTTGAGGTCTTACACTTTTTTTATACCTTTCAAGATGTCATTAAAAATAGCTTTGATTCAGTTATTATACCTATGCAAGGAAAGAGAATTCTGCTTTGCACGGTTAGCAATTCAGGTCCTGATTTCTGTCCCCTACTTATTGCATTAATCATTCTTTTGCCATTTTATTACTCAACTAGCTCTTCAGAATTGAGGAACTTATTTCCATAAGCATTATAGTGACTCAGGCACACAACAGAATTAATTTGGAGCTAAAGTTTACATTTCATTTAGTACTTCCAGGTCCTGGGCATTTAATACTACTTGTGAGAGTATTTCTATGGTGAAAGCAGCTTCTCATTTGTGCAATTCATTGACCTTTTTAGCTCACAAGTGAAAAGCTGTAGGTTACAAGGATTTTAAAAATAAAATTTAATTATCCAAAATTTAATAAAGAAATCATGTTTTCTTATAGCTTAAAGTAATTCCTAAAAATCTAATTAAAATATTTTTAATTAGTGCTAGCAAAATTGCTCAAGGATCAAAGGAGATCATATTCCCCTCCTCTAGAAAAAAATGATAAAATCATTTTGCAATTTATATTCCCTATCACTTCTGGGAAAAATGTGGCTGTCTGGCATTTTCTAAAGACAAAGTTCAAAAATGTTCAAAGTGCTCAACTGTACTGGCATTATACTGTACTTGACAAGAATAAAGAAATCATACTTATTCCAGCAGAAATGGAGTTCTGAGATGTCAAACTCTGTGCTGGTCAGGAATGAGGTGTGTTGCCTACCAGGGTCTCGGATCAGGGATGCGGCCGAGAAGCTGCCTGCTCTAGTCGGTCCCACTGACTATTACCCACTCCTGGTAATACATGTGGGTGCTACTGATATAGATAGCAGTAGCCTGGAGACCATAAAGAAGGACTACAGAGCTCTGGGAGAGGTGGTTAGGGGCTCTGGAGCTCAGATTGTCTTTTCGTCAATTCTCCAGGATACAGGGCAGGACCTTGAAAAGGCTAGGAGGATTAGGCAGGTTAATAAATGGTTAGAAGGGTGGTGCTATAGTCAGGGGTTTGGGTACCTTGAACATGGGACTCAATATAGTAGGCCAGGTCTACTGGGGGCTGGTGGAGCTGGTCTGACAAAGAAGGGGAAGAGTGGATTTGGTAGGAGGCTTGCCAGGCTGGTCAAGGATGCTTTAAACTAGATGTGTTGGGGGAGGGGGGCGTCATTCCATCCCAACACACCCAGTCGGTTGCCAGCACCTACAGTAAACGTTCGGAGCAATGTAGAGATATTCCAGCTGCTCCAGCCAATGAGCCGGCTTCAATTGGATCTCGGCTCAAATGCCTCTACACAAATGCCCGTAGTATGGGGAACAAACAAGAGGAATTAGAGATGTGTGCACATCTACGGGGGTATGATATCATAGGCATCACAGAAACATGGTGGGATGGCACCTATGACTGGTGTGTTGGAATGGAAGGTTACCGGCTCTTTAGGAAAGACAGGCCCGGCAGACGGGGAGGGGGAGTTGCTATTTATGTTAGGGATAGGCTCGAGAGTATGGAACTCTGTCTGGGGACAGGTGAGCAGTCGACAGAGAGTTTGTGGGTCAGGGTTAAAGGGAGAACAGTGATGGGTGATATTATTATGGGGATCCGTTACAGACCGCCTGACCAAGGGGACTTGCTGGACGAAGCGCTCCATAGGCAGACAGGAGCAGCCTTATGCTCACAGGCCCTTGTTCTCATGGGAGACTTCAACCACCCTGATATCTGTTGGAGGGATGGTACGGCCCGGCACAAGCAATCCAGAAGGTTCCTCAATTGAGTGGAAGACAACTTCCTTCTGCAAGTAATAGAGGAGCCGACAAGGAGAGGTGCCATGCTTGACCTCATCCTCACCAACAGGGAAGGGCTGGTTGGGAATGTAATGCTCCAGGGCAGCCTTGATTGCAACGATCATGAGATGGTTGAGTTTGAGATCCTCAGGACAGTGAGAAGAGCGTGCAGCAAGCTCACTGCCCTGGACTTCAAGAGAGCAGACTTTGGCCTCTTCAGGAACCTGCTCAGTAAGGTTCCATGGGATACAGCCCTAGAGTGCAGGGGGACCCAAGACTGTTTGTTGATATTCGAGGATCACCTGCTGCAAGCTCAGGAGAGATGCAACCCAACTAGAAGGAAGTTTAGCAGGAGGGCCAGGAGACCTCCTTGGATGGATAAGGAGCTGCTGAGCAAAAATTCGAAGGAAAAAAGAGGCTTATAAAATGTGGAAGCAAGGTCAGGCGGCCTGGGAAGAATTCAGGGATGTTGTCCGGGAAGCTAGGGACCAGGTTAGGAAAGCTAAGGCCCACTTAGAATTAAACGTGGCTAGGGATGTTAAGGATAACAGGAAGGGATTTTACAGGTACATTGCCAATAAAAGACAGGTTAGGGACACCGTGGGCCCTCTCCAGAAGCTATCGGGAGAACTGGCTACCCTGGATTTGGAGAAGGCTGAGGTTCTTAATGACTTCTTTGCCTCAGTCTTTACCGGCAAATACTCTGACCACACCACCCAAGTCTTGGAAGGCAGACGCGGGGACGGTGAGGGTGGGGACCCTGGGCCCACTGTGGGGGAGGATCTTGTTCGGGACCACCTTAGGAACCTGAATGTATACAAGTCCATGGGACTGGATGAAATCCATCCACAGATCCTGAAGGAGCTGGCAAATGAAGTTGCTAAGCCACTGTCCATCATATTTGAAAAATCATGGCAGGCAGGTGAAGTTCCCGATGACTGGAGAAAGGGAAATATAACCCCCATTTTTAAGAAGGGGAAAATGGATGAGCCGGGGAAGTACAGACCAGTCAGTCTCACCTCTGCGCCTGGCAAAATCTTGGAGCGGATTCTCCTGGAAGGCATGCTGAGGCACATGAAAAACAACAAGGTGCTTGGGAACAGCCAGCATGGCTTCACTAAGGGGAAATCCTGCCTGACCAATCTGGTGGCCTTCTATGATGGGGCTACAGAACTGACGGACAGGGGCAGAGAAGTTGATGTCATCTACCTGGACTTGTGTAAAGCCTTTGACACTGTCCCACATGACATCCTTCTCTCTAAGTTGGAGAGACATCAGTTTGATAGGTGGACAACTCGGTGGATAAAGAACTGGCTGGATGGCCGCACGCAAAGAGTAGTGCTCAGTGGCTCAATGTCCAGCTGGAGACCAGTAACGAGTGGTGTCCCCCAGGGATCGGTGTTGGGACCAGTCTTGTTCAACATCTTTGTGGGTGACATGGACAGTGGGATTGAGTGTGCCCTCAGCAAGTTTGCCGATGTCACCAAGCTGTGTGGTTCGGTTGATAAGTTGGAGGGAAGGAATGGCATCCAGAGGGACCTTGACACGCTTGTGAAGTGGGCTGATGCCAACCTAATGAAGTTTAAGCATGCTAAGTGCAAAGTCCTACACCTGGGTCGGAGCAATGCCAGGCACAGCTACAGGTTGGGCGGGGAGGAGATTCAGAGCAGCCCTGCGGAGAAGGACTTGGGGGTGTGGGTTGATGAAAGAATGAACATGAGCCGGCAGTGTGCGCTTGCAGCCCAGAAAGCCAACCATATCCTGGGCTGCATCAAAAGGAGCTTGACCAGCAGGTCGAGGGAGGTGCTCCTGCCCCCTTTACTCTGCTCTCGTGAGACCTCACTTGGAGTATTGTGTGCAGTTCTGGTGTCCTCAACATAAAAAGGACATGGAACTGTTAGAACAAGTGCAGAGGAGGGCCACGAGGATGATCAGGGGACTGGAGCACCTCCTGTATGAAGATAGGCTAAGAAAATTGGGGCTGTTCAGCCTGGAGAAGAGAAGGCTGCGTGGAGACCTCATAGCAGCCTTCCAATATCTGAAGGGGGCCTATAGGGATGCTGGGGAGGGACTCTTCATTAGGGACTGTAGTGAGAGGACAAGGGGTAATGGGTTTAAACTTAAACAGGGGAAGTTTAGATTGGATCTGAGGAAGAAATGCTTTACTGTGAGGGTGGTGAGGCCCTGGAATGGGTTGCCCAGGGAGGTTGTGGATGCTTCATCCCTGGCAGTGTTCAAGGTGGGGTTGGACATTGCCTTGGATGGCATGGTTTAGTGAGAGGTGTCCCTGCCCATGGCAGGGGGGTTAGAACTCGATGATCTTGAGGTCCTTTCCAACCCTAACTATTCTATGATTCTATGATTCTATGATATCTGGAGTGTACATGACTTATAATCCCTCAGATGAAGCAAGGTGCTCTACTCTCTCTGATAGTGGATTCTTGTCAATTCATTACACAATAACATTTGAAAGTTGTAACTGATCAGTGCCAGAAATGGAGGGAACAACTGGCTTAATCTCATCCATCCTGATGACAGTCAAAGAAGCACAAAGGAAGAAAGTGGACACAAAAACTGTTTGTGTCTCTGTGGAAGCAGAACTTGCACAGGTATACCTGTCCTTGGAAAAAGCACCATGCCCTCCTGACGTGCACACAGAAAAGGACTTGAACTGCAGCACAGTAGTCGTGCCCACACAGCCTTTCATCAGATGTGCCACAGAGTAAACAGGTTACTCACAGTTTGCATCTCACTCCATAGCCAGCTGTGTGCTCCGTGCTCACCACAGCACAGAAAGGATTTCAGCAGCCACAGCCTCTAGCCACTTCTCTGAATGTCCTTCCAAATCATGGTGCAGCTTTCTGCTTTCATGGCTGACAGTGTCAAGATGAAGCCCATCACCAGGGCCAGCATCTCAGGAACACCCTCTCCCTCTGCCAGGAGAAACTGTAATGGCTCAGTGGCACATGCAGGGCTGGCAGGGGGTGCACAGTTGGAAAGCAGGAGGGAGCAGGTAGAGAAGGAAATACGGGGAGGAGAAGAAGGAATGGACTGTGTTTAACGAGTATAACACAGTCAAAACAGAAATGGGGCCACAGAGTCAAACACCATGTCCCCGGAGCTTGAAAATGGGGATGACGGGCCAAGAGATTCACCAGAACTGAGAAAGAAAATGGTAAGGCAACAGAAGCTTTGCACAGCTCACTGGTATTTAATAAAAACAACTCCTAGGCCAAAATCACTAACAACTCAAAAGTGTCAGTGAGAAATGAATACAGGCACTGTGTGCCAGCAGGTCTCTGGCTCCCGAAGCAGAAGAGCTCTCTTCAATGGAAGCACTTCAGCACTGCCAGTCATGGAAAAGCACATGGAAGCACTCATGCTACATAGCCAGAAATCAAGAATGTAGGAAAGATAAATAGGTCATAGAATCATTTAGGTTGGAAAAGACTTTTAAGATCTTCAAATCCAACTGTAAACCTAACACTGTCAGGTCCACCACTAAACCATGTCCCCAAGTGCCACACACAGATAAACGTGCAAGCACACATCCACACCCGTAGTGAATCCCCTGCAACGATTTCTTCCAATGCCATGACAAATGATCTGACTCACACTGCATTCTGCCTTCCCTCAGACAAGAAGTAAAGCTATAGGTAAAAGTTTGGGACCACAGAGCTAAAAAGAAAATAAGAGATCCAGGTCTGGCTGATTAAAGCTCCCCTATAGCTCCTTCACTAAACCAAACCTGGGAGTTCCCTCTTCCCTTAGAATTTACTTTTGCTGCTGTGGCACAGAGAAAAATCTACCATTCCCTGAGTAACTAAATGTTTTCCAGCAGCCTCATTTTCTTTCCTTTCTCTGTGCTGATAAGAACCTGAGCATCAGTTCTTTGTCCTTTAGCTCAGCAGGCTCAGTGTTGTTTTTTGAGTACCTCAATTTGGCATTAGTATATTTCTAGCATCAACTGCATCTTTCAGATTAGTCTTTAAGAGATCTCTGCTGTGTAGAATAAGTTGGGAGTGAATGAAATAGAGGATCGAGGGTCATTTGTATAATTGATATCTGATGTTTTCAAAGTTAGCAGACTTTCAAACCACAAGACCTTCACAATGAATTATGTTGTTTCTACCTAGGCATGAGCATAGGCGTGCTGGTGGGATCCCCACTTAGCTGCATACTAGCATACATACTGGCTGGCTGTTGCTATGGTTTTTACTATTATAATTAATGCTAATAATGGTAATAAAAATATTATCTAGCCCTAGGTAGAGCTCTCAATTAGTAGATCTAAAAATACTTTCCAGGAACCATTAACTAACTCCTCAGTTTGCCATCAGAACAAATGGGACTAACTAAAGAGCCATTTGCTTTTCAATGTGCATCACTGACTGACACTAATAGGGCTGACAATGGCCTTTATCCATGTATGTGATCACAATTACTTATGGTTGTTGTTTGAAGTGCTGCCATATACTAGGAATTTCAAAATCTCAAATACATTTAAATAACCAGAAGAATCAGAAGGGGGGATCAGCATATGAATTCTTTAGGGACATAATTTAGTCAGTGAAATGTTTCAGTCAGTTTTTCCTGGGTTTTTTTCTTTTATCCCCAACTTGCAAATGCAATCTTTCCATGATTATCAAACTACTTTCTTACCACGTGTTTCTTTTAAAAGGTTCAGCATATAATAATAATTATAAATTAGCCAATGTCTGATACAAAACCAATGGTAACTCTGGGTTTGGGCATCTTTGCACCAGTTCTGACAGCTCTGCTTAGTATGGAGCATCAAGCAGCGTATCAACGCGCAGCTCAGACAGATAGTTTGATTTCCCTTAATGTGATCTCCTAAGAAAAGTAATCTGCTGAAGTGTAAGGCTACCTGGATGCAACTGCATGGGTTTGAAGCTAGTGAGAACTTTTTTTTAATGTGAGTTAGTATGTTAAGGTACTGGAACAGTTTTAAAAGTCTTACCTCTTGTTCCTTTTATTATAAGCATGAGCAGGGGATATAAAGCCATGAAAATGAGTTAGAAGACTGTTAGTTTTATATATCTGCACTGTAACATTATCTGCTGGAAACATGCTGCCAAGTAGAATAGTAAATTAACTATTGTATTAAAATCCGCAGGATTATTCCTAGAATTTTCATTTCTGTTTTACAGTCAAGTAAAAATTTGTATTTATTATATGATGATCATATATCATAAGCAGTAATTACATTTTTAATTAACAATTGAAAAGTTAATTATGCATTGCAGGATTCAGAACAGAGTGGCTTAAGAACCATGCTGTTATGCGATTCATGTATTTCGTACCATAAAAACTCGTACTGAAAATAGGAGTTATAAAATTAACCTGGGAATAATGTCGTAAAAATTATCACAGGTTTCTAATTCAGTCACTGCAAATGAAAAAACTAGTCCTTTTACAAGGAAGGTGCAATAATAAATGTTCAGTTTTGCGGGCAAGCTGGATTCAAATGTGGTTGAGCTCTGTGGCCAAGTACTCAAAGTGTCTTTTACTTCCAAAAATAAATAAATTTTACACCCTACTCTTTAAAACTACTTCCAGCATTATCTTGAGCTTTGGCTGTAAAAGTGCACTGGAATATATGGTTTGAGCTATGAGTCTGTGAAACAGTACAAGTGAGATTCATGTAGACTCATCACAAGGCCCAACAGAGACCTATAGCTCTTATGTCAGCAGAAAACATTACTGATATCAATAACAGAAGTTAGAACTGCACACTTCTAGAACATGAATGTAAGTGCTCTCTTTGCATACTTTTCATGGACACACTAAGACAGCCAAAGTACTTCTTTCTGCTTTATATTTTTTTAATTGCAATATTGTGTGTGTCATAAATGTGAATGTTTCCCCTAAATCCCTGTGCTAAAATTTCCCCCTCAATACCTCTCATGATTATGCAGAAATGTCACATTGAACTGAATGAAATATAGTAAAAGCATCATCATAGGAAAGAAAAGTTGGGATAGGTAGTAAATATATAATTTTTCCTCATGGACATGCCCTGGTTCTTCTTAACAGTAGAGTTGCATACTGCATGCTATGTTTTGAGGGGTTTTAGATTGAAACAGCCCATTACTAGGAGTTTGTTCAGTCACTTAGCATTATGGAAACTATAATTCTATTTGTATGAATCACTCCCTTATGTATGCTAAATATTGACAGCAGCTGCATTTAGCAAATTTCATTGCTTCCTCACAGTTCCTGAAGTGTAGGAAAGCACTGTGCATATTTAGGCCTACAAATGTTCGCAGGCTTCTTTTCTTTTATCAGCCAAGGGCAGTTAATCCCTGGAGGAGAGGAGGTGCAGTATGTTTTTAGTTTGCTGTTCTCAGACAGAAATATGATTTTCTCTAATTCTCCTCCATTCCTTCCTAAAGCAAATAACTAGTTGTCTGCTTCCTTTTCCCCAGTGGCTCTGATATTTCAGTCTGCTTGTCCGAATCTCCTTGAGGAACCCTTTTTCTTCCAGTCAAACTTCAAAAGAGAAGCATCAAGGGAGCAATGGCTGTCACTCTGTGTAAGTAAAGATTACTTTTTCATTTAGCATCCTCCTCATGTTTTTTCCATACACTGAATTTTTTCAAAATCTAAGCATCCTCTGTATTTTGAATAAAATATTGATCTTCTCTCTATTTTTCTCCAGCTGCATGGAGGAAGAAGTTTGATGAGAGCACAGAGCCATGATGATTACTGAGGGACTGTTTGAGGAAGGAAGAGATTAGAGATGATGTTTCTAGCACAAAGAGGCTCTTGTGGGCGGAAGTTTGAGGAAGGTCCTGAGGGACACACTTCTGTTAGAACTGCTTTGGGGAAGAAGAGACAATTTAAGGTGTGATTTTAAGAAATGGAAGAAACTGAGTAAGAGTAAGAGAAGAGGAGAATAGAGTGTTGAAACCCTCTGTGGGGTGAGGAGATGTTAAGTACAACTCAGTTTCTGAGACATAGGCATTTCTTACTCTTTGAGATACTCTAGCACTTTAGGCATCTTCATGGAGCTGGCAGCTGAACTACAGGGTGCAAGTGAGCTTTCCTGAACTCACAAGTGAAGATTCCTATGGACATTTTAAAGGAAAGTAGATCCCTATGTGTATTTGATTTAATTATCCATTGTATATTTAGCAAGACATAGAAATTCGGGAGGAATAAGGACTAATCTGAAAGGAAAACATGAAGAAAGTTATTACAGAAAATGGTAAAAGCAAAGCAGAAAAAGAAAGGAAGACTTGACAGGTCATATAAAACAGAGAAAACATGCTGAAGAGCAGGAAAAATTGAGAAGGAAGTGATCTCTGGGGTAACAGTAAACAAGCAGAAAACTGCAATGCTGCTTTAAATTTTAAGCTGCATACTCTGCTAGTAAGGTACTGGCAGACACTGAGTACACAAGTCAGGTTAAACTTCAAAAATATCCATGTCCCACATTGGTTTAACACAACTATTATTCTGCAGTGTAGACATCTGTGGGTATATAGAATCAGTCTATGGAGATTCAGATGATACTTCAAAAAAAAAAACAAAAAAAAAAAAACACAACTTATTACTATTAATTTTTTCTAAATTAAAATCTAAACCTAAGACCATCCATAAATGAAAAACAATGGACCTTCCTGAGTCCCCGTAGCATGATTGCATGTTACAAGTGACCAAATATCCGGCCTCCTATACTATATAATCAAGAATGTCTCTGGAGTGTCAGAAAAAGTAAGATAGTGTTATGTGTCAAATTTAAAAAGATTGATCTAAATTAATACCTTTATAGGCCACTACCCACACTTAGTTCCCATTTCTTTACTTTTTTATTCACCTCTCAATCTTAACAGAATATGAAAAAGGGAAAAATATTTTTAAAAGAAAGAGAGAAAAAGTACGAAATTAAAGGGAAAAAAGAAGAAAGTGAAGGGAAAGGAAGAAATGCAAAAGCAGGGAAGGACAACAGGAAAGAAAACAGTCCATTGCAATGGTTGTTGTAGAGAATGACTGTATGGTTGAACACAAATATTTACCTTGTCAATAGGGGACAAAGGATCTAAGGCACAAGATATAAATGTGTTGGCTTGGTGAATTAGAATCATAGAATCATAGAATAGTTAGGGTTAGAAAGGACCTTAAGATCATCGAGTTCCAACCCCCCTGCCATGGCAGGGACACCTCCCACTAAACCATGCCACCCAAGGCTATGTCCAACCCCGCCTTGAACGCCACCAGGGGTGAAGCATTCACAACTTCCTTGGGGAACTCATTCCAGTGCCTCACCACCCTTACAGTAAAGAATTTCTTCCTCATATCCAATCTAAACTTCCCCTGTTTAAGTTTGAACCCATTACCCCTTGTCCTATCACTATAGTCCCTCATGAAGAGTCCCTCTCCAGTATCCCTATAGGCCCCCTTCAGATATTGGAAGGCTGCTATGAAGGCTCCATGCAGCCTTCTCTTCTCCAGGCTGAACAGCCCCAATTTTCTCAGCCTATCTTCATACAGGATGTGCTCCAGTCTCTTGATCATCCTCGTGGCCCTCCTTTGGACTTGTTCCAACAGTTCCATGTCCTTTTTATGTTGAGGACACCAGAACTGCACACAATACTCCAAGTGAGGTCTCACGAGAGCAGAGTAGAGGGGCAGGATCACCTCTCTCAACCTGCTGGTCACACTCCTTTGGATGCAGCCCAGGATACGGTTGGCTGCAAGCACACTGCCGGCTCATGTTCATTTTTTCATCGACCAACACTCCCAAGTTCTTCTTCCCAGGGCTGCTCTGAATCTCTTCTCTGCCCAACCTGGAGCTGTGCCTGGCATTGCTCCGACCCAGGTGTAGGACCTTGCAGTTGTCATGGTTGAACTTCATCAGGTTGGCATCAGCCCACCTCACAAGCGTGTCAAGGTCCCTCTGGATGGCATTCCTTGCCTCCAACTTATCAACCAAGCCACACAGCTTCGTGTCTTTGGCAAACTTGCTGAGGGCACCTTCAATCCCACTGTCCATGACACTGACAAAGATGTTGAACAAGACCAGTCCCAACACCCATCCCTGGGGGACACCACTCATTACTGGTCTCCAGCTGGACATTGAGCCATTGAGCACTACTCTTTGCGTGCGGCCATCCAGCCAGTTCTTTATCCACTGAGTTGTCCACCTATCAAATTGATGCCTCTCCAACTTAGAGAGAAGGATGTCATGTGGGACAGTGTCAAACACTTTGCACAAGTCCAGGTAGATGACGTCAACTGCTCTACCCCTGTCCATCAGTTCCATAGCTCCATCATAGAAGGCCACCAAATTGGTCAGGCAGGATTTCCCCTTAGTGAAGTCATGCTGGCTGTCACCAAGCACCTTGTTGTTTTTCATGTGCCTTAGCATGTCTTCCAGGAGAATCTGCTCCAAGATTTTGCTTGGCACAGAGGTGAGACTCACTGGTCTGTAATTTCCCTTTTCAAGCATAAGGCAGTAATAGGCCTGCTATGAATTGCAGAATTTCTAATTTAGAATAAAATTCATTTTCATCTGTTCTTGTAGAGACAATGCTGGATATTCCAGAATGTATTTTTCTGTTGTAATATCCATTTTCATGTTTGTCTGACAGGAGATTTACAGGAATGTAGGTGAAAGATTTGGGTACAATATTGTACAGGTTTTCTTTTGGAATGTTCTTTACATACAGTCGGATATATTTTGAAGACTGCCTTCTATGGCCTTAAATATTTCAAATAGCAAAGTATAAAATACTATGTTTCCAATATCATCCTTTTCTTTTATAGCATTATTCCTCCACTCTCATTCCTGAAAGGGTTTTCCGTAAGTTTCACTTTCCTCCTCTGAGCAATCTCACTGCGACGATGGGATTCTTTGTATGTGCACCACACATCAAAATCTCATCCTAATTTTGTCCATGCTGATCATGGAAACTACAGGAAATTGGTATGGCATTTTCCTCCTACAACTGAAATTCAGAAAGAGCATGAATAGAGTTTGAGGGCTGAAAGACAAGGTCAGCCTCTGAAGCACATACTTTGCCTATGTCTAAATCCACCTTCCTTGGCAGATGGTAACAGCAAGCAAATGAAGGATCACAGAGAGTCTTTTCCCCCAGCAGAAGGAAAGGGAAAAGAACGCAGTGCAACAAGAACAGCTTCATCCTCTCATCAAAGATCAACTGGGCATGGCTTGAGCCGGTGTGCATAGCGCTGCCTGGGAGTGAAAGAAGAGAAACTTCATATGAAAGAAGAGAGTCATTCACATGGTCATGTCCAAAAGACCCAAACCTGAAACTGCTATATTTCCAGCTGGAAGCAAGAACTGCAGTGGTACATTCAGATCCAGGCCTGAATTCAATGTTTTTTCCCTGTGATTTCCATTTGAATGTTCAATTCAGACCATGCTTTTGATCTTTTGATAAAGAACTTAACAGAAACTCTGTCTGAAAAGACAAGGGAAAAAAAGTAAAGATGGCAACTAATTCAGCCTAACTTTTTTTTATTGCCAAGCAGCATTTACCGATTTCATCACTGCACTCAGTGCTAGGGAACATGGTAATTTTTTTCTATTAATAGTCTTATTTTATGCTATTAATATTTACGGACTGTGCCTGGTTCACCTTTTTTTATATCTTAGCATTCATCTGACATTAAATTAGCACAGAAATCCTAATAAGGTTTCCTAGATAATCTTTGACTCTTCCATGGGAACGAGGTACTCACAATGGGCGAGTCTAAAGGGCTTATTTTCAGTGGCCCCAAGTTGTCCATCCTAGTATTAAGTCTGAACAAAATGCTGATGTAGAAGAAGGCAAAATTTGAGCTTATTGCAACCCCTAATGTCTAACCAAGAAACCAAAATTCCATACACATAAATGGCTCTGTTTAAGGCACATTAGCAGCCAAGATTTGCATCCAGCATCAGCCTAGTTCTGATGGCAACTTGACATAAAATCCTGAATTCATAAGCTTGTTCTACTGCACCTATGTCCTTTTTTTTAAAAACTGCAAATCAGCTGTGGCAACTACGAAGTGTTATGGAGTATATAGTGCCTAACAAAAGGAGAGTTCCACTTCCTGTGAGACCTGTAAATGCAGGAATAAAAATACTAAAGAAGAGAGTCTATAGCACTCAACTGTATGATCCTAATTTAGCCTATGAGGCTACTCCTTTAGTCAGTAAATCACTGTTCATCTGAACTGCCTATGGCTTTAGATTGATAGGCAAGTGTTATAACTGCTCAGCTAAGTCTGGTGCCTATTGCTCAGAAAGGTAATCTCTCAAGTGAAATGCATCCCACTTAGAGGGTCCCATGGGCCTGAGTTGAACCAAATCAAAAGTAAAATAGGAAAAATTCAGTTCATCTGTTGTCTTCCTATTATACTTCTCACAGAGGAGGGAGAGTAAGAAGATATAGCAATATAGTCTCTAATTCAGAATAAATGAGAGCCACCCACAGATCTGGCAAAAAAATGACTGTAGCGTACAGTCATTTGACTTGTGTGAATCGTGCCATTTGTGCCAGCAGAACCACTGCCCAGGAACACAGGCAAGTTTTTCTGGTTTTAAAAGTTCACGATTTCTCCAAGTAATTAGAGTAACATTAATTCTTGACAAATTAAAGTTTCTTCTAAATAATATTCACATTTTTAACTTGTTTTCAAACCTTTCCCTTGTCACCAGGGTACATGGGGCAAGGCCTGCCCAGGAGCCTGCAGCTCCGCGGAGGCGAGAGGCTGACTCAGAGGGGGCGGCATCAGGAGGACCGGCGGCAGACCTGACTGGTTAAAAAGCTGCCCCAGGGAGCGCGAGTGACCCGGAGCGCGGCGAACAGGGCGGGCTCGAAGCAGTTTGCGCGGCAGTTCGCGCGGGCAGTCAAGCGGGGTGGTGAGCGGGATGGTGAACACTCGCCGTATGGGCAAGGCTCGGTCTGGGAGCTCTGCTCTGGCTGCGCTGATGGTGGCCAGCGTAGGCACCCAGACGGAGCCTACGGGAAGGGAGGCTGTAGTGCAGAGCTCGGGGTATCCTAAGGGAAGGGTGAGCAATGGGCAGGGCTGCACTCTGCGTTCCCTGGTGGAGGTCCTCCTGCAGCAGGTGCCTGAACTGCAGGAAGCTGTTACCAGGCTGAAAGGTGTCAGGGAAGCTGAGGGGGAGCAGAACTGCTTGCTCCAGGACCAGCCTGTTCCGGGGCCTGGAGTGTCTACTGTTGCCCATGCAGGAAAGGAGGATGCTAACCCAGGAAACTGGGAAAAGGTAACAGAAAAAAACAACAAAAAAAGGAGGAAGAGGGTAATTAAAAGCAAGGGGCTTCCTCCTACATCTGTTGTCCCCACCCAGAACCGCTTTGCTATCCTGCAGGGGGCTGATGAGCAACAGCGCTCCCACCAGGCGCAAGCAGATGGTGCACTGGTAAAGAAGGTCACTACTGGTGCTGCCAGGAAAAAGCGGCGGACCATAGTAGTCGGGGACTCTAATCTGAAAGGCACAGAGGCACCCATCTGCCGGCCTGACCCAGGCTCAAGGGAGGTGTGTTGCCTACCAGGGGCTCGGATCAGGGATGTGGCCGAGAAGCTGCCTGCTCTAGTTGGTCCCACTGACTATTACCCACTCCTGGTAATACATGTGGGTGCTACTGATATAGATAGCAGTAGCCCGGAGACCATAAAGAAGGACTACAGAGCTCTGGGAGAGGTGGTTAGGGGCTCTGGAGCTCAGATTGTCTTTTCTTCAATTCTCCAGGATACAGGGCAGGACCTTGAAAAGGCTAGGAGGATTAGGCAGGTTAATAAATGGTTAGAAGGGTGGTGCTATAGTCAGGGGTTTGGGTACCTTGAACACGGGACTCAGTTTCATAGGCCAGGTCTACTGGGGGCTGGTGGAGCTGGTCTGACAAAGAAGGGGAAGAGTGGATTTGGTAGGAGGCTTGCCAGGCTGGTCAAGGATGCTTTAAACTAGATGTGTTGGGGGAGGGGGGCGTCATTCCATCCCAACACACCCAGTCGGTTGCCAGCACCTACAGTAAACGTTCGGAGCAATGTAGAGATATTCCAGCTGCTCCAGCCAATGAGCCGGCTTCAATTGGATCTCGGCTCAAATGCCTCTACACAAATGCCCGTAGTATGGGGAACAAACAAGAGGAATTAGAGATGTGTGCACATCTACGGGGGTATGATATCATAGGCATCACAGAAACATGGTGGGATGGCACCTATGACTGGTGTGTTGGAATGGAAGGTTACCGGCTCTTTAGGAAAGACAGGCCCGGCAGACGGGGAGGGGGAGTAGCTATTTATGTTAGGGATAGGCTCGAGAGTATGGAACTCTGTCTGGGGACAGGTGAGCAGTCGACAGAGAGTTTGTGGGTCAGGGTTAAAGGGAGAACAGTGATGGGTGATATTATTGTGGGGATCTGTTACAGACCGCCTGACCAAGGGGACTTGTTGGACGAAGCGCTCCATAGGCAGATAGGAGCAGCCTCATGCTCACAGGCCCTTGTTCTCATGGGAGACTTCAACCACCCTGATATCTGTTGGAGGGATGGTACGGCCCGGCACAAGCAATCCAGAAGGTTCCTCAATTGAGTGGAAGACAACTTCCTTCTGCAAGTAATAGAGGAGCCAACAAGGAGAGGTGCCATGCTTGACCTCCTCCTCACCAACAGGGAAGGGCTGGTTGGGAATGCGACGCTCCAGGGCAGCCTTGATTGCAGCGATCATGAGACAGTCGAGTTTGAGATACTCAGGACAGTGAGAAGACTGTGCAGCAAGCTCACTGCCCTGGACTTCAAGAGAGCAGACTTTGGCCTCTTCAGGAACCTGCTCAGTAAGGTTCCATGGGATACAGCCCTAGAGGGCAGGGGGGCCCAAGACTGTTGGTTGATATTCAAGGATCACCTGCTGTAAGCTCAGGAGCAATGCATACCAACTAGAAGGAAGTTCAGCAGGAGGGACAGGAGACCTCCTTGGATGGATAAGGAACTGCTGAGCAAAATTCGAAGGAAAAAAGAGGCTTATAAAAGGTGGAAGCAAGGTCAGGCGGCCTGGGAAGAATTCAGGGATGTTGTCCGGGAAGCTAGGGACCAGGTTAGGAAAGCTAAGGCCCACTTAGAATTAAACGTGGCTAGGGATGTTAAGGATAACAGGAAGGGATTTTACAGGTACATTGCCAATAAAAGACAGGTTAGGGACACCGTGGGCCCTCTCCAGAAGCTATCGGGAGAACTGGCTACCCTGGATTTGGAGAAGGCTGAGGTTCTTAATGACTTCTTTGCCTCAGTCTTTACCGGCAAATGCTCTGACCACACCACCCAAGTCTTGGAAGGCAGACGCGGGGACGGTGAGGGTGGGGACCCTGGGCCCACTGTGGGGGAGGATCTTGTTCGGGACCACCTTAGGAACCTGAATGTATACAAGTCCATGGGACCGGATGAAATCCATCCGTGGGTCCTGAAGGAGCTGGCAAATGAAGTTGCTAAGCCACTGTCCATCATATTTGAAAAATCATGGCAGCCAGGTGAAGTTCCCGATGACTGGAGAAAGGGAAATATAACCCCCATTTTTAAGAAGGGGAAAATGGATGAGCCGGGGAAGTACAGACCAGTCAGTCTCACCTCTGTGCCTGGCAAAATCTTGGAGCAGATTCTCCTGGAAGGCATGCTGAGGCACATGAAAAACAACAAGGTGCTTGGGAACAGCCAGCATGGCTTCAATAAGGGGAAATCCTGCCTGACCAATCTGGTGGCCTTCTATGATGGGGCTACAGAACTGCTGGACAGGGGCAGAGAAGTTGATGTCATCTACCTGGACTTGTGTAAAGCCTTTGACACTGTCCCACATGACATCCTTCTCTCTAAGTTGGAGAGACATCAGTTTGATAGGTGGACAACTCGGTGGATAAAGAACTGGCTGGATGGCCGCACGCAAAGAGTAGTGCTCAGTGGCTCAGTGTCCAGCTGGAGAACAGTAACGAGTGGTGTCCCCCAGGGATCGGTGTTGGGACCGGTCTTGTTCAACATCTTTGTGGGTGACATGGACAGTGGGATTGAGTGCGCCCTCAGCAAGTTTGCCGATGACACCAAGCTGTGTGGTTCGGTTGATAAGTTGGAGGGAAGAAATGCCATCCAGAGGGACCTTGATTCAGAGCAGCCCTGCAGAGAAGGACTTGGGGGTGTGGGTTGATGAAAAAATGAACATGAGCCGGCAGTGTGCACTTGCAGCCCAGAAGGCCAACCGTATCCTGGGCTGCATCAAAAGGAGTGTGACCAGCAGGTCGAGGGAGGTGCTCCTGCCCCCTTTACTCTGTTCTCGTGAGACCTCACTTGGAGTATTGTGTGCAGTTCTGGTGTCCTCAACATAAAAAGGACATGGAACTGTTAGAACAAGTGCAGAGGAGGGCCACGAGGATGATCAGGGGACTGGAGCACCTCCTGTATGAAGATAGGCTGAGAAAATTGGGGCTGTTCAGCCTGGAGAAGAGAAGGCTGCGTGGAGACCTCATAGCAGCCTTCCAATACCTGAAGGGGGCCTATAGGGATGCTGGGGAGGGACTCTTCATTAGGGACTGTGGTGTGAGGACAAGGGGTAATGGGTTTAAACTTAAACAGGGGAGGTTTAGATTGGATATGAGGAAGAAATTCTTTACTGTGAGGGTGGTGGGGCCCTGGAATGGGTTGCCCAGGGAGGCTGTGGATGCTTCATCTCTGGCGGCGTTGAAGGTGGGGGTGGATATAGCCTTGGATGGCATGGTTTAGTGGGAGGTGTCCCTGCCCATGGCAGGGGGGTTGGAACTCGATGATCTTGAGGTCCTTTCCAACCCTAACTATTCTATGATTCTATGATTCTAATATGTCTGTCAGTGTGCCACTCTGCAGAGAACAATAGCTGAATAACTATGACAAAGAACTGTCTAATTAGTCTACATTTTTCAAAGAATAACTGCCTATCAACCAGTTAAACCATCTCTCTGGAAACACATTTCCTAGGGCAGCAATTGAAATTACAGGTATGCTCATGTGGATCCCTGATAAATATATCTTTCTCAAAAGCTGTCCTGTTTCTATTGTTTTGTAGAAAAGTATATTTTCGGGACTATTTTATATTTGACAAGTAGTGCATAAAATTAAGGAAACTTGAGGGGTTTTCAGGGTTCCAGCAAGAATACTGTGCAACCAACGTACAGTAGTTCATTTCAAATAACAAGGCCGATGACTTGTTTTACCGCAAATGGCAAATGTTCCTCATTTAGAACAGTTTAAAACACTGCTGTTAGTTTTTCAGAAGACATAAAGCACATGCATTAACAGTGGCATGAACAGAATGGCATGACGTTGAAGCAAAAGGGATTAAATATTAATACTGTCACTCCAGGTAAAGGTGGAAGCTATTTTTGGATCTTCCTTTTCAACTGTGCTTCAAGCAATAATGTATTCATTACCAGACTCCATGGAGACTTTTGCTCAGTAAAACTTCCTCAGTTTGTAGTGGTACAGAGGTAAAAATACCTTAGAAAACATAAAGCATATTTCAATAAATATTAGTATCTTTAGCAAAGCTCAGAGGCAATATTTTCCAATACCTCATTATGTATCATATCTTCTTATTCTAACAGTAATCAGGTACCAGGGAAGGAACAGACCTGAAACTGGGATAAAGAACTAAATTAGAGATGCTGCATACCTGCTTTGTTCTAGTTATATCCCCGAAAATCAGTCTAATATGATGTAATCAAGAAACTGCTAAGAACATAACAGAGAACTCTGCTTATTTATTGGGCATTGGTTTTTATATGACTTAGACTTGCATAACTTGGCTCTTCATGTAGTGCGATTTGTATGCTGTGATTTACTAATCACTCTTAGTTAATTTCTATTTTTGTTAAGGCCAAGGTTTTACAGCCTTAAAGTTTACAAACTGAGGACATTTGCATGTTCAAACTTACCAGGACTATCAGTAATGGAGCTCTCTAGCAAATGTTTATTCTCTTGTCATTATCACTCAAAGCACTACGATGTTTAACCAAAGGCTACTAACATTTGCTAGGAAAAAGTGAGGTGTTTCTGCTTTAGCAGAGAAAGGCTAATTGCCGTGTTTGGCTTTCCAATATATATATGCAGAAATAAAAATTTCTGCTCATTTTAGTAGGCTTTTGAAGTACAGACCTGTTCTGAAGATTACACACTAGAAGCCAAAAAATCTCTTGCTTTTGCCATCTGAAGTGGCAGACATCACATGTGGGGCTTTTGTGTTCATTTGCCATTCATTACTGGAAATCTCTTAGTGTCAACCTTCGGCAGTATTTGTGTCACTATCTGTGAAGGAAGAATCCTGATTTTCTTTCAGATTTTCACTATGCAAAAGATACCACAGATGGTATTACACATGGGAAAGAAATGCACTAAGCTTAATTAAATTGGTAATTATTCTACTATAAGACCTTAGATGAACATTTGTCAAAATATTATGTTCATTCCTTTTGAAAAAAAAAAAAAATGCGAGCAACTTCAAATATTGCTTTTTAAACGTATTTAAGTTTTCTCTTGGATAGCTTCAAAAATTTCAAAAAATATCCCTTTAGTTATATTGCAAGTATACAGTACAGTATTATAATTACTCTTAATTGAGAACTAGGAAATGCTTTGTAGTTGTTTATATATGTTTATCATGTGCAAGATCATTCAAAACATAATTTAATAATAATGAATGGTCTGTGGGAAGAAAACGCAATATTTAGTTTGCAATAGTGAAATAACTAGTTTCCACTACTCCTCTAATACTCGTTACTGACTAGTAAATTATTAAACCCAATTTGAACTCTCTTTCCTGGATTTCGAGGGAATAATAAAGTATTGCTCAGTAAACATCAGTCTGCTTCAGACTTTATTTATCAGTATTTTGCAATTAATTTAATTTACTTCAAGATAAATGGGTATGAAATTCAGAAGAAAGCATCTTCTCCCTACCTTCACCTTTCATTTTAGTTTTTAGGGCAGTATTTTGGCTACTGGTTGCCTGGCCTGACCAATAAAACCTTCCAGAGTAAAGTGTTTTGTAGAACCTTGGCCAGCATCGGGAAGCTGATACTCAGAATCAAGTTCCTGGCTCTGCCAAGACACTTCCCCAGCTGTCTCCAAAAGGTGTCAAAAACAAACGCTTCCTTTTCTCAGACTTTGCTGTATTCATATCAGCTCTCACTGAAATCAATCCAGACTTCAATATATGCTGTTTGGTTAAGGTTGAGTGCTTTTCCAAACAATGGGATTTTTATTACATGATAATAGCCCTTTCTATTTTTCAGACAATTGATAAAAAAGAATTTAGAAAGGTTGTTGATTATTTTGAACTAAGCAAGTTTTCTTCCATAGAAAGCCATGAAAAGGATCAACTTTGCTTGGCAATATATTCATTTTTAGAAGGCGTGTTGCCACCAAGAAGATAAACGACATAGACAATCTGTGTCAAAGTTATTTCCTTCCTGGGGCTATAACACTAGGTAGTCTCTATATTGACAAATAAAATAGGTCACATTATGCCATATGTATAAAAATGTTAGCAAAGAAGAAACTTCCAAGGAAGGCCTCATAAATACTGCAGGAGAAAAATGCATTATCCCTTTCCTGTGACAGAAGCTAGAACCCCCTTTGCAGCTCCATGTGAAGCGCTGAACTCATTTCCACTTGAATCCAGTTATGAGAATTGATGGAATAGTGAAAGTGGTGACACACATTTTCTCTCACAGTTGAAAGTATCACAATTATATATAAGATGTTGCGGAGTTCCCCTCCAGACCGATTGTACACTTACTGCTAATCTATTACTAGAGAGTTTGCTTTTCTTTTTCTGTGCTCATTCCCCCAAACTAATAAAATTTCTTCTAAAACTTAACTTAGACCACAGCTCTTGATTTAGAGCCATTACCACAGGTATTTCTGAGGCTCTGTCAGCACTGTAATTGCAAACTCCAAGCTTCATTTTTGTTAAGCAAAAATCCAGAACTTAGGTTCCTTTGTCATTTATCAGCTTGCATGCTGAGTTACAGTTCTTTGTAGATGGGTACTCACTCATCAAGTTGTCAGCACAGAACCGTGGATATTAATTGAGCAGGGATTTATCTGTGAAGCATACCATCAAACCAAGGAGTAAAATAGTATAGCTTTTGTTTAAAAGGGTGTGCTATTCAATTAAACACTTCTCAATGAGACAAATTCACTTTTCCGAGCAAAGTATGAAAGTATGAGAAAATTATATCATTTTTCTCCTCATTATGCATTTTCTTCTTTTCTAACTTTAACAGCAGTGATGAGAGCTGTTCTTGTCTCTTTGCCTCCTGTGGTTATTTCTTTTATGAAGATTATAAACCTTAACCTGAACTTCTTCCAGACTGAACTCTTCATTGCACTACTCTATTCTTCACAAGCCAAATTTTCAGGAGAATGTATGTCTCTCCTGTGCCAGTCTTACTGACCTAACTAGGTATGGACCATGCTTACAGAGCACAAGCTATACCCGGCTTGTAAAGGTTGTGGCTAAGAACAGATCTGCAGATCTATTCCTATGTATTCTCCTTACACCAGAGAAGACCAGAATTAAAGACTAACTTCACAGTAAGTTGGCATCCCTATGTCACATCTTCAAGCAAGAACCTGAGCTGAATCAGACAGGAGCCTTACAACTGCTGCCACTCTGCGTGTTTCCAACCATAGGGAGCAGAGGTTGCCTTCATCCTTTGTGCCCAATCATGCTTCAGGAGACTTCCTGATGTTCCAGCTGGGCTCCAGAGCATCACCACTCCTGGGTTACCCACTTGATCACAGGCTGACAACAACCCTCTACTCAGATCAACACAGTTTGAGGCCCTTAGATGTCATTGAGCTAGGAATATGGCCAAATTTTAAGACACTACCAAAAGGAAACACCAATAAAAAAATCGTTCACTGCCTAAGCAGTGAGAACACTGATGCATAGTTTCTGGTGGTTCTGTGTGAACCCAGCCTTCCCCACATTTCCTTCCACCAACCTCATGTCATACTCCCACTGGTTGGTGTAGGCTAGGACCAGCCTCAAGCTACCCATGTCTCTGATGTCTGATAGCAGGACATACTTTACTATTATATCTTGTACTACTACTACTACTACTACTACTACTACTACTACTACTAATAATAATAATAATAATAATAATGTAAAAGCAATTACAAAGAAAAATACTACAGAAGAAACATTTTTTCGGTGAATATGAGGATGAAGTAGACAGCGAACATAAGAACCTGTAAAGTGCCATCACTGCAAAGGAGTTTCTGAACAGAAAATTAAATAGGTGAGGAAACTGCCTTCTTGAGATGTTTCTATGCTCTTATTACAGAATCAGCACCAATCAATTTAAATATCAGAGGGTTTCGCATATATGTAAATTGCTGATGTTGTAATAGGGGGGAAAAGAAGCGCCTTAGTGTAGGTGAAAGAGGAGAAAGGCACAGCATTTCTTAAAATAGGAATTTTTGTACTGCATCAAGTTCTGGAGCAATTATCTCATCACTGGGGCCCATATTAGACTCTTCTAGCTTCCAACATAATTGAAAAGGTTTATCTTCCTACAAAGACAACCTTCACTGCACAAAGAACAATTCTCGCCATTTCGTCGAGTTTCTTTTTGGCTGCCACACAGTAGACCACAGATAGCTGCTGCGCTGCAGTACCCAGTGAGGTTTAAGCCTTTTCTTCAGGGACCAGTGGCATGTACACTTCTGCAATTGCACTGTGTCATTAAAAGGAGAATAAGCGTCGATGTACATTGCACTGGCACATATCTTAGATGGGAAAAAGGTGTTCATTGCAAAATTGGGTTTGTGATCCATTCAGTTCCTCAGAGATACACCTGGTATTAGCCTACATAGTTACCTCAACCTCTATTTTTGCTTCCAGGGTACAGCTGTAATCATAGCTGTAATATACTGTGCTAAAAATCACATGGTAGAGGTCTGCACTAGAGAATACACGCTTGCTCGTAAAATGCTCTGGAGATTGAAGCAATCAGTATAGATACAGAGAATTACCTGCTGGCTTTGCAAATGGTTACCTTTTGGCTTACTGACTCACGCAAGACAATAACGAAAAACTGCCTCCACTTGCAGTCAAGGAGAAATATGCTTTACACTCAGGGATCGTGGAAACACTCACGTTTGGATTTGAGGCCAGTTTAAGCTTAATGATCAAGTTTAAAATCAGACTGCAGAAAATTTGAGTATCTAAATTTGATAAAAATTTGAGATCTAATGATATTGAAATAACAATGTATGATATATTTGAATCATAGAATAGGTAGGGTTGGAAAAGACCTTAAGATCATCTAGTTCCAACACTCCTGCCATAGGCAGAGACACCACACACCAGACCATGTCATCCAAGACTCAGTCCAACCTGGCCATGAGCACTGCCAGCAATGGAGCATTTACCACTTCTTTGGGCAACTTGTTCCAGTGCCTCACCACCCTCACAGTAAAGAACCTCTTCCTTATATCTAATCTGCACTTCGCCTGTTTAAGTTTGAACCTGCTAGCCCTTGTCATATCACTACAGTCCCTAATGAAGAGTCCCTCTCCGGCATCCTTGTAGGCCCCATTCAGATACTGGAAGGCTGCTATGAAGTCTCCACACAGCCTTTTCTTATCCAGGCTGAGCAGCCCCAACTTTTACAGCTTGTTGTGTGCTCCTTTGCCCAAACTGTAGCTGTGCCTGGGATTGCCCCAACCCAGGTGTAGGACCTTTCACTTCTCATTGTTGAACTGTTAAACATTTTGCACAAGTCCAGGTAGATGACATCAACTGCTCTACCCCTGTCCAGCAGTTCCATAGCTCCATCATAGAAGGCCTCCAGATTGGTCAGGCAGGGTTTCCCCTCAGTGAAGCCATGCTGGCTGTCACCAAGCACCTTGTTGTTTTTCATGTGCCTTAGCATGCCTTCCAGGAGAATCCGCTCCATGATTTTGCTTGGCACAGAGGTGAGACTAACTGGTCTGTAGTTCCCTGGCTCATCCATTTTCTCCTTCAAGAAAACGGGGGTTTTATTTCCCTTTCTCCAGTCATCGGGAACTTCACCTGCCTGCCATGATTTTTCAAATATGATGGATAGTGGCTTAGCAGCTTCATTCACCAGCTCCTCCAGGACCTGCAGATGTATTTCATCAGGTCCCATGGACTTGTGCACATTCAGGTTCTTAAAGACGGTCTTGAACCAGATCCTCTCCTTCAGTGGGCTCAAGGTCTTCATTCTCATAGTGTCCTGTTTCTGCTTCCTCCCTGCCTGTCTCCTGCATGGCAGAGCATGGGACTGAGAAAGTCCTTGATTGGGGCAAGCATTTCTTAGCAACAACTAAAAACATCGGTGTTACCAGCATTGTTCCCAGGCTGAAAATCAGAAACACAGCACCGCACCAGCTACTAAGAAGGGGAAAAAATGACTGCTACTGCTGAACTCAGGACACCTTTGCTCAGAAGGAGGACTTTGAAGGATCTACTACCATGGATCACTTGTGTCTGCGCAGGGTGCACACCACAGTCCTGCGGCTCCCTGTAGTAGTTCTTCCCTGGGAGCATCGACAGAGCTTGCAAGTAGTGGAGAGTTCTAAGAGCCTTCAGGGATCATACTTGTATTTTCTCTGTTTTCATCCAGGTCACTTAGATCAACACGTCATTCATTAAAAACGTGTCTTTTTTTTTTTTTCTTGTTTTTACTGCAGCTCTTCCTACACAGCATCTAAAACTACAGTAGTCTTGGGTTTACTATCAAAAAGTGATACTAGGATAGCAAAAGATTACATGCAGTGATATACGTTCAAGAACTGTGTGTTACAATCCCTGAAGTATACTTATGTAGTGCTAGGCAGGCTCTTCTTGACACGTGTCAGTTTCTGAGGTTCGGGTTAATTATGCAGAGGCAAGCAGCAAACTTAATCCCTCTGTACTCCTGTCTACGGTACTTATTTTATATTTCTGAGCAAGTCTGGGAAAAGGGGAAAAGGCAGGTTCAGCACGTGCTTTTTAATGCTTTTACCTTCCTGTAGCAGGTACTGTGAGCACACAGCTTAGAGCCGTTCCAGGCAAAGAAAACAAACTGCAGCATAAAGGACAAGGCTGCTGCACAGCAGTTGTGCTTTGCTTACATGGCGCTGGGCCTAATGCCTTTGGTTGGGAAGAGAGGCCTCTTGTGCCCCGGGAAGCCTCCTTGGGACCTCCTACAGGGAACAATACCAGTCATTAGATGTGAACAAGGACATCAGATGGAAAAGGAGTTTTGTTAAAGTGCCGTGTTATGACATTTGCTATTAGCCCTGGGAAAAGAAGGCACAGGACTATGTGCTTGAATCCTCAGAGTCCTCTGTGTTGGATAAAAGGCTTCTGTCTACCCTGAGGATATAAACCCATCCACCTTTAATGTTGCAAATACAAGCTTTATAGCTCTCTTTGAGATCCAGGCAGTCTCTAATGAAGAAGCTGAGGAATTTAATGTTCTTCCTTTTGGCTCTTGAGAGCAGTTACCCCCTCACTATTACATATGCTATGTAGAACTTTACTTAGCAAACTTCCTAAGCGCAGCTTAAATCCCAAACTGCTACAAGCACTGTCAGCATAAATCAGGACAGATAGAGGCTTTTCACTAAATCACAGCATAGGCTTTCAGAAGTAGCTCAGGGAGCCATTCACAGATGGGAGGAAATCAGACTTAGCTGAGCCTTTCTGCAGTTTCTTGCTCCCAGGAAGAGTGAAGTGCCAAGTGAAGGATCAGGGCTGATGTCTGTAATTTAGGAGCAGGAGTTTTAGAAGTAAGAAGGCCTCTCGATTGTTTAGTGTGGATAGATTGTGCTGGATTATTGTTTCCCCTCTTCTCTTGTCTAAACTTCACAAAGAGACAGGAGCCAGTAGATTTGCCACGCATTTGTGATGTTTCACATGTACAAACTTCCTGAAATTATGAGATGAAAATCTGCAGAAGGATAATATGCTCACTTTTTAGCCCCAAAACCCGTTACAAGGGGCCAAAATTGCTTCTTTTGTTAATGGAAATAATACAGTGTTTAATATTAAAACTATTTTATTCTAAATCTGGTAGCTCCAGTCAGTCCTATTTGTACATAATTTGGTGATCTAATTTCTTTCACTTGCCTGTTTCAGTGAATTTCACTGTCTGATTAAGCTGTAAGAGTCAACAACAACAAAAAATCACTTCAGTGAATTTACCATTGATCTATTTTGAGCTCATACAAATCATTGGCATCAAATTTCTTAGTGGCCCAATTTGTTAACCAGCAAGAGTTTTGCTGAGCCTAGCAATTGTCACTGACATCCGATAACATATTTAGGTATTTGCCTTCCCTCATTTCTATCATTTTTGATACATAACATTTTGTAATACCTCTTAAATTGGGCCATCCCTTCCACTATAGCTTCTTCATTAACAGTCTACCAGCTTAAATAAACTGTATCTTTTATATTCTCTGACTACTTTAAATTTACAGTTTCTTCTTTCCTCCCCCTTCTCACAGAAGAACATCATATTTTGACTCATGCCTCCCATTTACATCTCCCAAACTGCAAGAGCTCTTCACTGCTGTTTAAAATGTCCTCCAAGCCATCCATCATTTTAGGTCAGTGGCGCAGTGAAGGAGGTGCAGCAGAGCTCTTTGACTGCACTGAAGTCACTATAGTGCTGGGGCAGTTGATAGAAGAAGCAAAAGACATGCAGCATAACAAATAACAACCCACCAGATTGATTACTGCAATTGAGAATATTAATGTCTTAAATTAAATACATCTGACAGTATCCTCAGCTATTTATCACTTTTGATGCTGGGCTATACTTACCTTCAGAATAGGCTATGACAGCGGGCAGTATAATAACTGAGATGGAGAGAGCCCTGGTCCAAACAGGGGGAGAGAAGGGGAAGGGGAAGGAAGGACTGTGCAGCCATTCAACTGTACAGCACAGATACCAATAGAGAAATACGTTTCATGCTAATAGAAAGAATAAAGCATACTTCTCTCTGCTGATAAACCTATGTTTGGTTGTCACTTGGATTTCCATAAAAAAACAACACAACTAATTTGCCTGCCCTGTGTTTCACATATGTCCCATGCATTTAACCTGTCATGACTAAAGGGTATAGAGTCCTGGGATATTTTCTCCTCATCCAAAAGTTACTACAATGTAACGTATTTGAAGTCATGAAATGAGACAATTGCTATTACTCAAACGTATTTCTAAAGCATACACACTTTTCCACAATGGTTATTTGCACCTTATTACCTCCAAGCTAGTTCTGCTTTAAAGTGATGCATAAGTAGCATTTGCTTTTATATATAAATATATTTCTGTATGCAGGCAATATTTCCCCTTAAGATTAGGGGAGAGATTCTGAGGTTGATGTCCAGCTGATATACTGACCCCATCGAACGCGTAGGAAGCTGTCTATTTCAGGCTTTGGGATTTGCCATAGCTCTAAAAAGATGACATTCTTATTGTTCCTACCCAGAATGAGGAAAATCGGCATATTATTTGAACAATAATCTTACTCCTCCATGCATCTAGATCGTCTCCTGTTTATCTTTCATGCCTATTTGTACTTGTATAACACAGGACCAGATTCTGGCTGCCTAATCAGCTTGCGTGGGATGCTGCTTTCCTAGTAGCTTCATCAAAATAAACGAATCTACCAGAAGCGCTAATGAGTAAGAGTAAATAAAGCACCCTCCCATCCATCATTCACATCTCATGAAAGCAGAAGCAAAAAATTTATCAGGAAGCACTGGTGAGAAAAGAACAAAACACCTATATGAGTACAGAGCTGCCCTTGTCTGTACATTTTCATTTCTGCGTAAGTATGCAGAAATTTATCTGCATATTTTAGTTGCAGTTGTGGAGATAGAGAATAAGGAGCAGACAGGTGTAGTTTACGGGGTGGGTGGAATCCTCTTTGATTGCAAAATCAATTTGTTCTAAGTTGATGTATAATTTTTGTTAAAAACTGAGGTTGATCGAGGTTTTTGCCTACGCTTTAAATACTGCCAATGTGATGAGGATTATGTATTTGTGCAAGATTGGCTAGCAAATCCTCTGAGCCACTACCATATTTTTTTAAAAACATACTTTTCTGCAGCAGCCGGATGCCTTATGAAGAGGTGATGGAGAGTAAGTAAGGACACCTGTTGCTAAAAAATAATAGAAACTCACTTCTTTGTCTGTCTGTGTCTTCCTTAGCCTGGCCTACACTGTAGCATTCCTGTCAAGAGCTGACACAGCATCTAAAGAGAACAATCAAATTGCTATATTGAAAGAATGGATGTTATTGAAATAATTGATTGAATTGACACCATTTCCTTGTCTTGGTGCTCTCATTCTAACTTTAGTCAAATGGGAAGAGTTTGCATAATTTCTGTTTATACAGTAATCTTCATGCTTCCTTTTGTTGTCATTACATTTTTTATCAGGCAGATAGAATTCTGAGCCCTTTTGTTCTTATTACAATTTATTAGATGAATGGATTAATCATGTGCCAGTGTCTGGTCTCTTATGATCTTTGCAGGAAGAACTAGCCAATACCTCTCTGACCAAGGAGGGGTGGGTGGCAGTCCGGTATTATAGTTGGCTTTTTATAGCCTCATTTCTGAAGGATGTCATGAGTTTCAAAACAATGAACATTTGACCTCAGGCAATGCCTCCTCAAGGGACATGTCACATCTGGCTGTTGCAGTCACCATGATGGAACATGACACAACCAAACAACTGGTGGTAGCATGTTACACAGGAAATCTGGTGAAAGGGAAGCTTCCTCTGGGTGCACCTGAGCAAAGCCTTTCTTGTCCCTCACATCTGGAGTGTATGTTCCCTAGAAAGGAACATGAGTCTAACATAAAAGCAATAGAACCACCAAGGTGCACTAGTAGGTTCTGCAATTTTTTTCCTTTAGTGATTCAGAAACTTGACTAAAGGTTTTGTTAAAGAAGAATATAAAAAGCTCACTCCTTGAAATGCAGATTTGAGAAAACCAGCAAGAATCTCACCTTTATTTTGTAAAGATACACAAAATCTAGGCATTCACACACCTTTTCCTCAACTGCAGTTTAAACCATAACTATTGTAATAGTCTTCAAAAAATGTCTGCATTGAAATTTCTGTCTGCCAGAGAAGGGGCAATGGATGGAAAGCATCTTATGCTACATCTGAATAAGTCACTCAAGATTTCTTTGATATCCAGTGAAGATTCATTGCTCCCTAAAGCAGGTATTTAAAACAGGTCTGATGATGCATGCTGTAGAAGTACATGCGCACAGTGTTTCTCCTTGAATAGAAAGGGACAGCTAAAAAGTATAGGTGAAGCTCTATATAGTCAGATGAGATGGATCCTACCACAGAGTATTACTATGACCTGATCCCATTCCAGAAATGAAGAGGGAAATTTCACCTTCACACATATTATCCATTCACACATGGAAATCTAGGAGCCAGATTCAAACTCCTGCTCTTTCACTGAGCCTAGCACATTAAAATCCTATTTTCAGTGAGAATTGCTGGGAGTTTTACCAAACCGAAGAGAAAATGCCGAAGGCAAAAGAGAGAAAAATATACTTTTTCATTTTTATTCTGCATTTATTTTCAAGGTAGTAATCCTAGCTGGAGTTAAGCCTTAGCACACTCTTAATTTTGGAGAAGGCAAGGCAAAGCTTAAACCTAAATTGGAGCTCATATCTAAACATTTGGAAGGAAAGCCTTTGCTTTGGATTTACATAAATTTAGGATTCACCATGCTTAGAAAGATCATCACTGCCAGAAGAACAGCTCTAAGGGAAGTAGTTTAAGTAGTTTCCTATACTAGCTTATATCAGAGACAAAAGCAATATTACAACTTTGAAATAAATATGCAATGATTGTGTTTAGGTTCCAGTGTATAGCTATGACTTGTTAAACAGATCATCGCTTTCTGTGTTCTTGCCAGAATCTCTACTCCACCCTCTTCCAAGCTTCCTCATCTACAAATACCACATACAGACTTTCCAACCATGTTGGTGTGTCATTATCTTGGAGTCTACACAGCTGCAGTGTCTTCTCCTGTGTGTGCTCCTCCTATGGCATCCTGGAATATACTTTTCATCTTTGTTGCATACAGAAGTGCATCAGTCCTGCAACCTGCTCCAAGTACACATGTCTGTCACTGCACACAGTCCTTTTTCCCAGCTGCCACTTTCACAGGGATGCAGGGATAAAAGCAGCCCCAGAACAAGAGGGCCATGCCTTCCACCTAGGCACCTTCAAAACAGAAGAGCTGGAGAGAAGGTGCTCCCCGAGGGGCAGCAAGGGTTAGGTCAGGTATCAGCACTGCAAAGTAAAACCAAAACATGAGCTCTAATAAGAGACCTAAAATTCTTTCTGCTCCATAGCAATCATGTCTGGGACACACACTTGCAAGATTCCCTGGCTTCAGTAAGTTCTTTCATGATCCTATGAAATATAGAAGATGATATAAAATAAGAATTTAATAAAGAAGCACTCTCCCAGTATGATCCTAATCTCAGCAATTTAGCAGAAAACATGCGTATATTGGAAAGGAGTGGAGTCATACTTTGCCTTAATCAATACTGTCTCCAGGCGGCATCTGAGTAATAATTAAATGCAAAAAATATGTCTTTGAGTAATGCTAGGGTTAATATTTTATGCATGGTAGGATTGAAGAAGGAACAGTATTATTTGCCTACCAAGTCAGACAAAATTGACCTATGCAGAATATTTTATACGTAAAGAAAGAAACATGTTGCTTACTATTGGGTAAAAATAAGATTCACATCACTAGAATACTAGGAATAATCTAATTTGCATCATAGATCATGTCACCTTAATTACAGTATATTTGAAAGGTACATAATATAGTCTTGTTCTCTGTCATAGGAAACTGTTGGTTTATTTACTGTCACTAGTGGGCACATGTTCCATGTTATGCTCCTGGAGCTTCAACTAAAACAGACAGCTAATACCCCATAAAGCTATTTAACTGCATTATGTAAGAAGCAGTCTGAATAGAAGAATTCATTGTGAATAAGATGAATCACTGCCAATATTATCAAGTCTTAAAGTGTCTCTGTTGTCGATTAAATTACACTGTCACCTTAAAAAAATCACCTTCTGTAGGGAAACTTTTGGACACCTCAGATGCTGGTATCTTCTGGCCCCTACTGTCTTCCCATGTGCACTTTCCTGACTTCTGCTAAAGATTACTTTGTGTTCTGGATCCATCAATTATAGTGACACCTGTCCCCGTTTTATACTGTATCTGACAAGCAGAGTGAATCCTGTTCTGGAGTGACTAATGCACCCACGAGCTCAGTGTCTGGGTCCCTCAAGGACTTCGCCTCTGCTGTGAAGGGATTTTTCACCTCCAGTACCTTGGCAACTTTCTACTACACAGTTTGCTTTGGAAATACCACAAATAGCGAACTGCTGTTATTTTTTCCCCTACACATGCTGTTAGATTTTTAGGAATACAACTATCGTCACAACTTTTTCAAAATCTAGTACCTCACAGGTACACGCTTACCTCCTTATTTAATTTATAATCTGATGCAGTTTACTTGTTCAGCAAAAGCTAAGCATTTTGTTTGTCCCTTCACACTAAATTCCACCCACCACGGAGCCACTAAGTCAGTTTACACTGTAGTTGAGCACAATGTTCTGCATTCGTAAAATAACCTCAGGACTGTTTCATTTGACAGTTGAGACCGATAAGAAGAGCACACTGCATAAGGTGAAGGAAGACTTTGACTTGCGGTTCCTCTTGATACTTATCTCTGTGTAGCCATCGAAGTGTTACTAACGTACGTTTCTTGTTTCTCAGCAGTAAAAGAAAATGCATCTTGAAACACTATGTTCCATAATTGAAAATGACAGCATGTATTTTGAAGGTATGATGATCCTGCTTGCCTTGGAAGAGGCACGTAACTCCTACATCCCCAGCCTCATAGCTGGCTCGTCTTTTGAAATTGGGTTGTCACAGGATGGAAGTTTGAGTGGCACTGCAACACTCATGTGCAATTACAGTGTTCTCACAGTTTTCAAGGCTGTGCTGTGCTAACGTGCAAATTAATAGCCAAATGGGATTTTCAGGAAGACATCTGTAATTACCCTATACAAGGCAAAGATAGCTTCACTTATTTTGGCTTTGAATCAACAAGGTATTTAATCACACACATATTTTTGAGCATGAGACTGTAATAATTAATTTCAAGTGGAAAGATAAGGAAACACTTAACCACTTGCTAGATCAGGGCCATGAATTGCACTATAAATTAGGAACATACTCACGCCTTTCCATATCGTAATTTAAGTAACGGCAAGCGAACTGGTCAAGAAATGGGGTCTTCTGGGGAAAAAATCAAACAACTCAATAGTGGAAAGAGGGGTGGGGTGGACAACCTGTGGGAAAATATGAACATCTCAACGTGGTTGACTGAGATTCCTGTGCAATGATCTCATCCCATTCACATCTGCAAGTAACTGATGACTACACCCTTCATGCACAAAAGAAACCTCTGAAGATTTGCAGGACTTATAAGATTAAAGACAAGACTTTAACTCAGGTATAGAGCCACTCACCCTCTTGAAAACATGCAGCCCTACAGTAGATCCTCCGCTGATATAAAATTAAATGCTTCTGAAGCAGGATCAAATCATGCTATCCAGGAATCTGCAGTGGAGCTTAATAAAACTGGGGGAGAGGGAGAGAAGGGAAAGACAATGAGATAATAACAAGACTTTGTTCCAGGAAAACTTTAACATCATAGCTTTACAAGAAAATTTATGGGTAGGCAGATGCTCAGTAACACAGACAAGAAGTAAACAAACAAGCAAAAACCAAAAAGCAGCACAGTGAGAAAGTACAGGTTGCTGAAATATTTGTGTAAGACATTTCAATATCCTTGGCAGGTATTTCCAACATTGCTGAAGCTGAACAGGTAATCTGAGAACCTCCACTCATATACTTACTGGAAAAGGGACTGAGAAGTTGAAGAATTTAATTCTGATTAGGGTGCTCCGACATTAACAAAGAATTTCTTGTCCGCGTGGGGGCAGGGGGGTTGGAACTAGATGATCTTAAGGTCCTTTCCAACCCTAACTATTCTATGATTCTATGATTCTATGATTTGAACCACCCTGATATCTGTTGGAGGGACGGTATGTCCCGACACAAGCAATCCAGAAGGTTCCACGATTGAGTGGAAGACAGCTTCCTTCTGCAAACAATAGAGGAGCCAACAAGGAGAGGTGCCATGCTTGACCTCATCCTCACCAACAGGGAAGGGCTGGTTGGAAATGTGACGCTCCAGGGCAGCCTTGATTGCAGTGATCATGAGATGGTCAAGTTAGAGATCTTCAGGACTGTGAGAAGAGCGTGTCGCAAGCTCGCTGCCCTGGACTTCAAGAGAGCAGACTTTGGCCTCTTCAGGAACCTGCTCAGTAAGATTTCATGGGATATAACACTAGAGGGTAGGGGGGCCCAAGACTGTTGGTTGATATTCAAGGATCACCTGCTACAAGCTCAGGAGTGTTGCGTCCCTACTAGAAGGAAGTCCAACAGGAGGGCCAGCAGACCGCCTTGGATGGATAAGGAGCTGCTGAGCAAAATTCGAAGGAAAAAAGAGGCTTATAAAAGGTGGAAGCAAGGACAGGCGGCCTGGGAAGAATACAGGGATGTTGTCCGGGAAGCTAAGGATCAGGTTAGGAAAGCTAAGACTCATTTAGAAATAACTTGGCTAGGGATGTTAAGGATAACAGGAAGGGATTCTATAGGTACACTGCAAATAAAAGACAGACTAGGGATAATGTGGGCCCTCTCCAGAAGCTATCAGGAGAACTGGCTACCCTGGATTTGGAGAAGGTTGAGGTTCTTAATGACTTCTTTGCCTCAGTCTTCACCGGAAAATGCTCTGAAGATACCACCTAAGACTTAGAAGGCAGACGAAGGGACAGTGAGAATGAAGACCGTGGGCCCACTGTAGGAGAGGATCTGGTTCAAGACCATCTTAGGAACCTGAATGTGCAAAAGTCCGTGGCACCTGATGAAATCCATCCGCGGGTCCTGAAGGAGCTGGCAAATGAAGTTCCTAAGCCACTGTCCATCGTATTTGAAAAATCATGGCAGGCAGGTGAAGTTGCTGACGACTGGAAAAAGGGAAATATAACCCCCATTTTCATGAAGGGGAAAATGGATGAGCCGGGGAACAACAGACCAGTCAGTCTCACCTCTGTGCCTAGCAAAATCTTGGAGCAGATTCTCCTGGAAGGTATGTTGAGGCACACGAAAACCAACAAGGTGCTTGGTGACAGCCAGCATGGCTTCACTAAGGGGAAATCCTGCCTGACCAATCTGGAGGCCTTCTATGATGGGGCTATGGAACTGATGGACAGGGGAAGAGAAGTTGATGTCATCTACCTGGACTTGTGCAAAGCATTTGACACTGTCCTACATGACATCCTCGTCTCTAAGTTGGAGAGATATCAATTTGATAGATGGACCACTTGGTGGATAAAGAACTGGCTGGATGGCCGCACACAAAGAGTTGTGCTCAATGGCTCAATGTCCAGCTGGAGACCAGTAACGAGTGGTGTCCCTCAGGGACAGGTGCTGGGACCGGTCTTGTTCAACATCTTTGTGGGTGACATGGACAGTGGGATTGAGTGCACCCTCAGCAAGTTTGCCAAAGACACCAAGCTGTGTGGTTTGGTTGATACATAGGCAGGAAGGGATGCCATCCAGAGGGACCTTGACATGCTTGTGAGGTGGGCTGATGCCAACCTGATGAAGTTTAACCATGCCAACTGCAAGGTCCTACATCTGGGTCAGAGCAATCCCAGGCACAGCTACAGGTTGGGCAGAGAAGAGATTCAGAGCAGGCCTGCGGAGAAGGATTTGGGGGTGTTGGTCGATGAGAAAATGAACATGAGCCGGCAGTGTGCACTTGCAGCCCAGAAAGCCAACCGTATCCTGGGCTGCATCAAAAGGAGTGTGACCAGCAGGTCGAGGGAGGTGATCCTGCCCCTCTACTCTGCTCTCGTGAGACCTCACTTGGAGTATTGTGTGCAGTTCTGGTGTCCTCAACATAAAAAGACATGGAACTGTTGGAACAAGTCCAAAGGAGGGCCACGAGGATGATCAAGAGACTGGAGCACATCCCGTATGAAGATAGGCTGAGAAAATTGGGGCCGTTCAGCCTGGAGAAGAGAAGGCTGCATGGAGCCTTCATAGCAGCCTTCCAATATCTGAAGGGGGCCTATAGGGATGCTGGAGAGGGACTCTTCATGAGGGACTATAGTGATAGGACAAGGGGTAATGGGTTCAAACTTAAACAGGGGAAGTTTAGATTGGATATGAGGAAGAAATTCTTTACTGTAAGGGTGGTGAGGCCCTGGAATGGGTTGCCCAGGGAAGTTGTGAATGCTCCACCCCTGGCAGTGTTCAAGGCCAGGTTGGACATAGCCTTGGGTGGCATGGTTTAGTGGGAGGTGTCCCTGCCCATGGCAGGGGGTTGGAAGTAGATGATCTTAACGTCCTTTCCAGCCCTAATTATTCTTTGATTCTATGTTTCTATGACATAAGGATAAGGAGTATCTGGAATGACAGGGGTCCGGGATGGGCTGCAGTTAAACTAACTGATAAGTAGAAGGACAAGATGATTGTTATGCCTATGGTGTTAACGAACCAATTATGCTGGGATAAGCATCTACTGCGCATGCTTCGAAGGCTGCCAGAAGTGATGAAGACTGTTGGACGAAGTTAACGACCCCAAAGACCACAACCACAGTTTTGTACGCATGCGAGGGATGGGGAGGAGAACTGAAAGAATGTTAGGACGCTGTTGTGTCTAACATGAGCCTTTATAACAACAGTTCTTCAGTTTCCAACACCACCAAGTTGACCATGAGCCAGCAGTGCGTCCTTGCAGCAAAGGAGGAGTATGGTATCCTGGGTTGCCTTAGGAGAATTGTTGTCAGAATTCAAGGGTGGTGATAACTTTCACTCTACTCAGCACTAGTGAGGGGAGTATTGTGTCAGGTTCTGGTTCCTCAGTGCAAGACAGGCATGGACATACTGCAGAAAGTACAACAAAGAACCACTAAGTTGATTAAGAGACAGGAGTGTCTCAAATGAGGAAAGGCTGAGAGATCTGGGACTGTTCAGCCTGGAGAAGAGAAAGCTCAGGGGGAATCTCATCAGTGTATTTAAGAATATGAAGGGAGGGTCCAAAGCTCATTTCAGTGGTGCGCAGTGACAGGACAAGAGGCAATGGGCATAAACTGAAACACAGGACTTTGGCTCGAAACATCAGGAAACACATTTTCACTGTGAGGGTGACCGAGCACTGCACAGGTTGCCCAGGAAGGCTGTGGAGTCTCCATGCTTGGAAATACGCAAAAGCCCAGCTGGCTGCAGTCCTGGACAACTGGCTTTAGGTGGTGCTGCTCAAGCAAAGGACTTGGGCCAGAGGACCTTAGCCGTTCTGTGACTCTGCGCAGGCAGCGAGCAGCAGCCGCCGGCACGGCGAGACGGGGCCCCTGACCCGCCCAAGCTGGGCTGAGGTGGGCCCAAGCCGGGCTCTGACCCCGGCTCGAGCCTCAGCTCAGAGATGTGTGTCCTGACACCCCGGCCACGCGCTGAGACAAAACCCAAGGGAGTCTGCGGCAAGAGCCGCTCCAGCGTCTGCCACTGCCGACCCCCCTGTCCCCGGAGACCCCCCCATCCCTCACCAGCCTGCCGCCGCTCCCCCGCCCGCCCCGCGGAGCCGCTTCCCCCCCGCCCGCCAGGCGCCTGCAGGCGGGTCCCCGCCCCTCGCGGCAGCACAACCGCCTCTGCGACGGCCCCTGGTGACGGCCCCCTCCCAGCCCTGTGACGTCCCCTGGTGACGGCCCCGAGCACGGCTCTATGAGGCAGGGCGCTGCGGCGGGGCCTCAGGGCGGTCGCCGCCGCTGAGCGAGTGGCCGTGCTTGTCGAGGCGAGAGTGTCGGTGCCTCTTTGACCCCGCGTCGGGGGCTCAAGGCCGCGACCACTGGTCGATGGGAGCCCGGCTCCCCTGTGCCTTTCCTTGTCTTGCTCGCCCTTGGCTTTCCCACATCCTTTCCCTTGCCCTCGTCCTTGTTCTTGTGCTGTCCCCGGGGCCCAGCAGAGACCGCCGGGTGCCTCCTGCCGCTGGTCGCTCCCAGCAGCGCCGTGCCCGTGCCGCAGTATGCAGCGCAGCATGCAGAGGGTTGTGGCATTCTTCAGCAGGATGCGGCAGCGGTTACGCTCTGGAGGTGGCTCTGGGCAGCCCTCCACTGCCACCACCGCCTCCGCTGCTTGCGAGCTGCGAGAGGACAACTTGGGCAGGATGCACCGTGCAGCTGCCCATGGCGACATGGCGAGGCAGAGACCGTGGCGCTGGTGGCTGAAGAGAGGCGGCGCTGACACGCGAGACATTGAGAAGCGGTGAGGGGATTGTGGGCTACTGATGGAACACCTTGGCTGGCATGACCAACTCCCCTGGCAGCTTTTGGGTGCCATGCGGAAGCGTCTCCCCTTGAGGCTTTGTGTGGGGTCACATTCAAGTTAATGGCCTGAAAAGCGAGATGTGCCCTGTCAGCTGGGAGACTGAGCTCGAGAGCTTTTCACTGCTTGTAGCCACTAGGTTGGCTCAAATGCTGTTGGACGTGCATGCTGCCAACCTGCCGCTTTGTCGTGCTCTCCCAGCAGGGTTTGTTTTGGGGATGCTCAGGCACCACCAGTTCTCTTCTGCCCTGTGGGTCATCAGCACAGGATTGCAGCAGCAGCAAGCGGGAGGAACAGAGTCTAGGCAGGGTCCCCAGGGCTGTGTGGCAGCACAGCTTTGGCTCTTTCATTGTCTGTCTATGTTAAGTTCATACGTTTACTTTTTAGGACACCCATGCATCTCGCCTGGGCGAATGGCCACGCGAATGTCATCAAATGTCCAGTGGAAAAGAACTGCCAGCTGAACCTTGCTGACAGTTTCGAGAGACCGCCGCTGATGAAGGTACGACAAATATGGTATGCTCTTGTAAGCTGGGCTTATTGACTGTGCCAGCAAGAGAAATGCGTGGCTATACTGCTAGGGCATGGTGCTGACCCGAATCTGGCTGATGCTGATGGCAACACAGCCCTTCACCTGGCTGTCCTGTCTTCTAATACAACTGTAGCAGGGCTGTTTACTTGAGCGTAATGCTGATTTTGATGCTCAGAACCAGGTAACCTTGGCATTTGGTAAAGCTGCACTTTCGAAAAGGTGCCAAACTTGTATGTGTTTTTCTAAATGGAATTGTTTATTCTTTCAGGATGGTTATACCCCCCTTAATCTTGCTGCCTCCGGACATGAGGAGGAGATGGTAGAGTCTCTTCAGAAAAAAGGAGCTGACAGGCATGCTCAAGATCAGCATGAAAGGTGAGGGGTTTTGTCAAATTGACACGTAGGTCTCCTTAGTCATCTGTAAATGTGGCTGATGAGAGGCATGGGCACGAGTTTTGAAAAAGAAGGAGCCATGGGGAAGGAGTCCCCTGGAGTGACTGGTAAAAGCAGGTCTGCATTTGAGTGCTCTCATACCTCAACTGTTCTCATACTTTCGGCATGGGAGACTGCAAAAAAGCATCACCCCACAGACGCAGACACAGACCCAGACACAGACCCTGCCGGAAACTTGCCATTAGCTCAGCAGCGCCACTGCTTTGCAGAAGGGGTCTTTCTTAAGTAGGGGCATAGCTGGTGCATAAGTGTTGTCAAGAGAAGTGTTGGGAGAAAGAGAGGCAACGCTGTCTATGGGCAAGGTCCGTAAAGTGAAACATGAGGAGAAAACCTCTTGGGATGAGGAGGATGGTCAGGCCGTCAGAGAGCGCAGACTCCATCCATGGTGGCGTTGCAGAGCAGAGCAGAGCCCTGAAACAGCATGTCTGACCTCAGAGCTGAATCTGCTTTGTGGAGGTGGTTGGCCTAGAGACCTCCTGAGGTCCCTTCCAACCTGAATTCTCCAATGCTTCCATGTATTTGGCTTTTCTTTCTCCGTGCGTGTAGGAAAGGGGGAAAGAATTGCTTTGGGAGCAAGCAGAGATTAGAATGATGACAATGCAGTGCCTGCAGAAGCAGATATAGATCATAGCGACTTTTAGATGCTTTAGGACTTCTCTAACAGTTGCCATTTTTGCTGGGGATATGAATGCAGTTCAAATTCTTCTTTGGCATGATGGTGATGTTCTTGTAACTCTGGCTTCATGGCTATGGATCACGCTCGCATGTCTCAATGTGTTGAGTACGTGAGGTTTACGTTGTTACTAAGAAGAGCTGAGTTATCAGAGTATGAGTGTCTGTGCTGATTTACGAGCCTTTTTGGTAACGGCGCCAAGGTTTGATGCTACGTTGAGACCTTTGTTGAAGCTGGGCTCAGTGATGTCTTCTGATACATCTCCTTCCCCTGTAAAGAATGGATGTGAAAATTGAGAAATTCCACCCACACGGTGTTCTTAGAATTCCCACTTGCGTTGCCAAGCTCTGCTCAAGCCCCATGACCAGAAACTACCTGCCTTTTATTTCAGTGGGGATCTGACTGATAGCCCTTTAGTTAAACCCTTAAGCAGTTTTCCTCTGCTCGTAGCTTTACACCCATAGGCAAAGCTTCTTGAAGGCAGCTATCGATGCTTAAAAGCTAGGCTAAGGAAAATTTCCTCCTGGTAGTAGCCAGCTGACAGCACTACATTATCCCTAGGAACCTGCCTTGTCTTGGCCACAAACAGCTGCGCTTGTCACTGAATGCCAACTTCATTTCTTCTCCCCTTGCTGCATTCCGTTAGTCTCTTATCAACTGGAAGTTAGGAAGGCACCTGGGTAAACTATGGCATCTAAACAGCTTTAGGAATGAAGCATGTTTGATGGGCATTACTCTAGGGAAAAAAGGTCTTCACTCCTTATGCCAGTGTTCTGCACAGCGTAAGTGTTGTGCAAGTGCACTGCTTTTCAAAGCAGCTTTGGTCAGAGTGAGTGCTTTCCTGTTGTTACTGTGGGGGTTAAGCTTCTGTTAAAAAGCAAACCTGAAAGTGGTTTCTCTCAGGATCCCAAATTTGCACTCTCCCAAGGAGGTGCTTATTCAGTGTGGTTAGCACATGAGTTCCCACCCCAGACTTTTGAGGCCTCTGATCTCATTCAGGAGCTGTCTAAACTCTCAAGTCCGAATACTAACCATACAGAATTCTGAAGTCCTTCCAAGTCAGGACCGTATTTCAGAAGACCATAGCCTGGCTCAATGTGAATAGCTGTAGCACTAATGTAGCATCCTGCAGATGCAGTCAGATGTGAATCTGCCAGAGGTCTTGTTATTTTTCTGCAGAGTTCCTTTTGGAGAGGTTGTTAAGCAGTTGAGGTTGTGGCCAGCAGGGCTGACATGCTTCACAGATAAGGATAAGCATCTAGAGAATGAAAACACCTGCAGCGAGTGTTTCATCACGTAATTAGTAGTGCAGGAGGAGGGTGTTGTGTGATGAGAGAGTTGTTACCGTTTCTCAGTGGCCAACAAAATTGGAGAGGCTGGGTAGGGACTGGCTGTTGCTGTTCTAGTCAAGCGTGTATGCAACAATGTGGTTGTTTCTGTCAACTCTGTTTCCTCTCTTTCTGTATTTATCCTTAGTGAGCTACTGGTAGAAGACGTGGGTGCTGGAAACATGGAAGAGCCTCATGCAGATGGTGCCAAAGACAAGGTGGTTCTCAGCAGCTCCTTCCCTGTGAGGACCGTTGACAAGGCTGTACTTGCTCAGGACACAGGAGGTAGGATCCTTAACTGTGAAAGAGTCAATGAGGAAAATCAGTGTGGCCTGTAGCAGAACCGTTCTTCATCTTTTGGATAATGGGAAAAATCGGAGAGAAGCACTCAATGTGTTGCTTCTTGCCTCATTTGTAGGTGCCCAGCCAGTTGGAGAAGTGGAGCAAGAGCATGATGCTGCATTTCTTGAGGATTTCGAGGTAGTTTCTGTGAGAGATGCAATGGGGATTCCCTTTCTGTGGGTGTATTTACCTCTGGGCTCATTGGCCTCTTCTGCTGCTCCCGCCACACAGAGAGGTCATTAGTTTTGCAGGTGCCTGCTGGTGGCAAGTAACATTTATTATCTTTGAATTTACTCTGAAGACTGACCCAGTTACGTAACAGTGCACCTCATATGCACGTGTTCTTAGAGCATCCTTTTGCTCTTGTAACAAATGTTTTTTAGGCCTGCACACGGCTGCAGCAGGAGCTTGTTGATGCTCTTAAAGAGCAAGCTATGTCAGAAGCTTTACTGAAAGCTATTACGCACTGCAACAGTGTCCTGGAGGAAAAGAATCTGCAAGAGGAATTGGACACGGTTAAAGCTGAGGTATGGTAAGCCTGTCACTATAGGAATAAACCTGTGGGTGTCTGTTTCTTCCCATACATCGTGGAAAAGGACAAAGCAGTATTCTGGGAGCCGGCAGGAGAGAGGCCTAAGGAAGTTAACAATGATGCCCCCTGTCATAATTCATGAAGCTAGTGAAGCCTTCAAGCAGGTGGCCTCCTCTTCCAGAGTGCAAGACAGTGTTACTTGCATCATCAAAAAGCCTCTGGTTTCTGTTGCAAGTAAGAGACAACCTTGCTCCTCAAGCCCACAGCAGAAGCTCTTGTTCAGGCTCTGGGGTAGTACTGCAGCAATGTCCTTTCTCTACTTTTCTTCCTCCCCTCCCCTGGTGATAAACACGGCTGGCCCTTTGGGGAGCTCCTCACAGGCTGGAGGGGCAAAGCAGCACCTTCGAAGCAGCAGTCTGCTGGCCGGGTACAAAAAGAGCATTTTGTTTTCTCTCATAATTCATCTCTGTTTGAGGCGTTATTTCCCCATTCAGCATACTGCACGTTTCTTTATATTCTTGTTCATATGCAAGATGTTCCTTATTTGTAGCTTGCTAAGTATGTACGAAGGTCGTGGTCTTTGTTTCAGGTGAAGAGTGTGTAAAACAAGGTGAACGTTCTTCATGGCTGAAAGAACTCTGAATGACTTGTTTGGGTTCAGGTTTCTTTAATAATACAGGTGTCAGAACCATGTGGCTTGACCCAAGCAAGAAGCAGAGCTTGTTTGTAGGTGGAGCGTTTGCACTGTTTACGCAAAGCAGAGTCTCATCGTCTTTTTTTTCCCACTTCTTTGCCCCTGCTTAACGTTTTCCCATCTTTAAGTGGCCTTATTGCAAGTGATCGTAAGTGACTTTCTGAGAGAGGGACCACCTTTTGCAGCGTTCTCACAAAAACTGGATTGAAGAGGCCTTGGAGTTCTAAAATGGAAACCATCATAAATCTCCTCAAGAGGGAGTTGTGAAGTCATTTGTGTCAGAAGTCACCAAGAGGGCAGGCGAGGCAGCACTGGTGCTTCAAACCGTGCTATAGGAAATCAGTAGAGGCATGGGAGAGGTGAGGACAAAAGATGATGAAGCAACGCAGTTTGTGTTCTGCTAGTAGACATGAAGGTGTGAATGCACTCTTCGCGTAGAGGGCATGCGCGGATACATGCAGTACTTGAACTCTTCAGCAGCAGCTGGCTCCTCTGTATAAAAGCTCCCCTGACTACTGTGGATTCTTACTGTGATTTGACAGATCCAGGAGCTGGAAGAACAGAAACTTCAGTCTGAGCGTTGTGTCCATGACTTGAAGACTGTCTTGGATAATAAGGAAAGAGAAGTAGTAGCTTCTTCCCAGAAACTGCAGGACCTCCTATTGGCATCTTCTGGGACTAATGCTACTGTCAAACAACTGGAAGAACACGTGCAGTGGTAAGAGAACACCGGGACGCAAGCTGTCTGTTGTGTTCTGGAACTGTGCAAAAACAGCAGGATAGGCTTGTATCACAGCACGCTGATGTACTGTTTTGAAGGACACTTTTGGATTTGATTGCATTATTTCATACTCTTCTTTCTGAATTGGTGCAGGAAGAGCTGCAAAACAGCGCGCGCTGACGTCTAAACATGGATAGGCAGGTGGCATATGATTTATTTACAAGCTTTCTAGAAAAGCGTAATCTCAGGGATATTAATTTGAAAAAGGAGGTGCCAGAGTTGTTAGCTTATGGATATGCGAAAGGACTATTTGTTAATCCTCATACAGTGCATGATCTAAATGAGTGGCGTAAATTTGGGGATGTGTTATGGGAAGCTGTATTAGAGGATGATAATACAGCAAAGAAACTGGGAAAGGTGTGGCGACTGGTGCATAATGCACTGTTGCAGCATGCAGCCGAGCGGAAAGCGGCAGAAAAAGCGGCTGAGGCACATAGGAGAAATAGGGATTATGGACAAACAGGGCCAGCAGAAGGTGAGCCCCTTGTTCCTGCTGTGACTAGTATTAGGATTCCTCGTGCGCGGGAAATGCAAGAAGAAGAGAAAGTAGAAGAAGTGGAGCCCATTGCCCCCCCGATTGAGGAGGAGGAACAGGGTGGTAGTCCAGGTATAATGGAAGGAGCCGCCAGCACAGCACTTGATAACACTGAAACTCCAGAACACGTTAATGAGGAGCCTGTGCATTTTCATCAGACTGTTGTTGCTGCTCCTGCAATTCTGACGCCTGATAATTCTGATGCTGACCTGGATAGTCCTTTTGACCTGAGACCTGTTGATCCGGAAGAGAAGCCTGATTTAGATCCCCATGATAAATGGGCAGTTATAAAGGGAAAAGTAAGATGGGTGGGGGATACAGATGTATTGTGTGCTTATAGTCTGTCTGTAATATTCATGTACTAAAAGTTAGCAAATGTAACTACGTCTGTATTTCTATCGACCCTTGCAGACCTGTATAGATACTGTTGGCCACTTCTCCCGATGTAGGCTGGCCACCTGCATTGGAATGAGTGTGCATTTTGATCAGTACAAAAGCCCAAGCCTCATGCAATGTGGGGGAGGCAGAGCCTCTGCGGGGACGCCCGCTGAGATTGAGCCTGCCACCCTGCACTGCGATGATGCTGCTCGGAGCTGGCTTCCTGATTGTCTTCACAGGGTCATTGCACCACGTTCTGTACGTGGGACCATGTAGTGAAAATAATGATTGTCTGCATTTTGTGTTTCACATATTGTAGTTGTGGAGCGTGTTTGTGGGATCCCATGAATGTGTGTGTATGTGTGTGTCTGTTGAGGGCAGACAGTGTTCTGTGTATTTTTTATTATTAGGTTAATGTAAAGGTTTTTAATGTGTAGCAGATTAACGTTTTAGGCAAGAAAGGGTTAATAGAAAAGTGCTGCTGCCCGCAGAGATTTATGGCTGCTGCTCAGCAGGCTGGCAATTGTAGCTGCTGCTGGGCAGTCCTGCTTAGTGTGTTTAAAGTAACCTAGGGAAGAATCCAAGTTTTACCAACCTCCACCCAAACAGCATCAGGGTGGCAGAGGAAGAGAAAAAATGGTTAATGACACTGCAAACTCGTTGACTGTTAACTGTGCAGTTTGCTTCTGCAGCTGCTTCACATCCCTTTTTATCGGAATGCCTCCGCTTTAAGAAATCACTGTAACTTGTCTTACTTCTCAAGAACTGATAACCTTGGGGAGAGGGTATGTTTGTGTCCTCCTACCTACAGGTCCGTGGTGGCTGCTTGCAAAGTTTCTGAAGCCTTGTCATGAGCTGAATAAACGAGCGGAAAAACCCAATACCTTAGCTACAGGAGCTTAAATATATGTGCATGTAAAGTAGCTCTTATTAGAAGCTGTAATTTTGTATATAAAACCACCTGTGCTTACTAGCCAGTTGCTAATAAGAAACTACACCTTGTATTGTATGGATTTGTCACTTATAAAACTGATATTAGAGTATGCAAATTTGCAGCAGCTGCTAAAAAATGTTAAGGCAAAAGCTAGAAAGATTCTAATACAATGATAGTGTTATAAAGCAGGTAATGGAACGAATTAAGAAGGTAGAAGTACATCACTAATGAAAAATTTTCTTTGGCTGGTCTGTCACTGCCACTGGCATCTTCAACATGCTGCTGCACCCTGTACATACTGTTAATGTAAATCTGTATGTGCTTTGCCATAATAGTGATTTGTTACTGAATGAAGGAGGTAAACCTCTGCACTGACAACAAGGTGCCACGACTGAGGTTGGCCAAATACCTCCTATCACAGTCAAGGGCAAGACTGGGTTGGCCTCTGTGTTTGCCACCAAGAAGAACCTTTAGCTCCGCTGCTGGTTGCAACCCAGCAGGCGTTGAGTGGTGGGGACACATGCCATGCCAGACCTTGATGTGAGGGATGGCCTCTCCTGTTATCAGAGAACTATACAGGAGAGAAAGGCTGGCCAAGCAGCCTGTGGTTGGCATATGTTGGAGATATGATCTAGTCCAAATCCTCTGTTCAAATAGGGTCATCTAAAGCAGGTATTATATATGAAAACACCCAAAGGAAATGTAAGGATTTTCTTCAAACAGTTTGCAAAGCGTAATTTGTACAAAAGCTTTTGAATTTGTCTAGTTTTGATTCTCTTTCTGCAATACAGCATGTGACATCTAACAGATGATTCCTTGCCCAAACCACCAGTTCTATATAAAGACCTACATGATAATGAGTGGAAAGGACCAGAACCATATCAAGTTATAGAATGTAACAAAGGATGTAATGTGACTGCAAGACTAAAGCAAAGTGTGCAAAATGATTCCAGTGGAAGTTTGTTATGCTGTTTTTAATGGCAATACGTATGTGACTATGTTAATACAAGTAGAAGCAAATTCTTTAAAAATATAATTTTGTAGAATTGTAAGGCCTTAAATATATTAACAGCTCAGGTAGACAGAATATGTACTTTAATTAATGAATCTTGTTGTAGTTATCTTGATCAGTCTGGAAGGACTTTGAAAGATGTTAAAGAAACTTGGAAGCATGAGAAAGTACTTCATGATATCTATTAGAACGATAAAATTCCTTGATTAGATGCCCTTCTTACATCTTGGGACTTTAATGGTTAGCTCACTTCTCTGATTAAAGGTATTGGAATGATTTTGGTAGTAATCTTGACCATAGTTATGATTGTACCTTGTGTTTTGCAACGTATTCGTGGTATGATTGAGAGCCTGATAAAACAGCTTTGACTTACTCAAGAAAAGAAAAAGCGGAGATGTGGATGATTTCTTGTTAGAGAATGGACATATGCCTGCTCTGAATAAAAGCAAGTATGTGCAGCTGGCCATGTAACAGGGGTAACTCCTGGTTACCACTGTGCAGCCAACCGTGAAAAAGAAGCAACCCCCGGACAGTTAATGAAACAAGAACGCAGGCCTGGAAGATAAGAAGGAGCTAAGATAAGAAGGTTGCTGAATTGGACTGTAAATTTCGCTTACTTACAAAAAACACACTTTAAGTTCTCACGAGTGCAAAAGTTACAAGTACTCTCAGAATAAAATTGGTTTTAAAAGTTGTTACAGAGTTGAAGTATTAGTAGTTAGCTAGGAATAGTAATCAAACAAGGTTTAACAGTTTCAACAGTATTGATTATTATTATTTTAATCTTTTGTTATTTATGGAAGCGTATTGTCAGTATGCTATTTCGTGCTATGAATTAAGTCTGAATTGCTCAAAAACAAAGGAGGAAATATGAGTCAGGTATAAAGACCCCAAAACCGGAATATGGCAAAACCCTACTAAAGTTCTGTATTGGGGACGGGGTTACCTGTGTGTTTCCGCTCCTGCAAGACCCTTGTGGGTGCCGGCAAAATGGACTAAGCCTGCTCCAGACGTCACATCGGTAAGCTCGAGAATCAGCAACGATACACATCCAGAAGAAAAGCCAACAGAATAGGATCACAAGCAAAAAACTGAACATGAACTGCTTAAAGACAATTGTGTTATTGGTAATTTGGACTGTTTATAGTGTAATGTGTAGTTTTAGTTGTTGAGTTTGCGAACCACATCTATCTTCCTTTCTGATGACATTCACTCTACCAACAGCCTTAAGTCAATATCTCTCAGAAAAGCTGATTGATAGTCACTATATGGACAATGTTTGGACAAAATGGGCTCACGAAACAGGAACAAACGACTTTTGTTTATCATTGCACCAAGCTGGTAATCCATTTAAAACTTGTCTGATAGGGAGTCCGGTTGTTAATCTCTCTGATTTTACAGATGAATGGGTAAACTTGTCAATCCCTTTAAATACTACGGTTATTAGACAAGCCGCTAACCTTACCTCTTGGAGTTTTATGTCTACTTTGAATGCTTTACTAATCAGGAATTTAACAAAGGTGATCTTACATCCACAAGAATTAAGTTTATTAGGTTCAGAACCAGCAGAAGGATGTGTTAAGTTTAGTTCTATATCTAGTATGGAAGGACCAGTTGAAACTCGTGTGTCTCCCTTAGATGTGAGATATAATAATCAATCTTATTGCCCAATGCACGAAATTAAATATCCAGATACCAGAGCCAAGGCACTACCTTCAGGATATTTTTTAATATGTGGGGATAGAGCTTGGCCTGATATCCCTTGTAAACCATTTGGAGGACCAGGTTATATTGGAAAATTAACACTGATAACTCCAAGAAAACATCAACTGTTGCAACTTTCTCAATTATATCAAAAGCAACGCCGAGCAAAAAGAGCATTGCAGGTTCTGGATGGTAATTGTTCTGATACAGTACTCTTATGGAACACTGCGGCAACAGTTGCATCTGCTATATTTTTGCCATCTCTTAGCTCTATACATAATTCTTTAGCCATCAGAGCTTTAACATGTTGGGCAGGAAAACAAATCAATATAACTTCTAAAATCTTGTATGATCTTGCTACAGAAGCTGATAGTATAAGAAAAGCTACCTTGCAAAATCGCGCCGCTATTGATTTTTTATTACTTGCTCATGGTCATGGCTGTGAAGAATTTGACGGAATGTGTTGTTTTAACCTTACTGATAAATCCCAGTCCATTCATGATAAAATCAGACAGTTGAATGTCAACATGAAGAAATTGCAAGAATGGCAAAGCCCGTTAGACACATTGTTGAGTGGCTGGGGTTTATCAGGCTGGCTAAGAGAGCTAGTGAAACAAGGACTTGTGATTTTGATTGTGCTCATAGTAGGATTATTGATTATTGGATGTCTTATTTCTTGTGTGAAAACTATGACCATGAAGGCTATGAATAATGTGCTTTTAGCCCAAAAAGAAAACGGGGGAAATGTGGAGAGTTTTATTGACGAATGGCTAGTGGACAAAGGCCACAGCCAGATGGATTTGATGTCTCATTAGCAACAGAACCAGGCCTATGAGCAATCCAGACAATTGCTTGACAATTGTAAGGTAGTGACCCACGGGCATTGAGGCCTCGCCTGAGGGTTACTAAAGTTCGTGTACGTGCAGAAGTCTTGGGAAAAGTTAGCAAGGTCCTGCTGACTCCCCTGGTTCTGTTGATAATCAGATTCCTACTGACTCCCTTGGTCCCGCTGGACCACAAGGTCCCTGTGGACAATAGGTCCCTGTGGTAACAAAGCGTCTTTCAAGCTAACCATGCTAACTGTAAACTGCAAGTATGCAGAAATAAGATAAGAGTTACATTTTGAAGGTTAACCAATTAGGAGCTCAGCTTTGCAATATGTATGAGGCTCATTATCTAGTGTATTTAACCAGATGTCTTTGTTAATAAAATTTGAAGTTTGCTGACGACCAAATGGTGTCCGCTCTTCCCTTCGCCAACAAGTGGGGATCTGACTGATAGCCCTTTAGTTAAACCCTTAAGCAGTTTTCCTCTGCTCGTAGCTTTACACCCATAGGCAAAGCTTCTTGAAGGCAGCTATCGATGCTTAAAAGCTAGGCTAAGGAAAATTTCCTCCTGGTAGTAGCCAGCTGACAGCACTACATTATCCCTAGGAACGTGCCTTGTCTTGGCCACAAACAGCTGCGCTTGTCACTGAATGCCAACTTCATTTCTTCTCCCCTTGCTGCATTCCGTTAGTCTCTTATCAACTGGAAGTTAGGAAGGCACCTGGGTAAACTATGGCATCTAAACAGCTTTAGGAATGAAGCATGTTTGATGGGCATTACTCTAGGGAAAAAAGGTCTTCACTCCTTATGCCAGTGTTCTGCACAGCGTAAGTGTTGTGCAAGTGCACTGCTTTTCAAAGCAGCTTTGGTCAGAGTGAGTGCTTTCCTGTTGTTACTGTGGGGGTTAAGCTTCTGTTAAAAAGCAAACCTGAAAGTGGTTTCTCTCAGGATCCCAAATTTGCACTCTCCCAAGGAGGTGCTTATTCAGTGTGGTTAGCACATGAGTTCCCACCCCAGACTTTTGAGGCCTCTGATCTCATTCAGGAGCTGTCTAAACTCTCAAGTCCGAATACTAACCATACAGAATTCTGAAGTCCTTCCAAGTCAGGACCGTATTTCAGAAGACCATAGCCTGGCTCAATGTGAATAGCTGTAGCACTAATGTAGCATCCTGCAGATGCAGTCAGATGTGAATCTGCCAGAGGGCTTGTTATTTTTCTGCAGAGTTCCTTTTGGAGAGGTTGTTTAGCAGTTGAGGTTGTGGCCAGCAGGGCTGACATGCTTCACAGATAAGGATAAGCATCTAGAGAATGAAAACACCTGCAGCGAGTGTTTCATCACGTAATTAGTAGTGCAGGAGGAGGGTGTTGTGTGATGAGAGAGTTGTTACCGTTTCTCAGTGGCCAACAAAATTGGAGAGGCTGGGTAGGGACTGGCTGTTGCTGTTCTAGTCAAGCGTGTATGCAACAATGTGGTTGTTTCTGTCAACTCTTGTTTCCTCTCTTTCTGTATTTATCCTTAGTGAGCTACTGGTAGAAGACGTGGGTGCTGGAAACATGGAAGAGCCTCATGCAGATGGTGCCAAAGACAAGGTGGTTCTCAGCAGCTCCTTCCCTGTGAGGACCGTTGACAAGGCTGTACTTGCTCAGGACACAGGAGGTAGGATCCTTAACTGTGAAAGAGTCAATGAGGAAAATCAGTGTGGCCTGTAGCAGAACCGTTCTTCATCTTTTGGATAATGGGAAAAATCGGAGAGAAGCACTCAATGTGTTGCTTCTTGCCTCATTTGTAGGTGCCCAGCCAGTTGGAGAAGTGGAGCAAGAGCATGATGCTGCATTTCTTGAGGATTTCGAGGTAGTTTCTGTGAGAGATGCAATGGGGATTCCCTTTCTGTGGGTGTATTTACCTCTGGGCTCATTGGCCTCTTCTGCTGCTCCCGCCACACAGAGAGGTCATTAGTTTTGCAGGTGCCTGCTGGTGGCAAGTAACATTTATTATCTTTGAATTTACTCTGAAGACTGACCCAGTTACGTAACAGTGCACCTCATATGCACGTGTTCTTAGAGCATCCTTTTGCTCTTGTAACAAATGTTTTTTAGGCCTGCACACGGCTGCAGCAGGAGCTTGTTGATGCTCTTAAAGAGCAAGCTATGTCAGAAGCTTTACTGGAAGCTATTACGCACTGCAACAGTGTCCTGGAGGAAAAGAATCTGCAAGAGGAATTGGACACGGTTAAAGCTGAGGTATGGTAAGCCTGTCACTATAGGAATAAACCTGTGGGTGTCTGTTTCTTCCCATACATCGTGGAAAAGGACAAAGCAGTATTCTGGGAGCCGGCAGGAGAGAGGCCTAAGGAAGTTAACAATGATGCCCCCTGTCATAATTCATGAAGCTAGTGAAGCCTTCAAGCAGGTGGCCTCCTCTTCCAGAGTGCAAGACAGTGTTACTTGCATCATCAAAAAGCCTCTGGTTTCTGTTGCAAGTAAGAGACAACCTTGCTCCTCAAGCCCACAGCAGAAGCTCTTGTTCAGGCTCTGGGGTAGTACTGCAGCAATGTCCTTTCTCTACTTTTCTTCCTCCCCTCCCCTGGTGATAAACACGGCTGGCCCTTTGGGGAGCTCCTCACAGGCTGGAGGGGCAAAGCAGCACCTTCGAAGCAGCAGTCTGCTGGCCGGGTACAAAAAGAGCATTTTGTTTTCTCTCATAATTCATCTCTGTTTGAGGCGTTATTTCCCCATTCAGCATACTGCACGTTTCTTTATATTCTTGTTCATATGCAAGATGTTCCTTATTTGTAGCTTGCTAAGTATGTACGAAGGTCGTGGTCTTTGTTTCAGGTGAAGAGTGTGTAAAACAAGGTGAACGTTCTTCATGGCTGAAAGAACTCTGAATGACTTGTTTGGGTTCAGGTTTCTTTAATAATACAGGTGTCAGAACCATGTGGCTTGACCCAAGCAAGAAGCAGAGCTTGTTTGTAGGTGGAGCGTTTGCACTGTTTACGCAAAGCAGAGTCTCATCGTCTTTTTTTTCCCACTTCTTTGCCCCTGCTTAACGTTTTCCCATCTTTAAGTGGCCTTATTGCAAGTGATCGTAAGTGACTTTCTGAGAGAGGGACCACCTTTTGCAGCGTTCTCACAAAAACTGGATTGAAGAGGCCTTGGAGTTCTAAAATGGAAACCATCATAAATCTCCTCAAGAGGGAGTTGTGAAGTCATTTGTGTCAGAAGTCACCAAGAGGGCAGGCGAGGCAGCACTGGTGCTTCAAACCGTGCTATAGGAAATCAGTAGAGGCATGGGAGAGGCGAGGACAAAAGATGATGAAGCAATGCAGTTTGTGTTCTGCTAGTAGACATGAAGGTGTGAATGCACTCTTCGCGTAGAGGGCATGCGCGGATACATGCAGTACTTGAACTCTTCAGCAGCAGCTGGCTCCTCTGTATAAAAGCTCCCCTGACTACTGTGGATTCTTACTGTGATTTGACAGATCCAGGAGCTGGAAGAACAGAAACTTCAGTCTGAGCGTTGTGTCCATGACTTGAAGACTGTCTTGGATAATAAGGAAAGAGAAGTAGTAGCTTCTTCCCAGAAACTGCAGGACCTCCTATTGGCATCTTCTGGGACTAATGCTACTGTCAAACAACTGGAAGAACACGTGCAGTGGTAAGAGAACACCGGGATGCAAGCTGTCTGTTGTGTTCTGGAACTGTGCAAAAACAGCAGGATAGGCTTGTATCACAGCACGCTGATGTACTGTTTTGAAGGACACTTTTGGATTTGATTGCATTATTTCATACTCTTCTTTCTGAATTGGTGCTCTGGTGGATTCCCATAATAACACCTGTATTTCTTTCTAAGCCTTGAAATGGAATACTCCAGATTGGATGCCATGGTCCAGCAACAAAGCAGTAGGTCTGAAGCCCTCCAGAGAGACCTGCAAGCCTCTGCCTCAGTAAGTTGGTCATAAACTTCCCTTTTTGTGAGCTCCTGAGCCAATTAGCTGTTTCTGTGGGGAAATTTTAAGATGAGGTTTTCCTGGAGAGCCTGGGGAAAACTCGGTTCCTGAATACATTATATGACTATATGAATACATACATGGTCCATTCCCCAGCTTTCTGATTTTGAGAGTTTCCCATGGTACTATAGGAGGTCCTTCTTGGTGCTCTAACGGGTGAGGATCTGACACTAGTTCATTTCCTTCATAGCAGCTTGTTTAGTGGCTATGTTCTGAATTTATGACGAAAACAGTGTTAACAACACAGGGATGATCTAGTTGTTGCTGAACAATGCTTGCTCAGTGTCAAGGCCTCTTCTGTTTCTCACACTGCCCCGCCAGCAGGTGGGCTGGGTGTGCACAGGCAGCTGAGTGGGAGTGTATGTAGCCAGGCCAGCCGATTCCAGATGAACATCCCAAATGACGTCTTGCTAAGCAATAAATGCTGCAGGGCAGAAGGAGGAAAGGAGGACATTTGGAGATAGGGCATTTGTCTTTCCATTATATGTGACAAAGCCTTGCTTTACTGGAAATGGCTGCAAAACTGCCCGCCAATGGGAACTGGTGATAGAATTCCTTGTTTTACTTTGCTGGTGCACACAGCTTTAGCTTTACCTTTAAAAACTGTCTTTCTCTCAACCCACAACTTTTCTCGCTCTGTTGCCGTGAAAGTCAGTCAAAGAACTCTCTAAGACTCAACATGGAGCTTTAGAAAGCAGGCACCCTATATTGCAGTGCTGGACGCACAGGGAATTGCTCCACCTAACCTGGACCTTTGGCAGAAAGTAGTAGTGTGATTTTGTGTGTGCGTGCGTCGTCTTATCCCCCAGAGCTGCAACCGTCTTGTCACCTCTAGAGTGTTCACTCGTCCACCAGCTTCAACTGGTCTCCTTGGTTATGTTAACACTTCTCATTAACCTTAGCCATAGATCTTGGATGGGGAGAGAAACGCTTGGGCCTGTTTCCATTTACGTTGCTGCTCCCTATTGTACTGTTGTCTTTCTGGTCACCTTAGTGATATATTTTGTTTTGCCACTGTTGTTCTCCCAGCTGCAAAGGCAGAATGTGCTGAGTCTGACATCAGAGGGCTTGCATAGCATGTCGGAGGAGACACTGCAGCCGAGAGCCCATGCACTAGAGCGCGTTGATCAGAGTGACAGGGAAAAGACTGAACTCTTGGAACAGGTGAGCACAGAAATTTTCCAGATGCCTAGCCAATATCCTGGAGAACTGTGTCCATCTTTTTCTCTAGTTCTTACACATAGGGCTTTTTCCATTACCCATGCCGTTCAGGCACTGAGTATCTTGTGATCTGGGGTCATGCAGGAAGCAAGAGATGGAGACTTACTGCAACTTCTCTTTTCTATTTTGAAAGCATAACAGTAAAGCACAGCAAGTGTTGGAGCTGGCAGAGGGGATATGCAGACACACAATACGTGTCTGCAAAGAACTGACAAAAAACTTCAAACTGGAAACAGACTGTGAGAGGTATGTCTTGTTAGGATGGAGAACAGGTATCCGTGAGTATAAGTCAAGTTTCATTGAACTTTAATGTACAAATAAGCATATGTAACAGTTTGTGAGCCAGTTCAAGCCTCATCTTACTTCTTGCCAGGCACTTCTGTGCATGATCCTATAGTTTTCCTTAGATGCCAGAAGAACTGCAAAGGCAGGTTGCTTTGTACTTATCCTGGGGGAAGGGATGTCTTTCATTCTTTTCACATGAAATTCGGAACCTCCAGGTGATCTGTGGCACAGGAATACTGTTTTTTCTCAGTAACCCCCAGCGTGCCAAATCCATTAAGATGAAGCAAGCCATGCCTGCACTGTTGACGTAGGAGTATGTGAAAGAGGATGGTTCTTCCTGTGCTTCATTGGTTTTTTGAACTGTTTGCTGCATAGGATGAAGACACAACTGCATGGAGCTATGAGGAATGGAAGGGTATATGAAGAGCGAGAGATGGAGTCGAAGATCAATTCAGAGGATAAACCAAATACCAGCTCCTCTGAAACAGCCAGTGAAGGCGGTGGGTTAAGAAGAAAGGTGAGCTCTGGTTTGTTTAGGCCTCTTGTTGTATAAGCCCAGCCGGTAAAGCAGAACCACACAGCCACTCGCTCACTCCCTCCTTCTTTCCTCCCCCACTCTGGACGGGATGGGGAGGAGAACCAGAAGAATGTATACCCCAAGGGCTGAGATGAGAACAGTCAGTTACTAAGGTACCATACAAAACTACTACTACTACCACTAATAATAATAATGATACGGGAAATAACAGGGGGAGAGAATATAAAAATAAAAGGGGAAAAGGTAAAAAACAATAAAAACAAGCGATGCACAATACAAGTGCTCACGACCCTCCGACTGATACCCAGCCCGACCCAAGCAGCGATATGAGCCTTCCAGGTAACTCCCCCCAGTTTATATACTGGGTATGACGTGCTGTGGCAGTTTATATACTGGCTATGACGTGCTGTGGTATGGAATACCCCTCTGAGAGGTGTCCTGTCTCTGCTTCCTCCCAGCTTCTTGTGCCTCTCCTCACTGGCAGAGCACAAGAGACTAAGTCCTTTATCAGGGTAAGCATTATTTAGCAACAACTAAAACATTCGTGTATTGTCAGCATTGTTCTCAGACTAAAACTGAAAACACGACACTGCAGCGGCTACCAGGAAGGAGGAAAAAACCTGCTACAGTTGAACCCAGGACAGAGGCTTTCATGGTAATTTTATGGTTTTGTTGTCGGCTTAGTTTTTTTTCTTTTCCTTTTGAGACCTGTATTTCCTTTTTCCTGTACATTTTGGGTATGGTCAATTACGTGTTCTCTTCTTGGCGTTCCTTCTGTTCTTGTAGTAGTCTGCCATCCTACCAGGATGGCACGTCCATGGGTGAGAGTCAGGGCTGAGAGCAGCAGGGCCCAGCGCAGGCCTGGCTGCACCTTGAGGCTGCAGCAGCATCTTCCAGGTCTCACAGATTAATCCCTTCTCTGGAAGAGAGGGGAGTAACAGTGCTGCAAAGCAAACAACTGTAGGAAGTTGGCTTTCCCAAGATGAGCTCCTGAGCCCTCTGTTAGGCACAAGTTGGGCAGGAGACAGTTCAGGTTTTGCTTTTCTAAATGTTGTCTTTGTATCCCAGGACACAACGGAATGAGGCGATGCAGAAAAAATTCTGTAACATTGCTCACTAACAGCTGTCTGAGCCCATCCTTTCTTAGCCATGGGGACCCAGCAGTAGAGTTCCACAAAGTGCTTTTGAGGTTGCTCTGGCTGTTCAATAACATGTAACGTTTTATCTACCCTGCTCATTGCTCAGCTCTATTGCTAAAGCAGCCATGTTTCAGAGCTACGTTTGTTTTCAGAAGGTGTTATTGTAGAAAGAGTCAACTGCCTTTGCAGTGGCTCATTTTTAGGCCAAAAGTAAGGTTTTTGTGTGGCTGTTGGAAGAGATGTGTTTTTGAATGACACAGGAGGGCATTACGCTTAGGTGGCTTTAATTGTCAAGTTTCTACTTTCTCTTAAGGCACTCTTTCAAGTGCTTACCTATGCTAGTTTCCTCGAGTGTTTGTTGTTGTTGCTCATGTTTCTTAAATAAAAGACAGGACATGATGCTACGCATTAACTTGGTGCAGAAAAGGTATGTTTCCAGAGCGGGAGGAAGAGGAAGACACAGCTACAGATGACCATTGGGACCCTTTGCAAGTCTGATATTCCCCGCAAATTTTTGAAGATAGTCTGCAGCTTTGACCTAAAGAGAATGCATCTTCCTCCACGACTGTTGTGAAAGCTGCCTTCTGACCACTACTTAATTAATCTTTAGGTGCAGTGGAAAACACCAGAGTGCGTGCACCTTGTCCTCTCCATTCTGTAATGAAGCTTTGACTGTGGTGACAGCGTATAAAAATTTCTTTAAAGCATGATACATGGTTTCTGAGGAAACCGGAGGGGCCAAGGTATGGGTGTGTTTGATTCCCCATGAGCGTCTCCGAATTTTTTTCCCCTACAGGTGAGTGACCTTTCCCAGAAGCTGGAGAAAGAGTCTGAAAAATGCCTGCAGCTCAAAGCACAAAATTGTGATTTGAGGGAAGAGCTGTCCACCATGCGTGAGAACCATGAGAAACTGGAGAAGAGCAAACGCCAGCTGGAAGAAGAGGTGGCTAAGCTCAGACATCATATGGAGACTACCATGGTGGATCGCAGCCTGACAGAGCAGTACAAAAGAGAGGTAGGGGGGGTTGGACAGAGCCTTGGGTGACATGGTTTAGTGGGAGGTGTCCCTGCCCATGGCAGGGGGGTTGGAACTGGATGATCTTAAGGTCCTTTCCAACCCTAACTGTTCTATGATTCTATGATTCTAAGAACAAGCTGCACAAGGAAAAAGACATGAAATGCAAAAAGTCAATCTCGTTTTGCAGGTTTTCTCACATGTGTCTGTGGTTGCTATTATACGTTTCTTACGGTCATCATTTTCTAGTATTTTATCTTCGGTGCCTGATTCTGTGTGTTAGTGCTGTCTTTTCTGGAGTGTGGTGGAGAAGGGAATATGGCTGGGACAGAGCGCTCACTGAGTAAAGCTAGACCCTTGAAATTGAGTATGTGCAACTGACTGCTGGGGAGAGATCAGCCCCTGAGCTCTCTCTTAAGCACAAGCTGAGCAGAAGGCAGTTCAGGTTTTGTTTTTCTGAATGGTGTCACTGTTTCCCAGGACACGATGTGGAACCTGAGGAAGGCTATCAGAAATGATGGGAAAGCTGTTCTTGTTTTAAAAGATGTTCCTGGCTTCACTTTAGCTTTAATGCTGAGTTAGCAGATGGTAATTACAGACTTGAGGGCCAATCTCTTCTTCAGCTTCTGCTCTCTGCCCCCTCTCTCCCCCCCCTTCCCCCTGCTGTCTACAGGTGGGTGACCTTTCCCAGAAGCTGAAGAAAGAGTCTAAAAAATGCCTGCAGCTCAAAGCACAAAATTGTGATTTGAGGGAAGAGCTGTCCACCATGCGTGAGAACCATGAGAAACTGGAGAAGAGCAAACGCCAGCTGGAAGAAGAGGTGGCTAAGCTCAAACATCATATGGAGACTACCATGGTGGATCGCAGCCAGATTGAGCAGTATAAAATAGACTTAGAAGAACGAGCTGTGCCAGGAAGAAGACAAAAACTAGAAGAAGGCTATCTGTCTTTTCAGGTAAGTGAGTTTCTCGCATGTGTCTGCAGTTGCTATGATAGATTTCTGTTATGGTCACCACTATCTAGAATTTTATTTTTCTTGCCAGATTCCATGTGTTAATGCTGTTTTCCTGGAGTGCAGTGGGAGAAGGGAATATGGCTGGGCCAGAGTGCTCACTGAGTAAAGCTGGGCCCTCAAAACTGAATATGTGCAATTCAGTGGCAGGCAGAGATCAGCCCCTGAGCTCTCTCTTAAGCATAGGCTGAGCGGAAGGCAGTTCAGGTTTTGTTTTTCTGAATGGTGTCACTGTTACCCAGGACACGATGTGGAACCTGAGGAAGGCTATCAGAAATGATGGGAAAGCTGTTCTTGTTTAAAAGAAGCTCCTGGCTTCACTTTAGTTTTAATGCTGAGTTAGCAGATGATAACAATAGTCTTGATGGCCAATCCCTTCATCAGTTTCTGTTCCCCCACTGTCTACCAGTTGGTGGTCTTTCCCAGCAGCTGGAGAAAGAGTCTAAAAAATGCACACAGCTGGAAGCACAAAATTGTGATTTGCGGGAAGAGCTGTCCACCATGCGTGAGAACCATGAAAGACTGGAGAAGAGCAAATGCCAGCTGGAAGAAGAGGTGGCTAAGCTCAAACATCATATGGAGACTAACATGGTGGATCGCAGCCTGACAGAGCAGTACAAAAGAGAGGTAGAGGAACGAGCCACACAAGAAATAAGACAAAAGCTAGAAGAAGTCAATCTGTTTCTGCAGGTAAGCAAATTTCTCTCATGTGTCTGTAGTTTCTATTATAGAATTCTGTTATGGTCATCATTTTCTAGTATTTTATTTTTGGTGCCTGATTCCATGTATTAGTGCTGTCTTTCCTGGAGTGTGGTGGGAGAAGGGAACATGGTTGGACAGAGTTCTTTTACGTGTGTGCAATGTGCCAGTAGTTCCTTGAATCGACAGCTTGCCCAAGGTGGATTTCCATTTTACGGGTTTTGGGGAGTATCGCTGTGCACTGTCTCACTGCTCAACCTTGAATGGGTGTTGTAACTTACGTGAATCCTTTTCTATATGCCCTGTCTTACAGAGACAGTGTTCTTTCCTGAGTAGCTTTGATGAAAAATAGTGCTAAATTATCTTGTGGTAGTTCCAGGGTTCTGCCTTGATGGGCGATGGTAGTGAGGAGGCACACTTGCCTCAGTGAATAAAGCTGGGCCCCTGAAATTCAGTATGTGCAGTTCACTAGCAGGGAGAGTTCTCTTTTCCTTTGCAGTTGTTGAAAGTGCATTATCTGCTTCAGACGCAGGCAGTATCCCAGGATAGATTAGAACAAATCAGAGCCAGTCATCATGCTTCTCTGACAAACCAGCTGAAGCACAGAATAAGAGATCTTGAATGTGAATTGGACAGGATAAAAAATACCCAACAAGACAGTATTTTTCAACAAGAATCCACACATGCAGAAGCGGAAAGGTACAAAGAGCTGTATCTGGAGGAATTAAAAATTAGAAGACGCCTAGGAAATAAACTGGAAAGGTGAGTGCATGCTTTTTTCGAGTGGTAATAAGAGACTACTTTTTCCTCATGGATTTTCCCCCTAAAATCCCTCTCCTATGTCTCGTCAGCATTACATATATAAGCATAAGATAGCACACTTGTTAGGAAAGTACCTTCAGACCCTTCCCCTTCATTAGAGCTGTCTCTTTAGTGCTTCAGGAGTATCACTGATCGTGGCATTAATAGGGCATCTTTTAAGTTCATTGAGTCCTTTTGTCAATCTCTAGTCACCTCCTCCTCTTATTCTGGGTATGGCAGAAAAGATAAATTTCATGTCCCTTATTGCTTGAATAAGTATAGGCCTTTCAGAGAACAGAATTTGATTCTGTGAAGCAAAAAAAATAAAAATAAAAAATATCTTTGACTTTATTTTAGGAGCATGTCTGAGGTTTGAGCCCTCCTTGTGTAAAGGAGGGTAGCCCAGAGTTTTCTTACACAGGCGATGTACCTTTCAGTCCTAAGTGTTGGTAACTCTTGCTGCTCCTTGCAGGTAGTGTCACTTCTTAGAAATAAGTCCCAAAAAAATCCTTAGATCAAACGATGCTCTTTTTTTGGATGCTCTTAATCCCTTTCACTTTCAAAAGTTGAATAATAGTCATAGGCCTGGAGGGTAACTTTGCAGAGGTGTTACTACCAAAGATGACACTTTGTGTGTTTCTGAATGTTTCAGAGCTAACGAGAGACTAGCAGAAGCCAATGCTAAGCTCCTTCAGGAGCGCTGCAGAAACAAATCTTTATTCACAAGCAGCATTGTCAGTGGAGGTCTGGCTGAAAGTCCACTTCAGTATTCAGCTGAACTGGGACATCTTGGCAACAGTTTGACACTGAACAGAAGTCTGAGTCTAGGAGGAAGCTTCCTATGTCCAACCTGGAACGCATTGTCATCAAGAAACAGGGTTGAAGCCTATGTGGCTAAGGTAAGCATTTTGAAGTAGTGTTCTGAACTACTGCTGAAGATTATCCGTAAGCAAAGTTATGCTTTTTAGCCTAAAGTTAGAATCCATTTATAGGTCCAGACCATATGGTCTAATATTTCAAAACAACTGCTAATGATTAAAACAGTACACAGCAAGAGGTGGTAGGGATGAAGACTTCTTGTCATCAAGGTTATACAAATTTCCAGGAAGCTCAAAGACCAAGAAATACTGAAATCTGAATAATGAGTTGCGTAACTACAGTCTTTAAAAAAGGAACCTTGATCAACAATACTGTGGCATAGAAAGTACCCAGCTAAGTTCTTCATTAAATTTTAATGTGTAGTATGTATGACCTATTTAAACCAGCTAACTTTATGATGAGTGCAAAATCCCATTAGACATCTTTCTTTGAGACGTATTTCCCTTCTTTACTGATCTTTATCCTAGCAGTTTCTTCACTGGAACTTGTTTTGGAAGATTAATACCAACAAAGGATGCTTCATAAGTAGGATGATATGAACAGGATTGCATAACTTTACACCACAGTGCTGGACATATACTGTGCATAGAAGGCATTTGGTTTTGTAGTTCCTGCTGTGTGTTATTACAAGAAAGGGTAAAATTAGCTGCTCCTCAGGAGGTCTTCACAGGTTTCTAATTTTGCAGCAATGTTGCAACCTCTGCAATACCTCTTGCCAAGGTATGCCCTGTAATTAGCAGTCAGTGTGACAGCACATCCCTCACAGAATGGTGGACGTAATGACATTTGGAAAGCAGATGTCAAAAGGTGTAATCAGTTTCCCATTTAGCGTAAGATAGAGGCACGGAGGTGCTTCTCTGTTCAGTGTTCTGTCCGTCATGTGTTCTGTTGTTGAATGTGAGAAGTATTTGTTCACTTTTAAGTCAATCTTAGTTCAGTGGTGCCACCCACATTGGAAAGAGAGCTTTTAAACAGTGTGTCTCCAAACTGCACCTGATTTAAGGAGAAAAAACCCCAACCACCCAACAACAAACGTAACAAAGCCAGACAGAGCAGTACACATAATGTGTAGCCGTGGCAGTTACAAAGATGAACTTTCATGTATCACTGTGAATGTGTTTTTTGGTCAGAGAGGTGGACATGCATTACAGAAGAAACCTGGGAGGCAGTTAGTACTGTAGTATGTGCAGGGGCTATTCTCTGTGCAAGCAGTGGAAAGGAGGCAAGATTTTGAGGGGACCACCTCACAAGTGAAAAAAGGAGAAGGCCAGGGCAAAGGGAGAAGAGGGGTGGGGAGCAGGGAGCAAGTGAGGAAAAGGACAGGAAGATGGGAGCAAGTTGTTAAGAAAAAGACAAGGAGGAAACTGTCCCACTTTTAGGGGGAAAAAAGCTGCCCTAGTTTAAAAGTGTTAACAGCTATGCCTTTTTTGAAGAATAATAATAAGCAGGAAAAAAAAGCCAGTGAAGGGAAAGAAAGTAAGAGTACTAAGTGCTTCTTAGCTGAATTACAGTAACATTCTTCAGGTGGTCCTATTCATTTTAATTTTCCAGAAGAAATTGGAACAGTCTGGGTATCTCAAAGTTTTGTCAATATCAAGATACCTTTACTGGTTTACTAGCTTTCCTTATGTGTTTTGCAGCAATATTTTAAAAGGCTATTTCACAGCTGTTTGTTTTTATCCAGTTGCTAATATATGCAGGTGCATATTTCAAATCGGTATGTAGGCTGCTTCAACTTCCTTGTGAAGTATGATTCCCAAATCTACTTGTGAAAAACGTTTGAGCTGATTCCAAGAAAAGCATGCATTAGATCTGAGAATGGTGATACTGTTTTTACTCAATGTGTCCTGACTTCAATGGCACCCATAAAGTTTCTTTTCTGAGCATGGCTCTCATATTTTGTGATAGATTACTATGCTGGGTAATGCCGTTAGGATTTGATACTGTATTTTGAGGCATCACTTTGGAGGTTTGAAAAAACAGAACCAAAAATACCCATCAGCCTTGAGCAGAATCTCAAGGAAGTTGAACAGTTATGTATGAGATTTTCCCAGTCTCCAGTTACCGACATCAGCTGAGGGTTTGTTTGTTCGTTTGGGAGCTTTCTTACATACCTGAATGTCTCCTTCCTAGTGCAGTTTTGTTAGTAGTACTTAGTCCCTAGAAGTTGTCTTTGATCTTGTTTACGAGGTACAGAGACTTTTAGTTTGCTGTCAACTGAGCTGAGAATAATATACTCTTACTATGCACAATCTGTCTTAAAAGGATTAGCTTTTAATTTTAATATAGTATTAAATTCTAAAGTTTTCTTCCTTGAATGAAGATGAATGGTTGGACTTGATGATCTTAAAGGTCTTTTCCAACACGGTTGATTCTATGAGTAAAACTTGCTAAATGCTCAGAGAACTCACCAATTTCCTACCATTTCTACCAGGTTCTCTTAAGAGAGAGCTGGAAATGTCAGCATGCCTGTTTTCCCTCAATCAAAGCTGCAGGTTTGGGCTGGTTTCTGGGACTTAAAATTACTGGTATGAATTTATCCTCCCTGATACTACATCCAGCTGCACATCCTTTTATGATACTTCTTCTTGTAATTGCCAGTTAGGGAACAACTGAGACTAACTGTAATCACAAACTCTGTGTAACCCCAAGTCACAGTTTGGTGTCTTCAGGCCAAGAGTACAGTTCAGTGTACTCAAGCAAGTCTTAAAACCTGATCTTTTTCAGAGTCCTTGAGAAGTGCAGTAGTTGCTGAGGGACATGCATCTAAGTGGGTATTTCACTTAGAACTGCTGGTTTAATTTTCCTCAGCTGGGTGCAGTATGTCATTAACAGTGTTTAAAGCCATACTGTATCTTTGAGGAACTGAAAGGAAGGATTGTTAACATGTACCTAAAAAAAGAGGATTCAATTGGAAATAAGGCTTTAAGTCAGGAAGTAACAAGAGGGGAAAACTGCATATATCCGTCTGCCTATAGTGACGGGTGCTAAATGTCAGTTTCCAAATGCAAAATTACCAGATGCTGTTATTTCTGCAGGAATCTTGTACTATTCTGGAGACAGGAGGTAACAGGAGGAAGGAATTCAGAAATGACAGTTTGTCTATTTTGAAGCGCTTTATTCGTTGTACTCTGCCTTTTGTAAGCGCTTTGCTGCTTAGTACTCTGCCTATCAGATTGTTTAAAGATGGAAGAGTTTCTCTGACTTTCACTTCAGTTATGCCTCCAGTTTTTTTCCAGTAACCTGGTTCCCTTCTACTGAATTTGTCTTGCCTTTAAAGTCAAGCTGAGCGGTGCCTTCTTGGCTGGAGATTACAAATGCTTATGCCAGCAAAGCTCATAATCACAGGGAGTTAAGGAGCTTAAACTGAAGTTTGTCTCAGGTAGTCATCGTGCACTTCTTTTTTTAGTCAAAGCTCTCTGTGCAGATGTGGTGTTTCTTACAGTAGCTTCCTCAAGGTGAGAAAGCTGTTAGGTTTCAATTAAAACTTACTGATGCATTCACATTTTCCTGATACTTTTAACGCGTTTGTTTGTCCAAGTGAAAGAAGGACTGCTGTAGAGTACTTGGACACTCTATGTATTTGTAATGTTATGGCTTCTGTGGTAGTTAACCATCTGTAAGATGACAGTGTATGGATTTCATCTGTTATGATGGAACTTCTTAATCTATAGGAGTATGCTTGTTTATCCTCCTTGCCAGTTCTGACATTCAGAAGGTTCTTGGTAGTTACAGTGGTTGTTTCTGAAGTACCAGTACAGTTCTGAAGTTGGGTTCCTAGTCTCTGAGTATAATCTCACAGCGTTTTACAGGATCCTGCTTATTATTCTGCACTCAAGCGACCCCTGTGGGTAACTAGTAAGTCAACACTGCTTTCTGGAGAAGAGTTCCTGAGAAGGTGCCTGCTGCAAGGGAAACCAGTATGTTGCAGCCTGCAGAGATGTGCAGTGTGATTAGCAGTACCTGCTCAGGAGCTTTGGGATAGTCAGCTGTGATGCTTTTTCCAGGACACTAAGGGGGAGGAGAACAGTGAAGGCAAGTTATAGTTCTCAAAGGTGTATTTTGCCTGGCTCTTACTCACTTGTCAGAAATCAGTGCGTGTTGGCTTCCACCTATTTCTCTTTCCCCAGGTGTGGATGAAAATCACAAAGATGTTAATGTACTAAGTAAGAGGAAGATAAGATCTTTTTCTTCTCTTCATTCGTCCACACATGTTGTGGAGGGTTCTGTGGACCTTCTGATCATTGCGGAGGCTCCAGAAACCAGGGAAGGTGGTTTCTTCTGACACTTCAACTCCTATTGCTTTGCTTAGGATTGGTCCTGGATCATCTTTTGATCTAGGCATTAGTTTTCCTGCTTTTTTCCTGTTACATATGTTTCATTTTGTGTGTTAAGGGGTCCCTTCTCCCCAGGACTTTGCTGCTGCTTGTACCTGTTTGAAAACAATTAGAGATTTGGGTGATCCTTTTCTGTGGTTCTTTCAGCTCCATGCTCCTCTCTTTTAGCTGTGAAGACACACACTGTTCCAGTCTGAAGGAGTAGTGGATTTTGTCACAGCTATTCCTGCAGTCCTGGAGAGACGGCCCTTCTCTCCACTTTGCTGGCTTATGGATGCACTTCTTTGGCCCTTGGAGTTAGTCTGTTACTGCTCCTCTTGTGAGAGTACGCAGAGTGTTTCCTTTCCTGAAGCTCTTGCCCCCTATGGCCTGTTGAGTACATTGTACAGTGTTTTGGTTCTTCTTTTTGTTGTCGGTATATTGCTAGATGAGCCTGCTCATTTCATAAAATACGTAAATACCCCCAGGGATTCAGTACTAAAATCAGAGAATCACAGAATGGGTGAGGGTGGAAGGGGCCTACAAAGGTCATCTATTCCAGCCTCACCCCTGCTCTATGGAATTTCCCCTATTTAGATTTGTGCCCATTCCTCTTGTTCTTTCACTTGGCAGCACTGAGATTATGATTCCGTCTTTACTTCCCCCCACCAGGTATTTATGCACATAAGTAAGGTCCCCCTGAGCATTCTCTACTCCAGTAGAGAAACAGTTGCAGCTCTCAGCTTCTCCACATAGCTCACATAGTCCAAGCCCTTCAGCATCTTCATGGCCACCAAAGGCATGGAAGCTGTATAGCATTTGTTTTGAAATTCACTTCTGTGTGTCACAGACTTGATGGAAAAATGCAGGAATCGCAAGTGTCATCAGATGTACACGACAGCTTATAGTGCTTGGTCTGTGACTCTCAAAATACCTGATTTCTTCTTATGGAAACTTTGAAGTCAGAATCATAAGTGAGAATAACTCAATTGGTGGCAATAACTACTTTCTAGGGAAGAAAGGAGAAGTGCTTCTTTCTAGTGATCAAAGCAGATTTTGGTTACATAATGAACCCCACAGCACTTGCTGAGTAGAAGCTGTAGGTGGTGTTATCTTTGCTTATTACCAAGTTCACAAGAAAAAATTGTATGTGTTTTTGTATGTGTGTCATGGTATTTACAATAACAAAGAAAAATCCTGGCATGATTTGTAGGAGCGCTTTCGATTTGCCAACTTAAAGTGGAGAAAAGAATATTGGCATATTTTTTTCTATGCAACAGTATGTGTCAGTTCCTTGGCAGCTGTTGCTGCATCCCTGCTCTTACAAAGTTACAGAAGACAACTGAATTTGTCCCTGTGGATGGCATTTGTACCTATCTCAGCAATTAGCTGACATTCTGCTCAGGTATTTGATGCTAGACTTTAGCCACACCCTCATTGTAATAACTCCACTTTGTATTTTTCCTGTATATTTTTTAAATGCCTAGTTAAAATCCAGCTGGTGAGTTACAGATTGTTGTGCTGCGGTTAATGTTGCTCAGCAGTGAGAATGCTACAGCCTGGCTGATCAGGAGGTTCTCCTCATTGAAAATCAAACCTCTAATCCATAACCAAGATGTTTCTATTTGGGATGATCTTTTTTTTTAGTGTTTATCATGTCCTGTGTGTGTTTTAACAATGTTTTAGAAGTTTAATATTACAAAAATGTAACAGTATATTAAGTGTATGTTTTCTGTATGATTCTAGGTACGGGAGGAACTGCATGAAAAAGTCACTAAAGAACTTGAACAAGGTAATGTGTCATGTCAGGAGTGTTTTTAAGGAAAAAGATGACTGTTCCTGACTCTTGCAGATAATGGCTTGAAAGCTGTCAAGTTCCCATGCTAAACACAGGGTTTTTCTGCTGACTTTCCAGTTTAGGTGTCAGTGTGAAAACTTCCTGCTTTCGACAGTATTATGTAGAATGTTAACGCAGTTGCCTGAAAAGTAACAAGAACAAAGAAAACTAACCTGTTTTTCACAGAGATACACTGGCTTAAGCAGAAGTCACCTTTCACTAGAGTTAATCCTCAAGCACATCAAACGTAAAAGAAGCCCTGAGATAAGATTCTGTAGATTTCAGCTGTCGCTTCCCCTTCCCTGTACATTGATTGCATTCAGCACTAAACCATACCAGGCACATTCTCTGCTGTTAGATCTTGATTTTTGCATGTATTTGTAGCTTGTATGTTGTCACCTGTTTTGAATAAGCAAGAATAATATAATCAATATCCAAAGATACCCTTTCTTTAGGAAAAGATCAATTAGTGATATTTAGGCAAGCATAAGATGAGTTGAATGCTTGTAATACATAGCATAAAACATGCTCCATAAAATGAGGCTGGATGTCCGAAGAGGAATTCCACCTATTTCATGAGAGCTGTTCCTCCAGGCTCATGGCTTTGCAGTGACTGGTGCCATTTCAAAGCAGGTAGACCCTAAGAGAATTTCATTCTGTTCCTGTATGGTTTTAATCATATAGGGTGTTCAGCTGTGCCTTCCTAGCTCTTCACATGTGTCTGAATGGACACAAAGCCATTGCATTACATCCACATGTATTATTTTGCACATAATTTTGCATCTGCTAGGAATCATGGAGTATGTTTGGTTTGGGGCCCTAGGGAAAAGATGACCGGAGAAAGATGGCAAAGGCAAGTTTGCTTTCACTGGGTATGTGTTTTCATGGAGGAAAGAGGGTTTTGCCAGGGCAGGTTATAAAGACACTCCTCAGAGAAGTTGCCAGGCTGGGAAATGTGGCCTGGCCTGACTGCAGAGCAAAGGTGTTTGCATTTTCACAGGCAGATGCTTTAAAAGTTTGCTACAGTGAACGCAGAAGCTGTTTTTTTAGGAGTAGTGTTCCAGGAAATCACTGGTTTGGACGTTTAAGGAAAACGGATACTTGAGGTCGAAGAGGTCTGCAGGGGGCTAAACTTAGCGCTGGTTCGTGAGCAGGTCTCGTTTGTGGATCCCCTGAGATGTTAAGTGTGTAGCCTCTGGAATTTCTTTGACTAGCTTTAGAAATACCATTGACTGAGTAGCAAAGATAGAAAAAAATGTTTCTCCCTTTGTGCCTAGCCCTCTCGTTCTTATGTTCCCTTGGAAGTTTTTAAATCTCTTTCTGGATTGCAGTTTCTCCAGTTACCCATGATGTTTTCACAGTAATGTCTTTGGCCCTGTCTACTGTAAAAGTAACACCAGGAACCTTTTCTCTTTTCTCCCTAGGCACTGCTGAGGTTGAAACTGGATCTGCTGGAGCTTCTGCCGTGATATCTACTGATAGATCTTCAAAAAATGTCCATGTAGTTGACCAGGATCCCCTCTGCAGGGCAATACAGGAGTATCGTGATGCTTTAACCCAAAATTGCCTAATTTGAACAAAATGCTATGGAAAGGCTCTGGAAATAAATTTGTTTACCTAGTGCATCGATGGTTTCCCGTCCCATGGTACAGATGTGAGAACGTGTTCATTGCAGTGTGTTTATCTGTCTCCTACATGGATGTCAAGCACACTGCACTTACCTGTTGGTTTATCGCTGCATGGTTGTTTTGGTTTGCACCTACAGTAAGAACCATATCTATTATTTTCTAACAGATTGACTAACCTTGATTCTTGAGCTTGACAGAGCTGCCAAAGTGTTTCTTATTTACACAGATGTATTATTTTACTCCACTCATGTTCTGTGTTTTAACAAAAGAGCTCCCTTTGTTCTGTTCAATCCTTTCATGCTATGTGTTTTTAATGTTTCCAGTGTTATTTTGATGCTGAGGATATTATTCAATGTGCTTTGAGTGCACAGCTTCAATCCTAATGCAGGGAATATTGCTGCTGATAAAGTTTTACCAGTGTTAAAGCTGGAGAATAGGGCACTTTACATTACTGTCACTTGATGCTCCTTAGGTTTAAAATGACTGGGAATGTATAGGAGCGCCAAGGAAGTTATGATGTGATCTCTTTGGTCTGTTTGGTTTGTATTGCAGAACCACCGAATGGCTGAAGTTGGAAGGGACCTCTAGAGGTCCCCTGGTCCGGCCCCCCTGCCAAAGGGGGAGCACCTGGTACTGGTTGACCAGGACTATTTTGGCTTTAGAATATCTCCAAGGTAGGAGACCCCACAGCCCCCATGGGCAACCTGTGCCAGTGCTCACCCTCCATCACAGTAAAGAAGTGTTCCCTGATTTTCAGACAGAACCTTGGTGTTTCATTCTGTGCCCGTTGCTGCTTGTGTTATTGATGTTGATTTTTGTATGAAAAATTGCTGCAGCTTTAAACATTCACAGGTCCTACATCAACACCTGTGGTGCACCTGAAGCAGTTCATATGGGGTGAAAAAGGAATCAACTTTCAGTCTCCTTAGTACTTTCCAGAACTTGTGTGTTGCAATGGCTAATCTTTTTGTCACTGCCAGCAGCTGCTAGGGTGGCTATAGCCCAAATATTAGCCAGTCCTGTGAGACCGCTGGAGGGGAAGGGGTGGCATCCAGAGGGAACTTGACAGGCTCAAGAGGTAAGCTTGTGCAAACCTCATGTAATTCAGCAGTGCAAAATGCAGGGTCCTGCACCTGGGTCAGGGCAATCCCAGTCACAGCTACAGGTTGGCTGGAGAAGTGATTCGGAGCAGCCGTGTGGAGACTGACCTGGGATTTGTCGCTCAGTAAGAAACTGAACATGAGCTGGCACTGTGTGCTCGCAGCCCAGAAACCAACTGTGTCTTGAGCTGCATCAGAAGGAGCGTGACCAGCAGGTCGAAGGAGGTGATCCTGCCACTCTGCTGTGCTCTCATGAGACCCCAACTGGAATTCTGTGTGCAGTTCTGGTGTCCTCACCATAAGAAAGATATGGAGCTATTGGTCTCACTAGATCAGAGGAGGAGTACAAAGATGCTCAGAGGTCTTGAGCACCTCCTGTTTGAAGACAGGCTGAGAGAGTTGGGCTTGTTCAGCCTGGGGAAGACAAGGCTCAGGGGTGACATTACAGCAGTTTTCCAACACCTAAAGGAGGCCTACAAGAAATCTGGAGAGGGACTTTTTACAAGGGCAATTAATGATAGGACAAGGGGGAATGGCTTTAAATTTAAAGAGGGTAGATTTAGAACAGACACTAGGAAAGAAATTTGTATTATGAGGGTGGTGAGTCACCAGAACAGGTTGCCCAAAGAAGTTGAGGCTGCCCCATCCTGGAAGTCTTCAAGTCCAGGTTGGACGGGGCTTTAAGCAACCTGGTCTAGTAGAAAGTGTCCCTGGCCATGGCATGTAACTAGATGGACTTAAAGGTCCCTTCCAGCCCATACCGTTCTATGATTTTATGATGTTTGTGTCAATAAAACAGGTAGGTTTACTTTTTTCAGGGAGATTTCTGTTGTTGCTGAAGATTTACAGCTGTCATTTCCTGTCTGCAAAAGTCACTGCTGATCTGGTGATTATAGTACAAGGTCCCAAGTCTGGAAAAGTAAGAGTGGTTGTACTTAGATGAATTATGACTGGAAAAATTTTGGGGTTTTACCCAGTAATTCAGAGAGGTAACAGGCAGTGAGGAAAGCAATGAATGCTACTGTGACACTGTTCCTTTCAAGAAAATACATTTTTGTGAAGCTTATACCCTCTGTTTAATTCCAGATATTCTGTTTCAACTTGATAATTAAACTTTGTAATCTAGTACATATCCTTGTTTATTGTTCCCCTTCTTGACTTTACTTTTCACACCTTTCCCTACCCATAGAACTCTCCAGAGCTCTCCTCTGCTCACTTCAGCTCTGTTCACAGCTGTGTCTTCAGCTTGTTCTGGAGGCCAGGCAAATGCCCAGCACACATTCATCTTTTTCCTCCGGGGAGGTGTGAAGCACAGTTACGTTAAGATTGTGGACTAAAGTTGAGGGATTGCTAATAATAAATTCCAGACTCTTCCTGTATTTCAGAGCAATCCTCCTTGTGGTCTGGGCAGAAGGTGGCTGGTTAGCTTCTGGGAGCCGTGCCAGTCTGATATCCTTCCATGATGATGTGAGTAATTCAGTGGACAGAGAGAGAGCAGTGCATGCTGCTTCCTTAACTTTAGCAGGGCCTTCTCTTTGTAAACTTCCTGATCTCCTTCCAAAGGGAAAGCAAGTGTGTTTCTAAATTTCTTTGCCAAGATGTGTTAGAAACCCTTTCACATCAATAGCTGCAAGAGGATTGCTAGATTGTTTCAGAAAATCTCAGTATGCCAGTTGCTTTTTCCTCAAGAGCAAATGGTGTAAGAAGGTCTCCAGGTTTTGCTGTCTTCCAAATGATGCATTGAATTGTAGCCACAGAAAAGAAGTTTTTTCATTATTCTTTGGCAGAGTAGTGGCTTGAAAGATCAGTTAAAGGCTGTTTGACTAGTGCTGCCATAGCACTAGCATGTCCACCCAATGAGGCTTGAGGCTTCTGAAATACCCAGGCATCTGCTGACCTCTGCAGCTCTCACTGCTTCACTGATGCTTTGCAGAGGGAATATAAATCTGGTGTTCTGTAAGCATACTGACCAACTTTGACCTGTTTTCATCTTCTCTTTACCTTAGGGACACCTCTTGCCACCCATATCTGGATATAGAGATAAACTTCCTGTTACTTAAACAAGCTACAAGTTCTCTTTGCCTAGAAAAGCCCATGGTAAATGCTTTCTTACTGCTTGCTGGCTCTCAGAAGTGAAGGTTGTTGCTTGCTGGACAAACCGAACTGAAAGCCAGTGTTCTGTAAAACAGGGAATCTATCTGTGTTGGATTCTGTCTTTGATAATTTATGACTAGGTGTCTGGACCGCTTACCTAGTGTCTCAGTGCTTGATCACATACTACTTGAACACAGTGGGTGCATGTTGAGGGATTGTTTTATGGAATTTGTTCATGCAATGCAAGCAATACAGGCAAATTGCATATGAACAAGGGAATTTTGGCTTGCTCCTGTACCCCATTGGCACTGTTCTTTGCATTCCAGAACTTTGTCTGTATGAGACAAAGAATGCCTTCTTAAGTAAGGCTGAACTGTATGAGACCTTGAACAGGCAAATGCAGCATGTGAAGAGATGTTTTCCCACTATCAAACCACATCTATTCAGACAGATTTAGGAGAGCTCTTTCCCTTTAATTTCTACCCTATCCACTGCACCTTCAGTCCCAAAGAACAGTGTCAGGCAGTCTTCTTCCAGATGAGGTGCAGCTCCATTTTCCATACTTAGGGAAAAAACATCCAGCTTCTTGTCTATGGTATGCCAGTCTACCTGTGCACTAGCACTGTCTTTTCCTTTCAGCATTCTCCTTTGTAATGAAATACTCAATCACCATTTGCTTCTCTCCAACCCTTTTGGCTCCGGCCGTTGTCTGCTTTTCAGCATATTCCACAATTTTATTCCTAGTACAGTTCCTGTGTTTCCATCCTTCCAAAGCAATTTCTTTCACACGTCTGATGTCTTGCATGCTATTAGTAAGAAGAAAGAGATTAGTGGTCGCGATTCAGTCTTGAAAGTTGAAATTAAATTGTTGGAGAAATTGGGAGTCTGAGGCCGTTCCAGATCCACAGGGAAAAAACCCTTTCTGAGTCTGCCATCACCACAGTGTCATGGTTTAAGCCCAGCTGGTAATTCAGTACCACGCAGCCATTTGCTGACTCGTCCCCTTTCCTCCCCACTGCTCCCAGAGGGATGGGGAGGAGAATTGAAAGAATGTGACTCCCACGGGTCGAGATAAGAACAGTCCAGTAACTAAGGTAGAACACAAACCACAGCTGCTACCACCAATAATAATAATGATAAGGGAAAGAACAAGGGAAGAGAATACAACCGCTCACCACCCACCGACCGATACCCAGCCCGACCAAGCAGTGATCTAATCCTTCTGCGTCCCTGCCCCCAGTTTGTACATCCTGGGCATGATGTGCTGTGGTATGGAGTACCTCTTCGGTCAGTTTGGGTCAGGTGTTCTGTCTCTGCCTCCTCCCGGCCTCCCCTCCCCCCTGGCAGAGCATGAGACTCAGAAAGTGGTTGGTCAGAGTAAACATTACTAAGTAGCAACTAAAACCATCCGTGTTATCAGAGCTGTTCCCAGGCTGAAAGTCAAAATCAGAGCACTGCACCAGCTACTAAGATGGAGAAAAATGACTGCTACTGCTGAACCCAGGACACACAGAAAGCCTCAGTGGTGAACAGTTACGGCTTATGTGCTGGAATTGCAGAGTGAGGTTTCTTAACAGGAGTGAATCCTAGTGCTGTAGTTAATACCACTTCAGCTTCTCTGGAGCATCACAGCTACAAAAAATCAAAAGGCCAAAGGATGAGTGCATGTTTTTTTGTTTTTTTGTTTTTTTTAAAGCCCTGAATTCCCCAGAATATGTCGGTGTAGCCTTTGGTGCCCTCCAATGGTATAAAAACCAGGGATCTTGTTTCAGTAACAGATAACATAGTTTATCTTTTGTATTGCAAGCTGGTTTTCATGCTATGCTCTTCGGTTTATACCAGGGCAGAATGATATCTGTGTGTCTTGCAGCCAGCCAGCTGCAGGTGCAGTCTCAGCAGCTTTGGTGTCTTCAGCTTTGTCACAGGAGAAATCAACTGTGTGGACTCTTGAGAAAAGCGGAGAGATGTGATTTTAATGGGCACACTGAACTGCTCACCAGTTTTCAGTGGTAATAGAATCATAGAATAGTTAGGGTTGGAAAGGACCTTAAGATCATTTAGTTCCAACCCCCCTGCCATGGGCAGGGACACTTCCCACTAAACCACGCCATCCAAGGCTATGTCCAACCCCGCCTTGAACACCGCCATGGATGAAGCATTCACAACTTCCCTGGGCAGCCCATTCCAGTGCCTCACCACCCTTACAGTAAAGAACTTCTTCCTTATATCCAATCTAAAGTTTCCTGTTTAAGTTTAAACCCATTACCCCTTGTCCTCTCACTACAGTCCCTAATGAAGAGTCCCTCCCCAGCATCCCTATAGGCCCCCTTCAGATATTGGAAGGCTGCCATGAGGTCTCCACGCAGCCTTCTCTTCTCCAGGCTGAACAGCCCCAACTTTCTCAGCCTCTCTTCATGTAGGAGGTGCTCCAGTCCCCTGATCATCCTCGTGGCCCTCCTTTGGACTTGTTCCAACGGTTCCATGTTCTTTTTATGTTGAGGACACCAGAACTGCACACAATACTCCAAATGAGGTCTCTCGAGAGCAGAGTAAAGGGGCAGGATCACCTCCCTCGACCTGCTGGTCAAGCTCCTTTTGATGCAGCTCAGGATACGGTTGGCTTTCTGGGCTGCAAGCACACACTGCCGGCTCATGTTCATTTTCTCATTGACCAACACTCCCAAGTCCTTCTCCGTAGAGCTGCTCTGAATCTCTTCTCTGCCCAACCTGTAGCGGTGCCTGGGATTGCTCCGACCCAGGTGTAGGACCTTGCACTTGGCATGGTTAAACTTCATCAGGTTGGCATCAGCCCACCTCACAAGTATGTCAACGTCCCTCTGGATAGCATTCTTTCTCTCCAGTGTATCAACTGAGCCACACAGCTTGGTGTCATCGGCAAACTTGCTGAGGGTGCACTCAATCCCACTGTCCATGTCACCCACAAAGATGTTGAACAAGACCGGTCCCAGCACCTATCCCTGAGGGACACCACTCGTTACTGGTCTCCAGCTGGACATTGAGCCATTGAGCACAACTCTTTGCGTGCGGCCATCCAGCCAGTTCTTTATCCACCGAGTGGTCCACCTGTCAAATTGATGTCTCTCCAACTTAGAGACAACGGTATTGTGTGAGACAGTGTCAAACACCTTGCGCAAGTCCGGGTAGATGACATCAACTGCTCTACCCCTGTCCAGCAGTTCCGTAGCCCCATCATACAAGGCCACCAGATTGGTCAGGCAGGATTTCCCCTTAGTGAAGCCATGCTGGCTGTCACCAACCACCTTGTTGTTTTTCATGTGCCTCAGCATGCCTTCCAGGAGAATCTGCTCCAAGATTTTGCTAGGCACAGAGGTGAGACTGATTGGTCTGTAGTTCCCTGGCCCATCCATTTTCCCCTTCTTAAAAATGGGGTTTATATTTCCCTTTTTCCAGTCGTTGGGAACTTCACCTGACTGCCATGATTTTTCAAATATGATGGACAGTGGCTTAGCAACTTCATTTGCCAGCTCCTTCAGGACCCACGGATGGATTTCATCAGGTCCCATGGACTTGTATACGTTCAGGTTCTTAAGATAGTCTCGAACCAGATCCTCTCCTACAGTGGGCCCAGGGTCTTCATTCTCACTGTCCCTGCGTCTGCCTTCCAAGACTTGGGTGGTGTGGTCAGAGCATTTGCCGGTAAAGACTGAGGCAAAGAAGTCATTAAGAACCTCAGCCTTCTCCAAATCCAGGGTAGCCAGTTCTCCTGATAGCTTCTGGAGAGGGCCCATGTTGTCCCTAGCCTGCGTTTTATTTCCAGCGTACCTATAGAATCCCTTCCAGTTATCCTTAACATCCCTAGCCAAGTTTAATTCCACGTGGGCCTTAGCTTTCCTAACCTGATCCCTAGCTTCCCAGACAACATCCCTGTATTCTTCCCAGGCCGCCTGACCTTGCTTCCACCTTTTATAAGCCTGTTTTTTCCTTCGAATTTTGCTCAGCAGCTCCTTATCCATCCAAGGAGGTCTCCTGGCCCTCCTGCTGAACTTCCTTCTAGTTGGGATGCATTGCTCCTGAGCTTGCAGGTGATCCTTGAATATCAACCAACAGTCTTGGGCCCCCCTGCCCTCTAGGGCTGTATCCCATGGAACCTTACTGAGCAGGTTCCTGAAGAGGCCAAAGTCTGCTCTCTTGAAGTCCAGGGCACTGAGCTTGCTGCACGCTCTTTTCACTGTCCTGAGGATCTCAAACTCAACCATCTCATGCTCGCTGCAATCAAGGCTGCCCTGGAGCATCACATTCCCAACCAGCCCTTCCCTGTTGGTGAGGACGAGGTCAAGCATGGCACCTCTCCTTGTCGGCTCCTCTATTACTTGCAGAAGGAAGTTGTCTTCCACGCAATCGAGGAACTTCCTGGATTGCTTATGCTGGGCTGTACCATCGCTGCAACCGATATCAGGGTGGTTGAAGTCCCCCATGAGAACAAGGGCCTGCGAGCGTGAGGCTGCTCCTATCTGTCTATAGAGTGCTTCATCCAGTGGGTCCCCTTGGTCAGGCGGTCTGTAACAGATCCCCATAATAATGTTTCCCATCGCTGTTCTCCCTTTAACCCTGACCCACAAACTCTCTGTCGACTGCTCACCTGTCCCCAGACAGAGTTCCATACTCTCCAGCCTATCCCTAACATAAATAGCAACTCCCCCTCCATGCCTACAGGGCCTGTCTTTCCTAATACCTTGGCTTCCTTTCGGTAGTGTAAGATGTCTATGGAAAAACAAGCCACACATGGGGATCTTTGGGGTACTTAATTGCAGAAGGCCGGCCACCCCTTCATGAGGCAACCTCTGCTGTGAGAGTCTGTGCGTACAGAAACTGTTGTGCACACAAAGCTAAAATGCAGGTCTGCAGATCAGTCTCCTTGGCATAGATGCCCATTCCTTTGAACATGCAGTTGAACACCTAGAGTCAGCCATTACAATAGACTGCTAAATGACAGCCAGAAGCTGTACCAGGATACTTAGAAGACTTCTAGGACACAGAGTTGAGAACCAGTTACTCAGCTTTACTGTACCATCAGTTTGACTCCTGCCTGCTCTTACCCATTGGTTATGTATTACCAGTAGCAGATGGTGTTCACTGTTTGCACTGGCAGATTGAAGCTGCTAACTGTATTTCTTGGCACTGTCAGCCTTGAACATGCAAATTGCTTTCTATTGATAGCACCACCTTTTCCTAAGCTTAAGCACTACTTCAGCTGAGAGTTCTGTAATAGTTGACCATTCTACTACCTTGTAACTGTGATGAATTATTAATCATAAATTATTACTACCAATTTAATCACTGCTGTAAACACAACAAGGACAGTGACTGTTACACAGGCAAGCAGCACAGTTCATGTTTTATTCAGGATAATTTGGCCCACAGCATAGTTAGACCTTGTGAGCACACCTGTGTATTGCAAAGGACAAAGACAATTTTCACTTTTTATCTTTCCTCGCCTTTTCTGTTTTAACTCTAGAAATGGAGTATGAATTCTGCTCCCACCTCGTAGGACCATCCCCGGATGTCTATAGCAGTGCCTTTGTATAGAGTGGAGCTCTAGGCATCTTTGTAAACAAACAAAAAGCCTCTTTGACATTTATAAACACTCATTGCAGCTACAGGAGCACTACTGCTGGTCACCTTCTTGCTGATGAACTGCCAGTTGCCATGGCCTTAGAGAAAAATAATTTTTAGCTCCAGTTTTGTGATCAAAATCCTGTGCACACAACTACATTCCCTGTTGCAAGAATGAATACACAGTTACTATACAACGCAAATGCTCCTCTTTAATGGCTTTTCATGAAACAGGATCATGCTTATATACTTCTAGAGCACCAGGGCAAAAATAACCCATTTCAAAACTAAGACTCTTTTCACAGCAGCTAGGCAGCCACAGCAGAAAGTATTCACCCAGCAATCCTGAATCATACAGGCCATTCCAGTTCCCTTTTCCAAACAATTCTTCATAACAACCTAACCAGCAATGTGTCTTTGTATTTACTGCTGTTAATTTCAAACTGTTTTATGCTGTCCTGTGATTCCAGAGTTGCAGGGCTGTGTATTTTGGGGCAAAGAAGAAGTTACTTTGAACATGGGCTGAATTTAATTTCCTCTCTATAAATGACTGGCTGAATTACTTTCCAACTTGATTCCTGAAACAAAATCCTACAACTGCAGTTTTGCCATCTGTCACATGAGTGGCCCAAGTCACTGTAAGGAAAAATAAGCTTTCATTTTGGACATGGAAGGCAAGATGTGTAGATGTTTTGGGTGTGCAGACAGGAGCAAACAAACATGTACCAGAAGTACATGGAAAAAAGATGGATCACTGGCTTTTGAAACGTAACTATACTTCCTTATGTCTAGATTATCGACACTGATTAAACCTTTCTTGGTGCTGTAGTAAAATATTTGTCATCTTAGAAGTTTCTCCTTTCATTAAATTACAAAGGCTCAGGTGGCCCCTGGCAGAGTGAATGGAAACTTCAGTGCTCACATAAATAATGCTCAGGGCCCAAGACGCTGAAGGGCATTGCTCTGGGTATGTGTGTGTGTTGAAATGTGGCATTAGCAGCAGGGTAGCCTGGCAACACCTTTTCAGCTAAGGGCAATCCTGCTGCTGTCTGCACTTTGCTGTGGAAAGTCAGAAGCAGCATAATTAGAACCAAACCCAAAACTACTAACAGGCACAGTGTGGTTGTAAAGCATGATACATGCCTTATCCATAAGTAAAATCATGTGACTCCCAGACTGAAGTTGTTTTTTCTGACTGGTTTCTGCACTGGCTGGACTTCTGAAAAATGGTGGCATCAGAAGTTAGAGCATGAAACTAAAAACTACTTGATGGACGTTACAAACTGTGCAGGATGTTAAACTACTCTCCAGGTAAAACGGGGAGCCGTTTTGTCATCATGTAATTATAACAACAGCTCACTCAACAGATACTTGAATTCTGTGCCATATCTCATCATAGACTGTTTCCACTCAGATCCTGACAATTTTAATTTAATGTTAGCTGACAACTTTTCAGGGAAGCAGTCTTGAAAATCATAAGTACCATTCCAGACAGCAATCCTACCACATTATAGTTACACAAAAGAACCTTAAGCCTGCCTTTCAAAGACCTTGAACATTTGTACTTGTCAGATTTAAGCTGCACTTACACCTGACTCTTGTATCCAGGATGAGTTGGGATAAGCAGTAGAAGAAACACAGCAAAAAGCAAGAAGGCTATTTCTGTTGGGTGTTGATAAGTACACACTTCCATGCATTTTGCACTTGCAATTTAATCATGGAAGTAATCTGCGCACTCCTGCTGCCTGTGATCTCATTGCTAGAAGGTGGGCCTCAGCCCTATTGAGACTGCTTACATCTTCATCTTCCCTGGTTTTGAAATCTATTTCTAAGCTAACTGAGGTTCTATTGTGTGATATTTCCTGTGCAGCATCACACATTTTCAATCAGCATCAGCTCCTTAGCCATAATCACTTCCTGCCTTGGCTTCTGTTCAGCACTGCAACTTGCTGCAAAACAGAATTCCTGGAGAGAGTTCATAAGAGAGGAGCACCTCTGTTAAGAAAACAGGCTGAGAGAGTTGGGTTTGCTCAGCCTGGAGACGACTTTGGGGACTCATTAGAGCAGCTTCCAGTACCTAAAGGACGGCTACATGAAAGCTGCAGAAGGACTCTTTACAAGGGCATGTAGTGACAAGACAAGCTTTAAACTGGCAGTAGATTTAGATTAAACATTAGAAAGAAATTCTTCCCTATGAGGGTGGGGAAGCGCTGGTGCAGGTTGCCCAGAGAAGCTGCAGATGCCCCATCCCTGGCAATGTTCAAGGCCAAGTTGGATGGGGCTTTGAGCAAGCTGGTCTAGTGGAAGGTGTCCCTGCCCATGGCAGGGGGGTTGGAACTGGATGATCTTTAAAGCTCCTTCCAACCCAAACCATTCTGTGATTCTGAGTCCAGTCCATATACATGAAGTTACACAGATGAAGTGGTATTGCTCTAAACTGAATTTGAAAAGGTTACAAATAGCTATGGAGTTTATTGCTGATTTTTTTTTTCCTGGTCTTTTGCATGCGTGTTGCTTTTAATGCAGCTTTGAGAATTCATCTCCTGTATCTGGAGAACATTACATAACCTGCACGTTCCATCCCATGTTCCATCTGCAAATACTGCAGAACTTTGCCATACACCACCAGCAATTCTGGCCAGTTTGCAGAAGCACCACAGCATTCATCTGCATCATTAGCAGAGGTGAAGTCTGCAATTATACCTGTGAGAATTACCAAAGATTTAAACACAAAAATCCAAAGCAAGAAACATAATGATAATGCCCCCCTCCCCCCCATTTTAGGGTAGGAAGTGTCCGTATGAAATTCTAGTGCTTTAAAATATTTCCACGTAGAGAACACTTTCTCACCATTTCTCATAATATCAATCATATGCACCATAATTTTATCTGTGTAAAAGAGAATTTTGCTATGAGCACTACTGTAAAAGCTAACTTCTTCCATGTTGAACAGGCTTCCATCCTGCTTACTTCTAATGTTTAGGATTTCACTACCTCAAATCCAGCTTTGATTTCCCCACCTATACAACTTCCATTCCAGGTTTTATGCAGAGCACTGTAATCATCACTGCTGGAAAAATCAACACTAAATTAAGATAAACCTAGAGTATAAACCAAAAAGATGATGTCAGAACCACGGTTAAAGATGGTCCCGTGGACAAAACCAGTACATGCTCATGCTCTTGTGCTCCCTAAAGTAACAAACGCCTTTTCTCTGAAGGTGCACGTAACACACAAAAAGTTCAGCTGTGAGTGAAATTTCTTGGCATTCAGTGGCACTGTTACTGATACAAGGCTGAACGGCAGCAGCACGTTGTTCAACACAAGTTCCAGAGTTCCAGGAACGTGCTGCAAGGTTCCAGGAAGGAAGATATCACCACCTAGATAAGGTCAGGCTTTTAGCACTAGCAAGTAGTTCTTGGCAGAAGTCTGCATGCTATTGTGTTTTCAGCTTTGATTTCCACCTCCATCAGTGGAGTTTTTGATTTCTTCAGTGAAAACGCTGCCACTGAAAGCGAGCATTTCTGATATTCCTGTAAAAAATTCCTGTTTAAAAACAGGCCCCTGGGAAATACCCTACGGCAGAATACAGCACACTGGAAGAGGCTATCGGGAACAGGTGTTCTAGGACAAACGCCTGGCTCTTTACTATCTCCTGTCATATGTTAACCTGGTACAAGTTTTCCCTCCCCGACCTCAAGGCTTGGTCTGTGCAGATACCACCTTCTAGCACATCTGGGTTTCATGGGGTGTTTTGTCTGTGAATACTTGATACATGAAGTATGCCTTATTATTGAAGCGACAGGGAAGCTAAGACTGACCGATAAGACACATTTTCTGGATCTTTACTGCCCCTGAAGAACACTCTTCCACTTAAAAATCCACAGACTTATTTTCATAATTCTTATCAATAAATTGCAGTTTCCTCAACTGGAAAGCAGAAATAAGAACAAAATTACTAAAAACTGGTAGAGCTGCATACACAGGTGCCAAAATGTACCATAAAACAAATATAGCTGGCAACCACAAACCACCTTCATGTTTCACTGGTAAGACTCACATTTGCAGTTTGCAAGTATCTTCATCTGAGGCTTGTACCTTCTTGAGAAGTACCTTCATGGTTGTTATCACTTAATTCCTAAAGGAATAACAGCTCTTGGCTTGGGATTTATTATATCCACTGTGGAATAAATTAAATCCTTTCTCACCAATCCACAGGGAGCACAACCCTGGTATTTAGGATCATTTATGTATCAATCTGCAGAATGACAAATTCTTAGCAGACTGCAGCTCCATGCAGCAAAGGCCAAGAGGGGGAATTATGTTACCATGGGTATGAAGCATCTACTGAAGCATACACATCTGGTACATTTGCTGTGGCATGAGATAAATCTGTCATACAAACCACCTGTACTTCATCTTTAGCACAGTGTGTTTTATGTCTCTCAGCTGCTCTACCAGTAAAATGAAGAATAAGCACTAACTCCAGCGACTAAGGATAACGGGCTATAGTTGATATAAAAGGTTGAGACATACAGAAATTCTTCTGTTGGAATTAAGTCCTCATAACAGAATCCATGTTCTTTCAGTCCAATAGCCTGCCTGTAGGCCATGAAGAACTCTGATCGCAAATGCATGAAGTGGACATGGAGGCACTTCATAGAATCATAGAATAGTAAGGGTTGGAAAGGACCTCAAGATCATCGAGTTCCAACCCCCCCGCCATGGGCAGGGACACCTCCCACTAAACCATGCCATCCAAGGCTATGTCCAACCCCACCTTGAACGCCGCCAGGGATGAAGCATTCACAACTTCCCTGGGCAACCCATTCCAGGGCCCCACCACCCTCACAGTAAAGAATTTCTTCCTCAGATCCAATCTAAACCTCCCCTGTTTAAGTTTAAACCCATTACCCCTTGTCCTCTCACCACAGTCCCTAATGAAGAGTCCCTCCCCAGCATCCCTATAGGCCCCCTTCAGGCACTGGAAGGCTGCTATGAGGTCTCCACGCAGCCTTCTCTTCTCCAGGCTGAACAGCCCCAATTTTCTCAGCCTATCTTCATACGAGAGGTGCTCCAGTCCCCTGATCATCCTCGTGGCCCTCCTCTGCACTTGTTCTAACAGTTCCATGTCCTTTTTATGTTGAGGACACCAGAACTGCACACAATACTCCAAGTGAGGTCTCACGAGAGCAGAATAAAGGGGCAGGAGCACCTCCCTCGACCTGCTGGTCACACTCCTTTTGATGCAGCCCAGGATACGGTTGGCTTTCTGGGCTGCAAGCGCACACTGCAGCCGGCTCATGTTCATTTTTTCATCAACCCACACCCCCATGTCCTTCTCCGCAGGCCTGCTCTGAATCTCCTCCCTGCCCAATCTGTAGCTGTGCCTGGCATTGCTCCGACCCAGGTGGAGGACTTTGCATTTAGCATGGTTAAACTTCATCAGGTTGGCATCAGCCCACCTCACAAGCGTGTCAAGGTCCCTCTGGATGGCATTCTTTCCCTCCAGTGTATCAACCGAACCACACAGCTTGGTGTCATCGGCAAACTTGCTGAGGGTGCACTCAATCCCACTGTCCATGTCACCCACAAAGATGTTGAACAAGACCGGTCCCAACACCGATCCCTGAGGGACACCACTCGTTACTGGTCTCCAGCTGGACACTGAGCCACTGAGCACTACTCTTCACATGGATTGCAATGAAGGAAGTTGTCCTTGGACCACAGAAGGCAGCTTCTGCTGTTGCTTCAGGCACAGCAAATGAATTTAATTGATCTCTTTATAAGCCAGCTCAGACATTACACTGGAAGCATCCTTTTCCAGTTGTCAAGATCTCCATTAAACAAACAAAAGGAGGAAGTGACCAACCTCGGGCAATGCAGGAAACTTAATGGAATATGACAATTACCTCCAATTCAGCATTACTTCCTTTGGTCCTTAGCATCACCTTTCTCTGCCCTGCTCATTTTTGTGAAACTGGTTTCTTACTCTGTAAGGACTCATTGGATTTTCCTGGACATCACCTGTTATTTATTGGATCTTCAATGTAAGCTTGCAGGAAAAGGCATTTTCCAAGAACACTGTGGACTATGAGCCCTTTTTCCTAGCTCAGCAGAGCTCTTCACATACCCCTGAGGAACCATCTGAGGGCCACAGTGGCCAGTGCTCACTGCGAGCTCCTTTAAGTCTGAAGAAAGAGGGATTTTTTCTGAGAGTACTTTTCCCTTCAGCAAGAATAAAGCAAAGGCTTTCTGCAGACTTTCCTACTCCTCATCTCCTAGGAGACGCTTGCTGTGCTACGTCTCTACAAGCAGTGGGAAATGGCAAACAGGGCCTCCATCCCAGTCAGCTGGCACACACCCAATGACATACCCCTGCTCAACACACACTATAGAGATCCTATAAGTGTATCAAGCCCTAGATTCAACTTCAGGAAACCCCTCCTGAATGGGTCTCCTGCCTTTGACTCCTTACCAGTACATCCAGAAGAGGCTTTGGTCATATCCAAAACAAAGCCAATGGTATCAAATTGAAGTAAATTTTGGTGCAGAAATTAAACCAAAATTTGAGTGTAAGCCAAGCCCCACAACTCTGAAAAGCTTTACATTGCTGCTGTCTAAGCACGATGGTAAGAAAACTCCACAGCTGCCGGTTTAAAGATCTTAGACAGGCTCTTGTGAGCAGGCTCTGTCATGGCAGGGCTGCGTAACTGCCCACCATCCCAATCCTCTGCCTATCCCATTGCAGGATAATCAGCCTGACAACACAAGCATGTCAACACATTTGGGCCTTCAGAACCCAGTTTTCGTTAGGATCCTTTTCTGAAAAGGAGTTTAAACTTACCTTTCTTGGTCCCTTTGAGAATGCCCTAAGCTGAAGTCAGCCTGCAAGTGGAAACACATCTTAAAGAAATTAAGATGCACCCACCCCTTGCACACATTATTTCATGGGTGCAGAAAGAGTGCATGCAAGAGCCGAAGTCACTCCCCTGAAAGGAGCACATTTTAAACATCTGCACGAAATTATTTCCCAGATCTTGTTTTTCCTGCTTCGGCAGATCCTGTACTCAGCCAGCCTTTGGATTTTACTAATGAGCTTCACAGAATCATAAAATAGTTAGGGTTGGAAAGGACCTTAAGATCAAGTTCCAACCCCCCTGCCATGGGCAGGGACACCTCACACTAAACCATGTTGCCCAAAGCTCTGTCCAACCTGGCCTTGAACACTGCCAGGGTTGGGGCATTTACCACTTCTTTGGGCAACCCATTCCAGTGCTTCACCACCCTTACAGCAAAGAACTTCCTTTTCCCTAACCTGAACTTCCCCTGTTTACTTTTAAATCCATTACCCCTTGTCCTTTGCTACAGTCCCTGATGAAGAGTCCCTCCCTGGCATCCTCATGGGCCCCCTTCAGGTATTGGAAGGCTGCTATGAGGTCTCCATGCAGCCTTCTCTTCTGCAGGCTGAACAGCCCCAACTTTCTCAGCCTGTCTTCATACAGGAGGTGCTCCAGCCCCTGATTGTCTTAGTGGCCCTCCTCTGCACTTGCTCCAATAGCTCCATGTTCTTATGTTGAGCACACCAGAACTGCACACAATACTCCAAGTGAGGTCTCACGAGAGCAGAGTAAAGGGGCAGGATCACCTCCCTCGACCTGCTGGTCACACTCCTTTTGATGCAGCCCAGGATACGGTTGGCTTTCTGGGCTGCAAGCGCACACTGCAGCCGGCTCATGTTCATTTTCTCATCGACCAACACCCCCAAGTCCTTCTCCTCAGGCCTGCTCTGAATCTCTTCTCTGCCCAACCTGGAGCTGTGCCTGGGATTGCTCCGACCCAGGTGTAGGACCTTGCACTTGGCATGGTTAAACTTCATCAGGTTGGCATCAGCCCACCTCACAAGCGTGTCAAGGTCCCTCTGGATGGCATTCCTTCCCTGCAGCGTATCAACCAAACCACACAGCTTGGTGTCTTTGGCAAACTTGCTGAGGGTGCACTCAATCCCACTGTCCATGTCACTGATAAAGATGTTGAACAAGACCGGCCCCAACACTGGCCCCTGAGAGACACCACTTTTTAACCAGTCCCCAGCTGAGCACTGAGCCACTGACTGCAACTCTCTTTGTTTGGCCATCCAGCCACAAACCAAGCTTGGTTTCACAGCTTTGCATCTGAAATCATCGTTTCAAGGGTAGAGAAAAGTTTCAACTAAGATCAGAAGTTAATCATATTTAAGCCCTCAATGAAACACAGGACCAAGGAGTTGAATTGCAGAGCATGTGTTCAAGGCAGATGGTCTCCATGTGCATTAACATGCCATAACTTGGCTTCAAACATAATTTCTCAGCTATAAAGCAACATACTTCCTCAGTCATTCCAGTGCTTCTACAGGTATTCAACCTATGTATTCAAGAATTGAGAGCCAGATTTCATTGAGGACAAGTACCTTCAGTTCAATGTATTTGGTTTCCAGTGAAGTTGGAATGAAAAGTACCAAATCCCTCTTAATACACGCATTAAAATAGCTTTTTTTTTTAACAGCACATTTATACATGGGGCAGGTGGGGGGGAGAGGGAGAGTAGAGTCATATTGGACCTGTTGGCACACTAGAAGGAAAACAGCTCTCTACAATAGCACCAACGCCCTGTACTGCCACACCAGTATTTCTGCTGGGTAGTGAATATCATGTGGCCAAAAACACACTAGACTGCACAGAGCTTGTCCCACTGAACTTGGGTGTTGATGATGTATAACAAGAGGTCAATTAGGGTTACATGCGATCCTTATATTCACTGTTAAGGCAAATTTCATGCAAAAGCAGTAATTTCTCTAACTACACTTGTGTCTTCTAAACTACACTCTAGCAAGACAATGGCTACCCATTAGCAAACACAAAATTCTCCTTCTACGGAACTTGCCCAAATTTTGAGCAACGTGACAGCTGCTGAGGAGAACATAGAGAATGAGCGGGTCTGCAATTTAATGGACTTCAAGTAAATGTGCGTATTTGAGTTTGTACTTGTGTTCCTGCTCAGAAGTTTGCCTTTCTCCAATTTAATTTGTCTGTAAGCACTAAGGCAACAAGAATTCCTGCATCTCCAGTAGTCTTAGGAACCAGAGAAGAGTGTTTGATAAACAACAGAAACCCCTATTACATGCTGAGGTCACTAATTTGACTGTGAAAGCTTTTAACGTTCTTGCTTTCTACACTACACACCAAAAAACCCCATAAACCACAAAAAGGTCTTCTACTTACAGCCAGAACTACATTTAGAGACGTTTAAACTGATTGTTAGATAATCTACATCCAAATAATCCTCAGTTAACACAAAAACCCTTGGTTTTTGAAAAAAGCCTCTATTTTGGAATAGATCTTACTTAAGAATGAGGTATATATACCCAATATCAGGACTACCACTTATACTCCTTACGTTTCCCAGTATGTATTTCACACTGAAATTATGCAGCATGAAACCTCAAAAGAAATTCAATGACAGCATCTTTAGTAAAAAGTAGAACCTTTAATTTACATGCAAACCTACAGCATATTCATAATAAAAAACTGATGACCACACAAATTACACACAATTTGTAAAAATCATCCACTTTGTTATATAGGTCTGTACAACCAAAGATTTACAAAGTCCTTGGGCATGTTCATCATTTCAATGCACAACTGAATTTAAAGGTTCTGCTCGAATATTCCCCAAGTCAAGAGCTGAATCTGTCTCTTCATCAATTTCACCAATAACAGCACTGCAATAAAAACAAAACAAAACCAAACAGGTTATAGTTGGTTGAAATCCCCTGGTGAAGACTTCTTTTAAAATTGCAGAGCTCTGTCATTTGAACTTCAAATATTTATGGCTCTAAATACCATCTAAAGGAGGTTTTAGGTTTTTGAGTGGTTTTATTTATTGTTATTATTTAAATTATTATTTATTAAAGACCTAGGCTATGAGAACCAAGTACTGCTGGTCCGTTCTAGGCATTAGGTTACCCTCTGAAACAAGAGCTGGAAACTTTTTAGAGAGAACAGATTTTCAAGAGCAATGTCTAACAATCTGTAAGTGCATAAGACATCAGATAAACATGACAATTTCCATTAACACCCCTAGTAAAGTGTTATTAATTTATCTAATGCAGAATATGTAATATTTCACCTATAGAATCATAGAATCATAGAATAGTTAGGGTAGGAAAGGACCTCAAGATCATCGAGTTCCAACCCCCCCGCCATGGGCAGGGACACCTCCCACTAAACCATGCCATCCAAGGCTATGTCCAACCCCACCTTGAACACCGCCAGGGATGGAGCATCCACAACTTCCCTGGGCAACCCATTCCAGGGCCTCACCACCCTCACAGCAAAGAATTTCTTCCTCAGATCCAACCTAAACTTCCCCTGTTTAAGTTTAAACCCATTACCCCTTGTCCTCTCACCACAGTCCCCAATGAAGAGTCCCTCCCCAGCATCCCTATAGGCCCCCTTCAGGTATTGGAAGGCTGCTATGAGGTCTCCACGCAGCCTTCTCTTCTCCAGGCTGAACAGCCCCAACTTTCTCAGCCTATCTTCATACAGGAGGTGCTCCAGTCATCCTCGTGGCCCTCCTCTGCACTTGTTCTAACAGTTCCATGTCCTTTTTATGTTGAGGACACCGGAACTGCACACAATACTCCAAGTGAGGTCTCACGAGAGCAGAGTAAAGGGGCAGGATCACCTCCCTCAACCTGCTGGTCACACTCCTTTTGATGCAGCCCAGAATACAGTTGGCCTTCTGGGCTGCAAGCGCACACTGCAGCCGGCTCATGTTCATTTTTTCATCAACCCACACCCCCAAGTCCTTCTCCACAGGGCTGCTCTGAATCTCTTCTCTGCCCAACCTGGAGCTGTGCCTGGCATTGCTCCGACCCAGGTGGAGGACTTTGCACTTAGCATGGTTAAACTTCATCGGGTTGGCATCAGCCCACCTCACAGGCGTGTCAAGGTCCCTCTGGATGGCATTCCTTCCCTCCAACTTATCAACTGAACCACACAGCTTGGTGTCATCGGCAAACTTGCTGAGGGCGCACTCAATCCCACTGTCCATGTCACCCACAAAGATGTTGAACAAGACCGGTCCCAACACCCATCCCTGGGGGACACCACTCGTTACTGGTCTCCAGCTGCACATTGAGCCACTGAGCACTACTCTTTGCGTGCGGCCATCCAGCCAGTTCTTTATCCACCGAGTGGTCCACCTATCAAATTGATGTCTCTCCAACTTAGAGAGAAGGATGTCATGGGAGACACTGTCAAAGGCTTTACACAAGTCCAGGTAGATGACATCAACCGCTCTGCCCCTGTCCATCAGTTCCATACCCCCATCACAGAAGGTCACCAGATTGGTCAGGCAGGATTTCCCCTTAGTGAAGCCATGCTGGCTGTCCCCAAGCACCTTGCTGGTTTTCATGTGCCTCAGCATGCCTTCCAGGAGAATCCGCTCCAAGATTTTGCCAGGCACAGAGGTGAGACTGACTGGTCTGTAGTTCCCTGGCTCATCCATTTTCCCCTTCTTAAAAATGGGGGTTATATTTCCCTTTTTCCAGTCATCGGGAACTTCACCTGACTGCCATGATTTCTCAAATATGATGGACAGTGGCTTAGCAACTTCATTTGCCAGCAACTTCAGGACCCGCGGATGGATTTCATCTGGTCCCATGGACTTGTATACATTCAGGTTCCTAAGGTGGTCCCGAACAAGATCCTCCCCCACAGTGGGCCCAGGGTCCCCACCCTCACCGTCCCCGCGTCTGCCTTCCAAGACTTGGGTGGTGTGGTCAGAGCATTTGCCCGTAAAGACTGAGGCAAAGAAGTCATTAAGAACCTCAGCCTTCTCCAAATCCAGGGTAGCCAGTTCTCCCGATTGCTTCTGGAGAGGGCCCACGGTGTCCCTAACCTGTCTCTTATCGGCAATGTACCTATAAAATCCCTTCCTGTTATCCTTAACATCCCTAGCCAAGTTTAATTCTAAGTGGGCCTTAGCTTTCCTAACCTGGTCCCTAGCTTCCCGGACAACATCCCTATATTCTCCCCAGGCCGCCTGACCTTGCTTCCACCTTTTATAAGCCTCTTTTTTCTTTCGAATTTTGCTCAGCAGCTCCTTATCCATCCAAGGAGGTCTCCTGGCCCTCCTGCTGAACTTCCTTCTAGTTGGGATGCATCGCTCCTGAGCTTGCAGCAGGTGATCCTTGAATATCAACCAACAGTCTTGGGCCCCCCTGCCCTCTAGGGCTGTATCCCATGGAACCTTACTGAGCAGGTTCCTGAAGAGGCCAAAGTCTGCTCTCTTGAAGTCCAGGGCAGTGAGCTTGCTGCAAGCTCTTTTCACTGTCCTGAGGATCTCAAACTCGACCATCTCATGATCGCTGCAATCATAAGACTTACTTAGACTAACACACCAGTGGACTCATTAAAGTTGCTTCAAAGAGGAAAGAAGGCTAAGGTAATGGACATCATACTAGCTCAAGATGGGAATTAACCCAAAGGGAACATAAGAACAGAACATAAGAATCCTTCTGGCATGCCCTTCCATTTACTGCTTCAAAGACTTATAAGCTAGTGGCTGCATGCACAAAATGAATTAACAGCCATCAGAAACTATATTAATCCATCCAACAGCTTTCTGAATAAAGTTCCATTTTTGGTCTCTGCTATATCTTACAACAATGAGTTCCCCCATGAAGTTTTACAGTGTGCCATGAAACACTTTCATACATAACTTGTTGTTGGAATATCTTTGATTTTCAATAACAAAACCTACAGGAATTTAACTGAAGTAATTATCTTCCCATCTTCTTTCTACTACTCCCAATTTCACAGCAACCAGTAACTACTATAGCTGTGATTTACTTAAACTGAAAAGCCCTTGTCTATTCAGCATTTCCTTGACAGAAAACATACCTTTACTTATTCTCACTTGCACTTTCATACCGTACCCCTCTAAGGACAGTGACACACTAGCTGTTAATGCAATGACACAACATCTACTGTTTCAGTCTTCCTCCTAGTAATCCCTAATATTCTTTCTTCCCAGTGAATCAGCATTTACAAAAACACAGCCAGAGACCAGAGTGAGACTGAGCTTACAAGTAAAAACATCCCAGTACGGGTGTCCAGGTTCCCATGACAGCCACTGGAAACTAAAGAGGAATTTAACTTGCCTTGAAATAGAAATATGGTCAGCCAAGTAGCTTTCTTAGTTCCATCACTGCCTAGAGCTTCACTGTGCTGTGAGCTCAGACAACAAATGTGAACTGCTTATGCCAACTGAATACTGAAGTACTGACCAGCATGAAACCTCATTTCAAATTTGAGTCCCTTCAGAATTCTTGCATGAGAATTTGATCTTGAATGCTTGTTACTATTTATTAGCTTTTTGCAAAGTGACAAATTTAAAACATTTCCTTAGATTAAAAACCACCTAAGACAAAGCACAAGCTTCTCTTTAGTTCACAAGCAGAAATACAGCTTTTTCAAAGATCTTACTCCCCTAGACATAAACAGTATGTCACCACTCCTGTCGTCTCTTTCACAGGCTTTCTGCTTCTCATGCAGCAAAACACGCACACATGTATTTGAGAGGCTTGGTTTTAATCAGCTTTTTGTCACAATTTTTAATACTAGGAAGTTGAGTAAAACTGTAATAATATCTTCGTTTTCCCTAATTCATCACACACTTCTAAAACAGAAGCTTCTTTTTTCCTTCTGAAAACCTTTACATATTGAGTTTTTCTGACTGACGCTGCCTATTCACTGCAAGCTTCTAGTGAGGCACACAAGAATGTCTGGAAGTATTTTATCCCGTAACTGTTGCTTTTCTTTTCAATAGCTTCTCTATCCGTCATGTCCCGCTGTGTTCCGCCGCCCCCCCCAACCCTGAGTCTCCTATTTTGGAGTTAGTGTTACTCAGCTGTTGTTTGTCTTTTTTCCTTCTTCCTACAAGGATGCCGAATTTCAGTGTGTTAGGAGTCACACGGATACAGAATTACCCCTTCTGATGAATATGACTCTGAGTTTGTTAAGGTTACAAAAAAAAAAAAAAAAGAAATCTATAAAAACTGCTTTGAGTATACCTGAGTAATGTGGCAGCCTGATATGGTGAGAAAGTACAGTAGTAAACAATTATTTGGCTTTTTATACACATTTGTACTATTTGAAAAGTTACCTGCAGGTAGCATGCTCAGCCCCACCTTTGTGCATTTGTCAACTTACTTTTTTTTTTGCTTAAAAGCTTAAGTCAAAAGAGATGGAAGTTCCCAAAATGATCCTCCTTCTCAATTATACTAGATAAACACACCTAGACATAAGTCTAAGTCTTAACATTTCTTTGTGCAGAAATATCCATTAGAAGATCAAAACTCTTATCCAGGCTCACAGGTTGGTCACTATGACATCCTCTTTTTCTCATTGTGATAAAAAAGTAACCTCATTTTTTGCTATCAGTTTCACAATGCTGCTGCAAAAGTAACTTTCCTAGCAGGCCCAACTTACCAGGCCTTCGTTCCAGTTCTCCTGTATCCCTCCTATCTGTTTGGCACATGAGCTACTTTTCTCTGCTTTTAATGAGCATTTTGTCAGGGTATTTCACATCAAGTATCAACTCATACATTTGACCTGTCACTATATCAGCTTCAAAGTTGTTACTCTGTCAAGATAGAACCTTCATGCATTTCCCAGATTATAAAAAGTGTTCTGTATGAACACCTCATCTAAAAAAGTCCTGTTAAAAGTCAGCTTTGTAAATCAGATTGCTGACTTTTCACACACAAGTTCTCATTTCCTGTTCATTCTTCTATCTCTCGGTCAACAGATCCTGCTTCTCACAGGCTGGAATAAAAAACATCTACACAATGCCTAGACTCAAGAAAGGAAAACACTGAGCTTTATACTGACCTTTCCTAGATGGCTGGCAATACATGAGCTGGTCAATCTATAGCTCTGTAAATCTATACTAACACTATCTTAACATTACAACAGAATGTGAACAGAAGCATAGATATTTGCTATTTAGCATAGAAACACAGAATCATTCAGGTTGGAAAAGACCTTTAAGATAACTGAGTCCAAACATTAACCAAGGACCGCCAAATCCACCACTATGCCACATACGCAAGTGCTGCATCTACATGTCTTCTAAATTCCCCCAGAGATGGTGACTCCACCACTTCCCTGGTTGCTTCAACTTTGATAGTACTATTGGTGTTTCTCACTAAAATAAAGACGCAATATCTGAGGCTAGCAAGACGTATAGATATATACACACACACTGAATTTTTATTAAATAGGTTTTAACAAGAATGAGCTATACTTACACGTTATCACCTCTTACAATGTATAATCCCAGCACTACCTGCTCAACTCCTTGTGAAGAACTGAACACTCGTTCATGGCTTTCATCCAAAATCAAGTTAATGGTCTGATCAAAACCTTTGAGGGTTCCCTGAAAAAAAGAACAATCCACACACAAAAAAGGCACTCCAATTACCTTTTAAATTTATCATCTTTACTGTCGAGGAGATCTTAAACAAGGCTGCAATACAAAGGTACTAGAGAACAGATGCTCTATTTAGGTTTTATTGTTAAGCTTAAACATAAACAGCTGGAGAACGAACCTTCAAAAGCAACTGCCAATTTAAGAAAGTATCTGTATTTACCAAGTGTTTGTCCTAAAAGCTACAGTAATACTTAGCATCAAAAGAAGTTTCCCTTTTACTAATGACAGTCCACATTAGACAACTTATTTTAGTCCAATTAGACAACTAATTTTATTGTTTCTATAGTAAAACTTGAGTCTTCCTTGTATGGAAGTTCCAAGAAATCAAATCAGCAACTTGAAGAACAAAAAAAATGGATTCCTGTGGTCAGCAATATTGAAGCAATTCTTAAAATGCAGTTTTAAGTGGTATCTCTTTGAAAGTGATTAGCTTGGTTCCACAAAATAACCAACTCCGCCCTCAAAAAAAAAAAAAAAAAAATAGAAAACCCACACAAAATTAATTTCTGCACCATTTCAATATGCACTTGGAAAAATTACAGCATAATTGATTTGTGCTATTTACTATCAGCAATTGACTAAGAAATTTAAACTGGAAACTCATGTAAACCACTGTCATCCAAACAGTGGTAATACCCATTTATATGATGTAGCCATGTAACAGTGAGGCATATATACCAACTCCATTCCAGTATTTTTGTTAGAAAGTATCTTGTATCACAACACAAAGTTAACTAGACTGACTCCAACCAGACAGCAGGTTTGGTGAAGCTAGCATTTTTCTGCTAGAAGTACTGTTTTCCCTGTACAAAGCCAAGTACAGGCACAAACATATAATCCTCATTCAAGGATCATATTATTAAATTAAACACAAAAGAATAAAAGATGGGGGGAGGGAAATACAAGGGAAAAAAAACCCAACAAACCAAACCCCCAAACTAAAAACCAACAACAAAACCCAAACACAGAAGCAAGAAAACAAAACCATTATACAGGCTAATAAATAACAGTTTGGCAACCCTTAGTTTTTCAGGCTTAAACAGAATCCCGCAATTCTTCAGCAATTATCAGATGACATTTTTCTGTAACCACATGGAAGAAATGGTTTTAGCATGAAAGGTAAAGAACTTACTGAACAAAGAGGACACTTTAGATGGAAGCCAAATCACTGAATAAAAAAGGCATTTTCTTGTGCATTCCTACAGGAATAAGTCGAAGCACTTGCATGCACAAATTTATCAATGGACAATGTCAAGAGGCAAGAGCCAGTAAATGTTTAAGTCAAACAGTATAAAATAATGGCCAGAAAGCCTTAAAGCAAAAGCACGTAAAGGTGTGAACATATAAGTGACAATATCCAAGCAAGGTGTCTTTGTTGCCATGGAAGTCTTTACGGGGGAAACAAAATGTTAAAGATACAAGTCTTACCACAATCATTCTTCCATCAGAAGTAATTACTGCAACAGTACCTGATAATTCGTTAAGGAATTGTTCTAAGAAATCTGAGGCAGAACCATTAACATTTTCTGAAGCATTCATATGTAACGTAAGTTTAAAGATCCATTAAGAACCAGAAACGCCTACCAGCACTTCTTTAAAAAAAAAAAAAAACCAACATAGTTGATAGAAACATCTGACAACACACCATTTTTTAAAGTTTCACATTACCCAACCACGAAGTCTTACACAAACATGAACAGCATTAAAAGCAGGCTGAAGATTTTTAGTTCACCTCTCTTCCCCTAACTAACTGCACTACCTCAAAATTGAAACAACGTGAACAGTTTTATAAACATTTCAATCCAAGCCCTTAACAACAGCTTAGCAGTGGGCATCGTGAGTCTGGCATTCTACATCCCCTCACTCTCAAGGCCTGACTATCTCAGTGTGATGACCAGATATCCATCATCCTGAAAGATTTTGGGTTTGTATCTTACCATTTGTGAATATAATTTAAACGGTCCATGGGTTATGAGGAGTACAAAAAAGATTCAAAGAACACTTGAACTTTTAAGATTTCCAACCCAAACCATTCGATGACCCTATGAACTCACAACTTCTGAGCAACCGAGGCAAAGCTGCTAGGCAAACACATGCTAAGAGCCTTTACGGGACCAGACCAATTGTGAACCTTGTTCCTCAATCACAGATCAAGTAAGATCCAGGTTGGAAGCACCTGCGCTACAGGGAACCATACTTTACCTGCCAAACCAGCCTAAGGTAAAAAAGAACCCGACACAACCCGCCGGGAAGGGCCCAAGGAAAGCAACCGCCCGCGGGAGCGGGAGGCCTCAGGCTCTTCAGCTGCCTGCCGAGGCTCGGGTACCCATCGCGGCTCACACCGCGCCGGCCCCGCAGGTACCCGATATCCGCAGCACCCAGCCCCCGCGCTGTGCTGCAGTCACCAGGCCCCCGGCGCCGCCATCGCTCAGCAGCACCGAGCCGCTGGGCCCCCCGCGCGCGGTCTCCCCTCACGCCCGCGAAGGAGGAGGAAAGCCCGTCCCCACCGCCCCGGGCTGCGCTGGGCAGATACGGTTGATGTAGTTCTCCAGAGCAGATGTCATGGCGGAGACTCCCGCGCTTCGCCTTACGATGGTGGCCACCTCCCACGAGACGGCCGCTGCCACCTCCGGCGCACACCAATGACGTACGTAGCATACGCGTGCAGCGCCGCGGCGGGGCCGATTTCAAAACGAGTGGCTCCCGCGCATGCGTGGGGGGGGTGCAAGTGGGCTGTAGCTGAGAGCGGTCGCAGGGGGCTGCATGGGAGGCGGTGGTTGTTTTTGGTTGTGGAGTACGGTACCATTCGTAGGGGTGCTTGTCCGGTGGGAGGGCCGTACGGGGGCACTATCACCTGTCTTCTGCGCTCAGCCCAGCCCGCCGCTGCTATTGTTGTAGAGGGCTGCGGTGGGGGGGTGAAAGGGCAGTGTCGTGGTTTAAGCCTCTCACGCAGTTCGGTCACTCACTCCCCCCTCTTTCTTCCCCCCGCTCCCGGAGAGATGGGGAGGAGAATCGAAAGAATGTAACTCCCACGGGTTGAGATAAGAGCAGTCAAATAACTAAGGTATAACACAAACCACTGCTGCTACCACCAATAATAATAATGATAAAGGAAATAACAAGGGAAGAGAATACAACTGCTCACCACCCAATACCCAGCCTGACCCAGCAGTGCACCCCACCCTTCCAGGTCCCTGCCCCTCATTTTTACATCCTGGGCATGACGTGCTGTGGTTTGGAATACCTCTGGTTAGTTTGGGTCAGGTGTCCTGTCTCTGCTCCCTCCTGACCTCCCCTCCTCCCTGGCAGAGCATGAGGCCCAGGAAGTCCTTGGTCAGGCCAAACATTTCAGCAGTAATTAAAACCTTTGGTGTCATCAGCACTGTTCCCAGGCCGAAAGTCAAAAATCACAGCACTGCACCAGCTACTAAGAAGGAGAAAAATGACTGCTGCTGCTGAACCCGGGACAGGCAGTTCCTCTGCTCAGCCTTCGGGTTGATGGGAAGCGCCTTGCTGCCGGGGTGTAGCAATTTTCATGCTAGCATGGGACCCGCATATCCCTGCCTTGGCTTCTTGCAGGCGGCCGCTGTGAAGTGGGCGGGCGGGAGGCCTGGCGGCTGTTGTACACCATGGCTGAGAGCCACAGAGCCATGGGGTGGGCGCCTGGGGCGACGTGCAGTGCTGCTCATTGCAGTCCGTGCAGAGGTGCTGTCTGTGGGAAATGGTGGGTAGCTGCATGTGGAGAAGATGAGACTTGAGGAAGGTGGATTTGTGGTGCTTGAGTCGCATAGTATAGTGGGCATGGCACCAAGCCACCTGCTTGGGCCCAGGCAGCAGTCTACCAGCAAAGACTTGTGGTGTTGTTTAAAGAGAAATGGAGCAGTCAAGCTATGCAATCCAAGCAAAACTATGCCTCCTTATGGAAATAAGTGCAGTGCCGAGTAGGCGGTGGTTCTTATGCAGAATTTTGTATTTTATGCTTGCAGGAATCTCCTTTCACCATAACCCGTAAATGTGGGAGTGGCAAATCAGAGTGTCCTGAAGGACTTGTGCTTTTTCATGTTTTTATAACTTTACCTGCCACCAGCATTCTTCCCTTACCTTTCTGGTGGCCCATTATTCTGATGTGTCCCTGATTATTGCTGCCTTCAGTAAGTCCTGGTCAGCCCACATGTTGCGTATAACGTGTCCTTAGTGTCAAGAGTCCTGTGATCTAAAGGAGTGCATAAAATCTGCTGGATTCATTGGTGGTCCCAGCAGACAGTTTTCAAGAATGTAGGAGCCAAGCTGGTACTTGGCACAAGAAAAAATATCCTGAAGAAATTAATTGGAGACATTCAGTAATGGAACCAAGTTAAGCTACAAAGCTAATTCTTGTACTTTAGCCACCTTTGCCTCTGGGATATAATGTAGTTGTTAGTGTACAACAACCTTTCAGAAACATGACTGCAGTATGCTGTACGTACACACATTCTCTGCATTGCAATATATTCAGTCATGAATGTGGTCCTCTAATGGTATTTAATAATATAGCAGACTGTTGGTGATATCTAAAGTCTTCCACAGTATGAATTCCCACAATAGTCAGTTTACCAAGCTTCTCAAAGCATGAGGTCAGTGCTGTTGTTTCAGCACCTCTGCTCAAAGAGCCTTCACAGTCACATTAAATTTTCTTACACCTGCTTTTTTTTCAGTATTGGCTATTTATTGCACTGAATGCCGGCCTTTTCAGATGTAACACTGTGTGGGAAATATTCTGAAATTTTCAAGTATAAAGCCAAACAGGAGCTCATGTCCAGTCCAGTTCATTGTGAAATGAAATGCTACATAACCAGAATAAAAAATAATAATAATAATAAGATTACTGTAAGTTCATGACATTTAGTACACAGAAAAATTAGCTTGGGTCTTAGAAAATGGAATTCATCTTTTTGTCAGTTTTTGGATGACATGAGAAAATCAAATCTCTGTAAAGTTTTCTAGTCAGTAAAGACAGTGATTGTGATGGGCTTCATAAAATGGTCCAAACTATGTTTGATCTGTGTATAGTCAGGAGATTAGATTTGCCAAAGCACTCAGTAGAGACATTCGTAGGAGAAAGCTCTCGCAAATAATACTTTGGAAAAAGTGGGAGGAAATGAACATTTAGGTTTTTTAATTATTCTGATTTCCAGGGCTTTCAACTGCAAATTTCATAAATCTTCATACATTGAAATACTGAAAATACTTTTTTTAATAACTGGAAGGACAATCAGGTGTTTAAGACAAACTGAACATTCAAAGCTGTCTACTCCCAGTTTTGTGGAAGAACTGCATAGCTCAACACGGATGATATACCAGCCTTTGTTCTCTTTAACTGATGAGATCCTATAAAAAGAAGTATCAAGTCATGCAGCTAAGTTGCAGGCACAAATGAAGCCAAACTGATGTTGCTTAAAACATCTCAGTTCTGAGTTCCCTGACCTCTGTGTGTCTGCCTTTCAACTGGAACAGTATTTTGTGGTTTTTATTTAACTATATAGATGCTACTCAGAGTTGAGATCTTCTATCAGTACTAGTACAACTTCCTTTAATTTCAGTAAAGCTCCTGGGACAAATTGGGAAGAGGAGCAAATTGGAACTTGGTATCCTGCTGGTGGTGTAATTCCTGCAGGGAGTACTATTTCTGGACAGCAGAATGCTATTGTTTCACCCCCTTCTAGTGTGCCAATTGTTTCCTTTCATGCTATAGCCACCACAAATACAGGGAAAGCACAAAGAAGTTTTTTGAGGCAAATTAATCAGAAAAAGTGGAGGGACATTTCCTGGCACCTCTGAAGGTGACTCTGAAGAGACTACACCAAAGTAGTCTCTTGGCAATTTGTCTAATGGCTCAGCCTTTAACAAAAACATGACAAGAGATCTTGGAGAAAGTAAAATACTTTTGGAATCGGGCATTACATAATGCCCATCCTCTTAAGCTCTTATAAAAAGCTTAACTATCACCAACCCTTATACCAGGATTGGAAGTAATTTGCTATATATTCCGTGTAAGAGGCTGAGGATTTTGTGCGTGTGTGGTTTGACATTTTCCTTTTCACACTCTTGCTTCTCCCTATAAAGATAGACATTTTCAGAGGTCAAGAATATGAGATCACTAGGATACACGGACGTAGGATAAAATCTTAAAATACTCACACTGTGACATTACCTCAGTATCTAATCCCCTCGCAGTCTTTGATTTAAGTTTATTTCAGCAGTGTCCCTGAAAAGCAGAGAAGGACTTTTTTCTTATTTTATAAAGGAGGACTAAACCCCAAAGAGTAAGGCTTAGGTCTGGGCTCCTGACGTCAGGTGCCTGGGCTTCGTCAAACTAAGTGCTTAACAGTGCTTAGCACTCTCAGTATAGAGAAGCTCTGAAAAGAGAATTCCTGGCTTCATCTACTTAGGTGCTCTCTGCCTTCTTCTGAAGGCAAGCAGACCTGGCCGCCTTCTCACAGTCCTAACTGAGGTTCAGTCTTCCATTGAAGCAACCATTATTATTATTATTCTAATTATCCACATAGGAAGATGAAAACTCTTAATTTCATTCTCAATCTTTTTGTGGGGAGAAAAAACTTTAGAAAGTTGCCTGCCTTTCCCTCTAAGTAGCAAGGTTTGGTAGAGTAAGTTACAGCCTGGAGCTGTAATTTGCCCTTTTGTTGAAGCTGCTGCATGCAGAGAAAACGTTGGGTCCATTAGGTGAGAGTCTAGGACTGTGATTAAATTGCTTGTCCAGTAGAGGGAAGTCTTAGCTTTTGGTTGCTATGACACGGACTGTTTTAGTACAGAAATCTAATGGCATTTTAGATTAAATGAATAAACAGCCTGGAGCATTGGTTCTCTGTAGCTGCTCAAGATCCCTTGAGTCATAACTTTAGATGTAGAAATTCATTGTCTTATGTCTGAGCATGTCAACCTGGTCTTCCTTACAGAGAAAAATAATGAATTTTCTACCACAGGATGAGATGTGTTCCCACTAAAGGTGTCCATGTTTGTCCAGTACTTACAAAGTGAGACTAACTCAGACATCTCACAGGTTCACACATATTAGACCAGGCAAATTTTCTTTCTGGTAATCAGAGTTGCCAATATAACGTTGGTTTTAGGATCAGAAACCTGCAGCTAGCGCCTGTTTGTCTGTTTCTTCCCTTTGGTTGCTGCAGAGCTGCCTTTTAGGATACCCTCAATAAATGAATATGAGCATATGCTAAACAACTCAATATGAGCATAATGCCCATTAAGCTGTCAAGAGACAAAACACCTTTGTGAAAAGGCTTCCCCTTTCTCATACATTGTCTAGGTATAGTTTACCTGCTAATTACATTTACTCCTGCGATTAAAATCAGCTTATTTATGCAGTTGATTTTCCATACAGTAAGGTTGCTATGGCAAATGGCTGCTGCATGCTATGCTTTCCGCAGAATGTATAACCAACTAATCATGTCCTGGAGTGTCTCTGCACACTTTCCTGCTTCCTTATGGTCTGCCAGAGCAGGAAGGAAGCCCTGCAATGGTAGTTGTAGGATGTATGTGCAAGCAGTTACTGTGTGTAAACTTGTTCTCTGGCCAAGGGCTGACGGAATGGATGAGTAAGTGTTTTCTTGCTGGTCTCACTGTATATTGCTTGTCAGTTTTATGTCTCCTAAAAAATACTAGCTTCTAGTGGTTTTGCTTTCCTTGGTTGTTAAGAAGTAGCCCAGTTTTATAAACCCGGCTATGCTAAAGCGTTAAGTAGCTTTGTGGAGTTCCTATGAGAAGAGAGGCTTGACCAGTACCATTGTGCATGTCGAATCATGTCGCTGTCAGATGAGATGGAGAAGAGTGCAAGACCTACTTCCTTGAAAAAGCTGAAACTAATATAATCATGAGAGGCTTGACCAGTACCATTGTGCATGTCAAAACATGTCCCTGTCAGATCAGATGGAGAAAGGTGCAAGACCTAATGCTCAAGCTTCCTTGAAAGCTGAAACTAATATAATCACCCAAGTGTTAGAGCAGGAGCTTTAAGGAATTTCTTGTAACAACACCCCCACCCCTCCAACCCCTCCAAATTAATAACATCTGTCAGCCAGCTCAACAAGAACAGCATCCCCTGGCTGCTGCTCAAGAAGAAATAGCACTTGAGGTAGTGGTATGTACAGAAGAAGAAAAATCAGACAGTACATATTCCAGAAGAGAGAATTAAGCACCCCCAAATTTCACATATTTCATTTACTTAATCCTTCTAACAGCCTTTCTATACTTTCTAGGACTCAAACATTTAAATCTATCTTATTTTCACCTACATTTCCGGAATGTCGCTCCATAAAAGGAGCCCAGCCTTTCAGTTCACCCTTAGTTTATACACACCCAAGCTGGCTAAACACAATTGCCTTCTCTTTATGTGTTCAGAAAAACCAGAAACATCCTTTCACCTCTGCTTTGTTCCTCTGACACTGGTGAGACTCTAGGGTCCGTTATCAGCAATGCAATGATACAGATTTTATCTGGTTGCTGGAGAAAAGTAGGTCTTGCTCACCGTGTGTGTGACTGCCTGCAGTCTAAGACGAATGTGTTTTGTGTATGTTATTATATCAAGTGACAGGGGTTTGCAATGAAACAACTGGAAAGTATTACAAAAGATTAACAGTCTGAAAATTGCTAAAGGCTCTGAATATAAGTTACAGTGCATTAGAAACAAACCTGTAGCATGTAGGCACAAAATGCTTTTTATTTATCTTTAGAAACTTAGTGTTACCAAGTGTTAGCAACAGGTTAGGGTTGGCATGCTGGAAAGCAGCTTTGCAGAGGAGGACCTAGCGGTCCTGGTGGGCAAGTGAATCATAAGCCAGCAATGTGCCCTTGTGGCCAAGAAGGCCAGGGGTATCCCAGGCTGCAATACAAAGAGTGTGAGCAGCAGATCAAGGGAGGTTATCGTTCCCCTACACTTTATGTGGGCGGGGCCTCATCTGGAGCACTGTGTCTGGTACTGGGCTCCCCAGTTCAAGAAAGACAAGAAACTTCCGGAGATGGTCCAGTGGAGGGTTACAATGACAATTAGGGAACTGGACTATCTGTCTTACAAGCAAAAGCTGAGGGAGCTGGGCCTGTTTAGTCTGGAGAAGAGACAACTGAGAGGGGATCTTACCAATACATACAAATATCTTAAGGGCGGGTGTCAAGAGGATGAGGCCAAATTCTTTTCAGCAATGCTCAGTGACAGGATGAAGGGCAATGGGCACAAACTGAAACACAGGAAGTTCCAATTGAATATGAAAAAGTTCTTTTCTGTGAGGGTGACAGAGCCCTGGAACAGGCTGCCCAGAGAGGCTGTGGAGTCTTCTTTGGAGATATTCAAAACCCACCTGGATGTGATCCTGTATAACCTGCTCTAAGTGAACCTGCTTTAGCAGGGGGGCTGGACTAGACAATCTGCAGAGGTCCCTTCCAGCCCCAACCATTCTGTGTTATCATGGGAGACATTACAGAAACCCTAATTTTACTCAAAGAGCTTCTTTATGAGAAAGTGTATATTTTTTCCAGCAATTTTTGCTAAAGTATGCAAAATACCAATAGCAATAAAATAATGATTACATCGCTACTTAATGTGTTACCATAAAAAACAACTTTGCACATTTCTGCTTGCAGGAAAACAAGCAGTTCTCCATTTTGCTCTTAAAGAACACAAACAAAAAACAAACAAACAAACAAAACAAAACAAAACAACCACAAGCCAAAACAAAAAACCCCAGAAAAAACTGAAAACAGCTGTAGAATCATAGAATCATAGAATCATAGAATCATAGAATAGTAAGGGTTGGAAAGGACCTCAAGATCATCGAGTTCCAAGCCCCCTGCCATGGGCAGGGACACCTCCCACTAAACCATGCCATCCAAGGCTATGTCCAACCCCACCTTGAACGCCGCCAGGGATGAAGCATTCACAACTTCCCTGGGCAACCCATTCCAGGGCCCCACCACCCTCACAGTAAAGAATTTCTTCCTCAGATCCAATCTAAACCTCCCCTGTTTAAGTTTAAACCCATTACCCCTTGTCCTCTCACCACAGTCCCTAATGAAGAGTCCCTCCCCAGCATCCCTATAGGCCCCCTTCAGGTATTGGAAGGCTGCTATGAGGTCTCCACGCAGTCTTCTCTTCTCCAGGCTGAACAGCCCCAGTTTTCTCAGCCTATCTTCATACGAGAGGTTCAGTACCATTATCCTTTTATAACTACAGAATTGCAAAGCAAATGGGTTCTTTTTGGCTGCTCTAAGCAGAGTATTAAGACAATTCTGCTGTACGTAAAATGAGTAATAAGCTTCAAATTACTGACATTTACTAGCATGTCAGGTTCATAATTTTTTACAGTCATAGCTGAAATTGCATTTGCTAAATTGCTCTCATGAAGCAGGCTTTTCATTCTGATAGGTTCCCTACCATAATTCATCTTCTTGTAAAAGCACTGGTCCTAATCTTTAGCCTGTGTTAAGATGACTAGATCTTCCAGTTTTAAATATAAGGTACTCTATCTTAATACTCTGCAGGGATGCTCATTTGATCCGATTTTACTTCTTGTTTCATTTGCTTTGTGGCATGTGATCACCATGTAAAAGGAATAGCACATGGTCAAAGGGCTCTTTTCAGAGGTGACTTGCACACTGCCTGCTGCCACATATAATGTAGATTGCAGTAAAAAAATCAATAAAATGCTGCTTTGTAACTTATATGGCATCATTATTTTGTGAAGTAGGTTATTCATTGTACCACAGGGCAGTCTTTTGGCACGAGGACCTTTAAACCAATTACAGAAGTGCAGAAAGAATAGACTGTGGATTTTGTCCTGCCCAGAGAGGTGCCAAAGTCCTTCTTGTTAGAAACATGTCAATGAAAAATGATTAGCAGGAGAGGATGATAAATAGGGGAACCTACCTTTCCTTTAACAGGCATTGAACTGTGTTTTGTGTAATAAAAAGCTTAAAGCCAAAGGGCAAGGAAGAGGTCGTTTTTTTAACAGCGAGATATACTGTGAAAAGCAAAACTTGAAGTACAAGCAAACACAATTGCACCAAGAGCAAAGAAAAGAGATGGCATTTGAGGATGGCAGATGCTATGCTTTCTTCACAGCCTTGAAGAGGTCTGCCTGTTTTGCCATTATTTCTAGCCTAGGATTTTGCAAGCTGCTGCTCCAACTGGATATTTTCTCTTACAATCCCCAGAATCTCCTTGGTAATTGTAACTGGCATCTTTGTTCACCACCAGAGTATGTGCTAACTCTTTAACTTGGTACTTGCAGGTACTCGTTTCACATACTGTGGTTAGTTTTTATGTTAGTTTTATGGATAGTTAGCATTATATTCATGCTGGCACTTGAGTTTCCTTCTAGTAATGAGTCTTTTTAGCTGTTATGTTCAGATACCAAAGACGGTTAACCTGTGGGGAGAAGAAACAGCTTTAGTGAGCTTGCTTGTTCCAGCAGTGGTACCTCATGATTCTCTCATGCAGGCAGCTGGCACCAATGATGAGCTCAGGGTGAGGCCTTTGGTGTGAAGAAGATAACTGTATATGCTGCACCCTGGAATTTGGGCTGCAACCAGCACATGGGTATCTGGAGGGAAAGGATGGATCATGCTTACAAAGATTAATAGAGGTAAGAAGGACTGTCAGCAAAAGAAAGCCTTTCTGTTGACTTACTGTTTGCACTGCTGGTCTAAGTTGGGGAACACCTTTGTAAACAAAAAAACCCCAGGGCTTTGGGTCATGACGAGATGTATTTCTTATTTGAAGAAGTATCCCCATGGGTAAAGCTTTTTGTTTGAGGCAGATCTGCTTCATAGCAAGAAGTTGCACTGTGCTCAGCTTTTTCTTTTTTCCTTTTAAGCTCAGACAGAATTCGTTTTCCTCATATCAGTGTGATCGCATGTCTGAGGCGTAATAGCCACTCTAGAGTGCTTAATGGCACAGATTCAGGGAATCTCTAGAGTGCTTAATGGCACAGGGAAGGGCTGGTTGGAAATATGATGCTCCAGGGCAGCCTTGGTTGCAGCGATCATGAGATGGTTGAATTTGAAATCCTCCGGATAGTGAGAAGAGCGTGCAGCAAGCTCACTGCCCTGGACTTCAGGAAAGCACTTTGGCTTCTTCAGGAACCTGCTCAGTAAGATTCCATGGGATACAGCCCTAGAGGGCAGGGGGGCCGAAATCTGTTGGTTGATATTCAAGGATCACCTGCTGCAGGCTCAGGAGCGATGCATCCCAACTAGAAGGAAGTGCAACAGGAGGCCCGGGGGACTGCCTTGGATGGATAAGGAGCTGCTGAGCAAAATTTGAAGGAAAAATGAGGCATATAAAAGGTGGAAGCAAAGACAGGCAGCCTGAGAAGAATATAGGGATGTTGTCCGGGAAGCTAGGGACCAGGTTAGGAAAGCTAAGGCCCACTTAGAATTAAACTTGGCTAGGGATGTTAAGGATAACAGGAAGGGATTCTATAGGTATGTAGCGAATAAAAGACAGACTAGGGATAATGTGGGCCCCCTCCAGAAGCAATCGGGAGAACTGGCTACCCTGGATTTAGAGAAGGCTGAGGTTCTTAATGACTTCTTTGCCTCAGTCTTCACCAGCAAATGCTCTGACCATACCACCCAAGTCTTGGAAGGCAGAGTCAGGGATTGTGAGAATGAAGACCCTGGGCCCACTGTAGGAGAGGATCTGGTTCATGACCATCTTAGGGACCTGAACGTATCCAAGTCCATGGGACTTGATGAAATCCATCCACGGGTCCTGAAGGAGCTGGCAAATGAAGTTGCTAAGCCACTGTCCATTGTATTTGAAAAATCATGGCAGGCAGGTGAAGTTCCCAACAACTGGAAAAAGGGAAATATGACCCCCATTTTTAAGAAGGGGAAAATGGATGAGCCAGGGAACTACAGACCAATCAGTCTCATCTCTGTGCCTGGCAAAATCTTGGAGCAGATTCTCCTGGAAGGCATGCTGAGGCACATGAAAACCAACAAGGTGCTTGATGACAGCCAGCATGGCTTCACTAAGGGGAAATCCTGCCTGACCAATCTGGTGGCCTTCTGTGATTTTGCTACGGAACTGATGGACAGGGGTAGAGCAGTTGATGTCATCTACCTGGACTTGTGCAAAGCGTTTGACACTGTCCCACATGACATCCTTCAATTTGATAGGTGGACCACTCAGTGGATAAAGAACTGGCTGGATGGCTGCACGCAAAGGGTAGTGCTCAATATCCAGCTGGAGACCAGTAATGAGTGGTGTCCCTCAGGGATTGGTGTTGGGACCGATCTTGTTCAACATCTTTGTGGGTGACATGGACAGTGGGATTGAGTGCACCCTCAGCAAGTTTGCCGATGACACCAAGATGTGTGGTTTGGTTGATACGCTGCAGGGAAGGAATGCCATCCAGAGGGACCTAGACACGCTTGTGAGGTGAGCAGATGCAAACCTTATGGAGTTTACTCATGCCAAGTGCAAGATCCTGCACCTGGGTCGGAGCAATGCCAGGCACAGCTACAGGTTGGGCAGAGAAGAGATTCAGAGCAGCCCTGTGGAGAAGGACTTGGGGGTGTTGGTCGATGAGAAACTGAACATGAGTCGGCTGCAGTGTGCGCTTGCAGCCCAGAAAGCCAACCGTATCCTGGGCTGCATCAAAAGGAGCGTGACCAGCAGGTCGAAGGAGGTGATTCTGCCCCTCTACTCTGCTCTCATGAGACCTCACTTGGAGTATTGTGTACAGTTCTGATGTCCTCAACATAAAAAGGACATGGAACTGTTGGAACAAGTCCAGAGGAGGGCCTCAAGGATGATGAAGGGACTGGAGCACCTCCTGTATGAAGATAGGATGAGAAAGTTGGGGCTGTTCAGTCTGGAGAAGAGAAGGCTGCATGGAGACCTCATAGCAGCCTTTCAGTATCTGAAGGGGTGCTATAAGGATGCTGGGATGGACTCTTCATTAGGGACTGTAGTGATGGGACAAGGGGTAACGGGTTCAAACTTAAGCAGGGGAAGTTTAGAGTGGATCTGAGGAAGAAATTCTTTACTGTGAGGGTGGTGAGGCACTGGAACGGGCTGCCCAGGGAAGTTGTGCATGCTCCATCCCTGGCGGTGTTCAAGGTCGGGCTGGATAGAGGCTTGGATGGCATGGTTTAGTGGGAGGTGTCCCTGCCCATGGCAGGGGGCTTGGAACTCGATGATCTTGAGGTCCTTTCCAACCCTAACTATTCTATGATTCTATGATTCCTGAAATTCCTAATGCCCTGAAATGTATGGGATATTTGGATGGGTGCATTTAATGACTGAAAGTGCAAGTTAGTTTTGCAGCTCTATAGTGCTCTAGTAGCTGGATGGAAAATTGTAGGCGGTCTTCAGAAATGTCGTTCTATTAGAGTGCATGCTTACCTGGCTATGTTGTAGAAGGGTCGCCAACAGTCCTCGATATCTCACATGAGAGCATTGTCACAGAGAGCACAGTGCTAGCCATTAGTAATTGCTGCCTTTTCATTATCAACCACTGTGCTATTGCATTATTGATTAATGGCTGTTGAAAGCCATTCCTGCTGGTCCCTTATATTCTTACTGAAAACCACTTAACATATTAGCCACATCTAGTTGAATAGCAAGAGAAATGAGTGAAATACCATTCATAAGCACTCCCTCCCTTTATAGTGATTGGCAGAAGTGTGCGTGTCCCTGAACATTGAAACCATCCTGAAGGCACCCAAATTTCCTAATGTTTTTTTAAAATGTATTTTACTCGACTTGTGCTAAATATGCTGCTGCTACCTATGTTCTTGAGACTGCCATGCTTTGCTTATTGTAGGGACTAAAAGTATTCTGTACATATTCTATTCAATTCTGTTCAGTTCTACTCTATTCTACAGACAGAATGCAAAGAATTGATTTGCCTAAGGCTGTTGTGTGCCACCAATAGAAACCAAATTTGTATTTCTGAACTATATTACAGGCAATTTCTCATAGTTTATTTTACAACTTTGGGTCCTTGAGGAAGGTTCCTCTGCTTCCCCCTCAGCATGTAATTTGATACAGAGCATGTATGAGCATTCCCCATCTTGCCCCTTCTCTTCCCCTTTCCGGAGACTTTAGTACTTTGTTAATCACCTTCATTCTCTTTCAGCCTCAGGCAGAGAAGTTCCAGAGTGGGATATGGAGTGCAGTATACCACACGTGAGGTAAAGTACTATTATCATCTGCCTCACCTACTTATCTATCTTTCAGTTAAAAAAAAAAAAAAAAAAGAGAATAGAGAATGAAGTGCATCTGGAAGAAGATCATTAGGATGGAAATAATATTCATTGCCATTCCTGATGACACTGACATGACGTATTAGGGTGTTTATATATCTTTCAAAAAATGGTCTGCCTTCTTTAGTGTCAGATAAGTGCTGAGGCAGGTATGTCTCCTAGGCAAAACAGGTCGCTGCAAATTGAAGCATAGTGTGAAGATAAGACTGTCATTGTGGTGCCCCGAAGCTAATGTGCAAAATCTTTTTTTGCAAGTGCTTTCATATTTTTGTTCTGTATTATGAACATACACAACACATAAGTGTTTTTAGTATTGGCTGACTCTGGTATTTTGTAGTCACGATTGTGGTATTTAAACAGGAGGTGATCTGTTCTGCACATGGAAAAGGGGCTGTGTTATAGAGGAAATAAGTTTTGAGAGTGCTGCTATTTTTTGGCAAGAGGGTGTTGTGATTATTTTTCAAAGAATATACCCAGTGTTCATTATGTTCATGTACAAACCCACAGCGATTTGGATCTGATTTCTGATCTGTACCTAGGGAGCATTATCATGGTGTTAGAAATACAAGTATGATGTTAAATTGGAAAGCTTTTATATATAGTTTCATCTATTTCTTTTTTAGATGTTGTGTAATACTGCTTCCAAATCACAGCCTAAAAGCTGTGATTACTTAGGTGAAATGAGCAATGTCACTTGAATAGCAACTACTGTAAATAACGGAGATCTTTTTATAAAACTTTATTGTATTGTTAATCCAAAATGCATTTGGTGTGGTATAGCAGCACATTGCCCTGGGTTAAGAAAATTCCTTTGAAGGAGTTGGCCTGGCAGTGATTTTTAAAATGCCTTTGAAGACTTTCTGAAAACCTTGAAATACAAGCATGAGATGATTGTAATATGAAAGTGTGTTTTGTGAGGGACACACAGTTATCTTCAGTTTCCAGGTGAAACAGAGCTGGTAACTTACCTGCAGTCACTGCTGGCAAATTTGTTTAGACACTTAGGGAATTCAGGGAGTTGTTTGTTGTTTTGGGTTTTGTTCTGATGTGTTTTTTCTCCCTACTGCACTGCTCTTGTACAGAGATAAGTTATTTTTACAGGAGGCACTGTGTCCAGGATATACATATCTAGCTGAAAATTGTCGCAAGGTTAAGAAACCCCCCTGAAAGATGGATTCCTTGCATCTCAGGGGTACAGGCTTTCCAGTAAAATGCTCAGCCTAAGAAACTGTACATCGTGACCCTGCATGTGTACATACTGGAATACACAGTACCAAGTATAATGCTGGGTTTTCTGAAGCAGATCTGTTTTTTAGGTTAAAGCATTGTTGTGCTAAACTGATGATTAATCAGTAATGTCCCAGCTGAACAAAGCCTCAGTTGAGAAGGGTACTATTGGTGCTCCAGGCTTAGACATTGTCCAGAAAGGGGCCCCTATGCAGTGCAAGGATTCTAAAGGCAATATTTGAACATAAAAATAAAAAGAGCATGGAGGAAGCTGGCAACAGGATTATGCCAGCTAATGCGCTTACAGATTTAGAACGATAGTGCAATGGATTTAGAGGATGGGTGGTTTACAAGCCTAGCATATTGTTTCATATTGGGTATGTTTTTCTCATGCAGGTATTCACCTTTTTTCCCTCCACATGGTTACCAAGGAATGCAAAGTAAGCTATCACAGTGTCAGATGCAAGCAAGATCTAGCAGCTTTAGTGCAGCTGAGAACATGCATACAAGCATCTTGGGTGTCAGGATGATGCTATACTGGCAGAGGAACGGGTAAGGGGCAGAGGCTTCCATTTCCTGCGGAGCTTTGTCAGGATCAAGGTTTGCAATGTTATACAGAGAGATGATGTAGTCTGCAAGATGGGAATGTGCCTCTGTAGCACCTCACAGGCTGAGTCTTTGCGTCAAAGTACAGGACACATTATGCATTGCAGGGGAAAAGCATTTTGGAATTGTGCAAGACTTACCATAGGATGTTTAAGGGAGACACAACAAGCAGAGAAAGGGAGAGAGAGAGGTGGTTTGGGGAGAAAAAATCTTGGGAAAACAGAGGAATAAGGGTCTAGAAGGGGGTAGTCACATCTTAACAGACTGCTGATCAGTAGGCTTGCCTGGCTGTGCCCTGCACCTGATCAGTGCAGTCTGTCCTGTCCTCTTATTTAAATCCACTTTTATTTTCCTGGGTGCAAGGTTCTCTTCTGTGTACAAGGAGATCTGAGAGGGCAGCAACTGGAGCAGGACCATGGGATCACAGGAACCCCTGTCTGTGATGTTAGCAACTAGAGTGCTGGTATGCAAGTAAGTCAGTGTGTGATCACTCCTGAATATCAACCTGGGCTAGCAAAGCAGTTGAAGTGACCAGGGATCCACGTGTGCACATGTGTCCTTGAGAGTGAGACAACTGGAGGAACTGGCTGTGGGAGGGAGTGGGGTTCCCAGCCATGTGGCAGAGAGACTATAGAGTCTAGGGTTGACTGAGAGATCAGATCTGCGTTGTCTCTGTACGTTTCTCTCTCTCTGTGCATTAGGCAACTGAGAAGCCAGGGCCAGCTACTGCAGGGTCTGTGTCTAAGCACAGGTACTGGGGGCAGTTAAAGCCAATTCTTCACATTCTTCTTGTCAATTTACATAGAATCATAGAATCATAGAACAGGTAGGGTTGGAAAGGACCTTAAGATCATCTAGTTCCAACCCTCCTGCCATGGGCAGGGACACCTCCCACTAAACCATGCCATCCAAGGCTATGTCCAACCGAGCCTTGAACTCCGCCAGGGATGAAGCATTCACAACTTCCCTGGGCAACCCATTCCAGTGCCTCACCACCCTTACAGTAAAAAAATTCTTCCTCATATCCAATCGAAACTTCCCCTGTTTCAGTTTGAACCCGTTACCCCTTGTCCTAGCACTACAGTCCCTCAGGAAGGGTCCCTCCCCAGCATCCCTAGAGGCCCCCTTCAGACACTGGAAGGCTGCTCTGAGGCCTCCACGCAGCCTTCTCTTCTCCAGGCTGAACAGCCCCAACTTTCTCATCTTATCTTCATACAGGAGGCGCTCCAGTCCCCTGATCCTCCTCACTTCTTCATTGGCAAACTGTCATGGTGCTATTAAATGAACATCTATGCAGGGTAGGCCTCATTCTGATCCTCTAAAATCTGAGTGTTTCAATTTCTCTCTGCTTTTTTCTAGGCCTTCTTAGAGACATGTTTCTGTGCTATGCATTTGTAGTGATGGTATAGAGAGCGAGATGCAAGTAGATAGAGAGTTTTGATCTTCCTGCTTTTTACAGTCATTTGTTCTCACTCTGTGCAGGTACAGAGTAGTAGAAAACCAGTTGCTTTGTGTCTGGAATGCTTAGCACCCCTTTTCTGTATCTGTTCTATAAAATCGATCTCCATTCTGCACCCAGTTAGAATCATAGAATAGTTAGGGTTGGAAAGGACCTCAAGATCATCGAGTTCCAAGCCCCCTGCCATGGGCAGGGACACCTCCCACTAAACCATGCCATCCAAGCCTCTATCCAGCCTGACCTTGAACACCGGCAGGGATGGAGCATTCACAACTTCCCTGGGCAGCCCATTCCAGTGCCTCACCACCCTCACAGTAAAGAATTTCTTCCTCAGATCCACTCTAAACTTCCTCTGCTTAAGTTTGAACCCGTTACCCCTTGTCCCATCACTATAGTCCTTCATGAAGAGTCCATCCCAGCATCCTTATAGCACCCCTTCAGATACTGAAAGGCTGCTCTGAGGTCTCCATGCAGCCTTCTCTTCTCCAGACTGAACAGCCCCAACTTTCTCATCCTATCTTCATATGGGAGGTGCTCCAGTCCCCTGATCATCCTTGTGGCCCTCCTCTGGACTTGGTCCAACAGTTCCATGTCCTTTTTATGTTGAGGACATCAGAACTGTACACAATACTCTAAGTGAGGTCTCATAAGAGCAGAGTAAAGAGACAGGATTACCTCCCTCGACCTGCTGGTCACGCTCCTTTTGTTGCAGCCCAGGATATGGTTGGCTTTCTGGGCTGCAAGCACACACTGGAGCCGGCTCATGTTCATTTTTTCATCGACCAACACCCCCAAGTCCTTCTCCACAGGGCTGCTCTGAATCTCTTCTCTGCCCAACCTGTAGCTGTGCCTGGCATTGCTCCGACCCGGGTGCAGGATCTTGCACTTGGCATGAGTAAACTCCATAAGGTTTGCATCTGCTCACCTCACAAGCGTGTCTAGGTCCCTCTGGATGACATTCCTTCCCTCCAGCATATCAACCAAACCACACATCTTGGTGTCATCGGCAAACTTGCTGAGGGTGCACTCAATCCCACTGTCCATGTCACCCACAAAGGTGTTGAGCAAGACTGGTCCCAACGCTGATCCCTGAGGGACACCACTCATTACTGGTCTCCAGCTGGATATTGGGCCATTGAGCACAACTCTATGCATGCGGCCATCCAGCCAGTTCTTTATCCACTGAGTGGTCCACCTATCAAATTGATGTCTCTCCAATTAGAGACAGGGATGTCGTGTGGGACAGTGTCAAAGGCTTTGCACAAGTCCAGGTAGATGACATCAACTGCTCTACCCCTGTCCATCAGTCCCGTAGCAAAATCACAGAAGGTCACCAAATTGGTCAGGCAGGATTTCCCCTCAGTGAAGCCATGCTGGCTGTCACCAACCACCTTGTTGTTTTTCATGTGCCTCAGCATGCCTTCCAGGAGAATCTGCTCCAAGATTTTGCTAGGCACAGAGGTGAGGCTGACTGGTCTGTAGTTCCCTGGCTCATCCATTTTCTCCTTCTTGAAATTGGGGGTTATATTTCCCTTTTTTCCAGTTGTTGGGAACTTCACCTGCCTGCCATGATTTTTTCAAATATGATGGACAGTGGCTTAGCAACTTCATTTGCCAGCTCCTTCAGGACCCGTGGATGGATTTCATCAGGTCCCATGGACTTGTGAGCACTTGCTGTAGTTTTTTTACCCAGGAATCTCTGGACTGAGAGTGTGCGTAATGCACTGAGTTAGGCAGACACATGTGTGAATCCTAGTTTAGCTTTCAGAATGAGAGAGGAAGTACTGACTCGTTTTTTTTCCTCATGCTGCTGAGGACTACCCACTTCATAAAGAAGTGTATGAAATACATGCTACCTACTGTCATGTCTTGCAAACAGTAAGTCTGTCACAGTGTCCTTCAAAGATTTCTTGAGGGTTCTGTCACACCAGACCTCGCCACTTCCACATGATTAGTTGCTGCCAAGTCCAGTCTTGAGCAAGAAGCAGTAATGCATGTATGTATTTGCGTGAAGTGTGGCAAACATCTGGGCAGATATATATGCTTGTATGTAATACAGGTTTCAGTATGTGGTAAGGCTTCATAGCAAGATTTGAACAGTTCCTTACCAAAGTGAGAATATTTTGCCTTATTGTGGGCTAATGATTTTCTTAGCATTTAATGAAGTCTGGAGGGTGGCTCTCATTAGCAGGTGCTGCTTTCAGGAAGGAGAGATATACCTACATCTGCCTTGACCAGGCATATTGGCTCTTTGAGGCAGTGAAAGCAGTGAAAATTTTGGGGGAATGAGTATTGATATTGTCTCCTGAATAAGTTAAGAATCAGTAAATCTCTTAATGGGGAACAGGAGTTGGGATGGATGTGAGAAGGACAAAACAAAAAAGGCTGTAAGGGTAAGAATTAATCCAAACAGATTCTAACGGAGGGAGGAAGCACACATTCTCTGGCTGAGGTCTTCTTTAGGTTTGCTTCCACAGGATACGATGGAATTTAATAAGGACCACATTCTGAGCTCCACGGTCAAGGCACTGGTTTGACACAATAGAACATGGTCAGCTTTTTGAATCTGATCTAAAGATAGGTAAATACAAACATAGTCATATTTTATTTTGGTCAGCCATTTTGCTGACTTCTATTTCTATTCAGAAGCTTCAAATGACAAATATAATGTCCTAGGCACTATTTCCTAAGAGCAGATGGGTCCTACCAGGGGGTGGTATGGATCTTAGGAGCTGTGAAAAATTAGATGGGGTGATTGGACCCTGAAGGAATGTAAAGCTCCCTCTCACTCTTCCCTCCCCACCAAGTTCAATGAATCAGTGCACAAAAGCTCTTTGGAAAGCAACCAATTCAAAACAAAACTTCATTTGTGGTGTTATAATTATATGAATGCTAAGCAATACCTACAAAGAAGCAAACTGTGTGGTGGTGGAGCTGTTGTGTCCTTTCAGAAACACTTAATAGAGTTCAATTTAAAAAAGAGGAAAAAAGCCTTTGATAACAAGTCTCGTCTATAAACTTTCTGCAGAAGTTTTCCAGGATTGTTTCAGAGTCGTTTATGATGACAAATTCTTCATTATCACCAGAAACTGTTCCTGCCATAGGTATAAAGTGCTATAACATGGTGGAAAAGCATGCAGGAGCCTCTGTTATGCCCACTTGAGTTGATGCACAGAACCAAAAAAAAACGTGAGCATTGGAGGCATGATTCTGCCATAGGTATTTACCCATTTGGCCTGAGATGATGACATAAAATTGTATAGTGTCTTTTGATTTAGTGTGTCTTTGCTTTCTGAATGCTTTCTGAAGCTGTGCTAACCAGAATATCACCATCTTTCATTTCATGTCAGCAGGAGATGCGTAAGATCCATCACCCTTCCCAGGTATTCTGGCCCAAACCTGTCCTGGAGAACGCAGTGAAATATGTGCATGTTGGCTAGCATGACACCCCAGCAGGCACAACTCCAGCGCTAGACTGTATAAACCTAAGTTTTATTGCTTTAATCTCTATAATTTTAATATAGCCTTATTTATAAAATGGATTTAATTCATGTAATCACTGTATAGGAATGTTTTACAGGCACTGTTAATTCCTTATCCAGGATTACAAATATGCCTAAGAATAAAAAGAAATTAGATGTTATGGTATTAATTTATGCATTTTTTGAAAACATCAAAGTCACATAACCTGTGTCTAATGAATTTCATTTAATTATACATTTCTACATTTTCGTCTTCAAAGAAATCTACAAATAATGACTAATTAATCCTTGCAACAACCCTTTGAAATAGGTAGATAGACATAATTAATCCCATCTAACTGTTTCTGTTCCCAAGGCAAAACACTGAATCAATATTTAAGTCAAGATTAGAGCTCAGTCATACTCTGTGGTCATTTCACTAAACTAGCAGTTCCCAAGTTTCCTTAGATTGGCTCCCTTCTATCCTGCTGTGATAGTTTAGATAGGCGTATGCCTTGGCCTGCACCAAGCCTTCAGTCTCTACCTTCAACTTTTCTGCCAAAATGCTTCCTCTCCCTCTCCCACTCAGAAATTGCTTCCACTTCACACAGTCCACATGTGGAAGGTCTAACTTTTCCCCTCTAAAATCCTGTATCTGTCTTTCATTTGCATATGCCTGTCACTGCCTGATGAGCTCTTTGCACCTGCAACCCTCCTCCCACAAGTTGTCTGTCCTCCACATGCTATTGCTCTCCCTTCAGAGCCCTGCTTCCATGCTTGGTGTGTACATTGGTATCCCCCAGGTGAATCACCCCTCTCTTTCCCTAGTCCCAGCTCCCCACAGCAGCCAGGAGGAAGCTCTGCTGATAGGGCTGGTATAAGCTGCTTTGTATGGTCTAGTTGCCTCACTCTTGTATGGTGAGCAAGGAGAAGACTGAAGGTAAGCTTTGCACCATTAAATAGCAGACACTGTTCTCATAGACCATGGCCTATACCAAGGTGTAGCCTGGGATCCATGTGTCTGATACCATAAGTGGAGGTTCATGAAAGATTGGAGCACATTGTGAGTTACAAAAGCACTTTATAGGATAAAGGGCAGGTGTTGTTCAGATAATGGTGAAGATTAAGGAAGTTTTTGAGCTTGGTTTGAAGAACCAAAGAGATGCTGATGCTGTAACAAAGAATATTACTTGCATTGAAAATAGTCTAGTGATATATAGTCTGGAATAAGGCAGTTCTGAACACCATAGTGAGCAGCAGGGATTGCAAAGCGACAGCAGTTGTCTGTGTCAGACTGCGATGAAGTCCTGATTTGATAGAAGACACTAATTCTGCATAACATGGAGTGATGGATGTGACACAAGAAAAGAGAGAAAAAAACAATGGAAAAATAGATTCCCACCTAATCTCAAAGAACAGCACCAGAAACTGAGAAACAGTACCAGAACCTGGACTTCCCACCATGGTGGTGTTTAGGATCTGATCAGATCTTGGCTATAGCTTTTCTTATCTTGTAGGAAATTGCGTTTATGTGATGTATCCTGTGGTTGTTGATAACAAAGTCACATTTATATTTGTGCTTTGATATAACACGTCAAACCAGAGAAGGTATTTACCCTGACTGTAGGGATTCCATTCTCCAACAAATTATTGAATGGACCAGAAATATTCCTGCAGGCAGCTGATCTGACTGCCCTCAGTTGACATGCCTTACTAGTTGACATGCTGCACTTTTCCTTGTACTTATCATTTCCCTTATAGAAAATCTTACCTGTCTGTGTAACTGCAGGAGAGAGTTGAAATGTATATATATTATCCTCAGATATAGTGAAATGTTGCTGAAATTCTCCAGCAACATTTCACTATATCTGAGGATATACTGCAAACACGGTGCACAGCTGCAAAAACTCTGATTTATCTTGGCATCCCCAGAAGTGTAATTTTCTATGGGTGAGATTGCATAGCTATGTCTGCTGCTTGATTCCATTTTCTTCAGAAAAACGTTTGATGCTCTGCCCCATACTTTCAGGCCCTCTGCAGCTGACTAAAACAGTGGATATCTTCTTAAAATAGATAGCCTGTTTCAACTATAAATTGATTGGGTTTGACTAGATAGAATTATATATGGTGCAGAATTTCAGATGGATGATCATAATTGTCCTGCTTGGCTTTAGATCATTGGATTTGCCGGGGTACTAAGTCTTTCCATTCAGCATGATTTAAGAGAGTAAAATCCAGAGTTCCATAAAATAAGAATTGTACATTCAACCAAATGGAGAATGGCTGAGTATAGACATATGGCAGACCCATTTTTTTACGCTATTGATAATCTCATAAAACATGTAGTAACAGAACAAATTAGCATGTTGGTGGAGGTTCCCCCGCCACCCACAGCGAATGATATTTTGGGGCATGCAAATAGGAGTCAATTACAATAACACATCACTTTCAATCTGAGTAATTTCTACTGAAATCCAAGATTGCTACTGTCAAAAGGAGATGTGCAAAAGCATAGTGTTCTTTCTGTATGAAAATAATTATATACTCCAAATATGTGCAAGAAAAGCAAATCACTTAAGGACTCTCTTGGAAGAAGTAACTTGGTGGAAACATGGATGTCTGCCAGTTTCCTGACATAGTTTAAACATTAAATGGCAGGTAACCTAGGATCACCCAAACTACATGGCAAAGCTTTATTGTATGGTACCGACAATGAAATCCTGAATGTTGCCAATTGAATTAAAAGATTTAATTCATAGCCACACTGAAGGTCTCTGTTCTGATATTTTCTCTTGCACTTACATGTCTACAAATGTTTAACTTGTGCAGAGGCAGTGTAGCAGTGAGGAGTTGCTGCATAAAATCTTGAAGGAAGTTTTCTTCTAGTCTAGGAACATATTTTTTTGATCTCTTGAATTAAAAGCCTGAGGGCAGCTGATAAGCACAAGGCAGAAGCCTAGCCCTCCTGAAATGTTACCAGGTACTTCTGTAGTGAACACAATCATCTTAAAGTGATAACTGTTGGGATACTCAGTGATCTTCGTCTCTCTCTCAGAGAGGGAAAAATTAAATGCCCTGTTTTCATTATGCAAATTTTGCAGGCATTTTACTGCATTCAATGAACTGTTATAACATATGCAGATGAACACTTCCCACCCGTTCTCCACTGATCTGGCACACTGTAATCGCTTGTCCTATATTCCTGTGCTATATAGTGGCTTCTTCTGCCACTGTAGAAACACAGCCAACAAAACTGAAACAAAGGTCCCTTAAAGGCTTCAGTTTGCTAAAGATGAAATCTGTCTCCTCCTCTCAGGCCAGGAGACTTAAAAGAGTCTTATTGGCTGTGTCTTCTCAGCTTTAAACAAAGCCGGAGGCTAGGTGGTAAGCAAGAAAGTCTGCTGCCCTTTCCGCCTTACAGCTCAGACTAAGCAAGACCTTTACTTCCTTTTTGTGTAGGCTTTCACCTTTAGAGCTGTAGAATTCACCATGGAGCTTTGAGCTCCATCTGACTGCAACGATCAAGATTTTGTGGCTTACAATCATCTCTAGGAAAAGATTTTTGGTTTATTTTGAATGATCAAAGACAGCATGGCACAGTAGAATTTCTAGTGAAGCGATAAATGTCCTTACTGGTGCCAAACTTTGCACTCGTACCCTCAAAGCAAAGGGTGCTTGCCAGAGTCAAGGACCCTCTAAAGACTTCAAGATTAGGCCCAGAGGAATATTTAGAAATATATTTTTCATTATCTGGTTGCTTTTCCAGAATGAACCTTTTTTTGCAACAATACAAAGGAAAGTCTTATTTAAAAGGTACATCTTTTTATTGCTTTAGAAATGTGTGCAGACAGGCTTTTCCAGTAGCTGTGGTCCTTAAGATGAGAGACAAGGTAGCTTCCTCGCAGAGCATAATAGTGATAACATCAATTGTCCTCATGAATTTTCCTAAGTATGGATATTGCAGACATGATTGCGGAATTCAGAAGTGAAAAGCTTTGGGACAAATGTAGCCCCAGATCTGATATCTCTTCTTTTGCCACGGAAGCAGTGTCTGTTCCCCGTCGTACAGTTTCTGCCCCAAATTTCGTCCAAATTTCTCAGTCAGCACCTTTGCAGATGAAGCTGATAAAAGTCCAGGATTCCTGGGAAGTTCTTCCATCTGATTCCATCTTAAGGATTTATGTGGCCAACTGGATAGGAGAGCTCATCTAGCTGAAAAGAAATCACCTCCTCTTTTACTGGGTTGGGTTTCAGCTAGATCAGCTTCCCAAGCCTCTGCCTTAACGTGCTAGTCCAGTGTAAAATCAGGCAGAAACATGTGATGAGTCTTAAGAAGGAGATTTAAGTCCCAGGTTACTATAGGATTTTTACCCTTAGATTTCAGTCTTTTCTGCTCAAGAACAACTTGTCTTTGTCTTGACTTGACCCAGCCTCTTTTTACCCACAGAAAATGCAAGTGGGTACCAAAATATTTTGCAAGATACGGAGCGTGGAACATACTGTAAAAGTGTCATAAGAAATAGATGAGATCCATGCTGCATCCCTTTACTCTGCTATGAATCAGCTTCTGCGCAGCCTAACTAGAAGTGCTTTGAGAGTATTTGGCCTTCTTTCCCCTATCTATGCACACGAGAAGACCTCAGACTTCTTTACACTACTGAAAGTTTTGAATCTTAGCATTGTCACTCTGCTTCCTGTAAACAAGTCAGAGAGGCACCTGCAGAAAATCACAGGTAGCAATTCCTGCAGTCCTGATGGATTTTTAACTTTTGCTAAGAATCCTTGCAGAACTGGGTGATATTTAGTGATCCAACTAGTCTGATATGGTGGTCCCTGTACAGCCAATAAGGTGTCAGAATATTAGTATATTCTTATCAAGAGCAAAGGCCTCATCTTGCCTGCTGTGCTGGGCAAAATTAGAATAGTTAGGCACTTTTTATACATGCTTGCTTCTCCAGCTGCAACACAAGTTAACCTAAAATTTTCATAAATTTAAAATTCTCTGGTCCATCTGGCTTTTGTTCAGTGGGGACTTTCAAGAAATACCACTAGAGGGCAAAATGACAGTTGCAAGCCATTTGAATTTTGGGACTGCAGGCCTGCAGATGTTGAGGCTGAGGAAAAATTATCAACTGCAGTGGTGCTGAAATAAGCCTTAAAAATCCATTCTCCTCCACAAACACTTAAAAATTCTCCAAAATCCCTTAAAGATGAAAAATAAGCTAGTTAATGTAAGCTAGCAAACTATGAATAGCTATTAAATGTAATTAACAAAAATTATGCGTATTGTTAATAAATTTTATTAAGAAGATACAAGTATCACATCACATGTCCTTCTGAAATTGTTTGAAGCTCCCCATATAAACAACAGATCTGACAAATTCTGTGATAGTTAAAAAAATATTTCAACATTTGTATGTATGTGTACATGTACATATGTCCATACCTACACATGCACACAAATTTACCTCTACATTAATAATATAGACGGAGTGCTGACCAAATGTGGAAGAGCTGAATTTGATTCCTAATACTGTTTTATTGTTCCCTAGAGCTTCAAAAACACTTTAAAAAATACTTAATGCAGTCCAACAGCCAGAGGCTTTGAACTTGTCAAATGCCATAAACAAAGCCATAGTGGTCCTGATCGGTACTTGAATGAGAGGCCTCAGGGGCAAGAAAGGAACTGTGGGATGCATGTATTTTGTGCTTTTAATCCTGCTGCTATTTCTGTCTCCTGCAGAAGTTTGTGTATTTCATTTTGTTCTCATCTTGAGACCTTTGTTTCCTTTTCTCCTTATATTTTAAAAAGAAAATTGTATACAAACAGTGGGGAAAATCCTAAATTACCATCTCATTTTTTATTCTAAACATTACTTGCATAAGGCTTCAAAGAAAATAATAGGCAGTGTTTGAAATAAAGTCTTTAGCATTTGGCTCATTGTTTCAAGGGTACTGTGCATAACATTCCAATCACCAAGTTACTGTGGCCTCAGCCTGGAACTGTGTCACTTTAATTTTGTCCCACAGGTGCATATAGCTATGATAGCACTTTCTGTTACATTTAGACAGTATTCTTTGCCTTACAAGTCCCTAAACACACTTCATAAGACACCCAGCATGTTGATACATTAAAGGTTTCCTTCTGCAAGGGCATTAAGCCCTGGAAAAACAAAACTGTGTCAACAGAGTGAAGAGGAAAGGCCCAGTATGTTGGCTGTTGAAACCCATCCGAACAATCAATCCAGCTCATTGAGAGTCCATATATGCCACGTCTTTGCGTGGTTGTTCCTTAGGGTTATTGTGGGAACCGGGAAAAGGGGGAGCCAACTCTTGGGCTTGAAGAAAAATCTCAGCTCAACTTGCACCTCAGAGCAAGTTCAGGCATGTACTTTCTGAGGCTAGGTCCTGGTGTACTCTCCCAGATGAGATCAATCTTACACAGATTATTGAAGATGTTCATGGAGAGGAAATCTTGATTTTCAACAAAAGTTTTGGAGGCTTCATTCTGGTGGAATATCCTAAGGCTTTGAGCTCTTCTTGTGTGGCAGGATAGGCCTGTCCCTTTGCCAGCACCCTTTAAATCCCCAGCCTGGTGTGTAAAGCTCAAAAGCCATAGACTTTTGTGCCTGATAGGTCCTTGGGAGCAGATCCTGTTGGCTGCAAACCCACCTGAGATAATTGTCCCTCCTCCACATGACTTGGATCTCAGAAGAGCTCCAGGACTGAGCCTTCAGGCTGGCTCCTGCGTTGCGCAAACATAGAAACCCCATTTCCCAGGGAGGCTGCATGAGGCCCCATTTGTATCAACGTGACATTCTCAGGGCTTGGGAAAACATAATGATGGGCTGTTTAAGTGGAGATGAGAAGTCAGGCACTTTCTTTTGGGACAAGGTAGGCTATGGAGATGTTACTTGTCCTGTTTGTCTTTTCTCTTGTGGTTGGCCCCTGAGCTAATCTGGCCGTGGGTAACAGTGGAGCCATCAGAGGCACTCATGAGGGATGTGGAGGTGAGCATCATGCTTGTGATCCAAGAGGGGGAAGGTGGAATCTCACCAAAGAGACTCCTGCTTGTGAAATCCTGAGAGACCCTCAGTCATCGATGAAATCCTGCATGTGGCAATTGCAGTGCCCATGGGGTAATACTGGCATTCAAGACTGGACAGCTCTTACAACCTAGCACAAACCACAGGTGAGCCCATTAGTCTTGGTAGCCTTCTGCAGGACTGAGTCATTCATTTGATGGATAGTTGCAGAGGTTAGATTTTTCAAAGGAACCAGACCTGTAATGGGCAGGGTATGACATAGTTATATGATTTGACTCTGCAGCAGATTAAATCTTCTAAATGATTTAGGGAAAAGTATTTCTTTAGTTTCTGTGATTTTGAAGTATTATGTGTGAAAGTTCCCATCACCACTGCTAGTCGTGTAATTTAATAGCTATGTTCCCAGTACATTAGGGGGCTATATAGGAGAGTAGTAACTGACGATGATCTCTATAACTCGTTGAGTAAGGTATAGGCAATTGCATTTTTTTAAGAAAGGTTGAAGACCCTTACCTGTACCCAGACACATGCACACACATATTCTGTGAAAGATTTTCATTCATTATTTTTTCAAACAATTATTATTTTGCAAATAATACTTGATTCCTTTTTCTTTTGTTTCAGTCACTCCATTCATTCTGTTTCTGATGATCTACCTATTGCTAAATAGGAGCAACACTGGAGTTCCTGGCAACAGTGTACCAGGGGACCTGTGCTCAGGAGAGCTACCCAAGAAGATGATGGAGACAGGGAGATGATGAAACTCACAGGACATGTGCTTGTATTTCCAAACCTAAAATTTTGAAATTCAGAGGAAATGTTTGTCTTTCAGTTTGTCATATTTTATAGAAAAATCAAATGGAGCATGAAAAGCAGACCTGGGAAAATTAACCTAACCCCTCATTTTCTGCAGAAAGATTGATTCATTAGGAATATTTTCATCAAGGTCTTAAAAGCTTGGCGATTGAATATAGTGCTCTTCTCTTAACTGTAAAAACAAGTATGGATTCTTAGACATTTGCATATGTACTAGGATACAGGTCAGGTTCCAGCAGAATTTAATCTTTATGCAAGATATCAGTCCCTTGAATCCCACTGAAAGCTTTTCCTCCCAGGCAGTGCCTGGGAGATCTGCTTCCAGCTCTTAATCTTCCTTTTGGCTAATGTCTCTGTTAGTTAATAAGGAACTATTTGCACTTCATTAACAAGATACTGTTGTCAATATTAAAAAATAATTGATCATCAAATTCACCATTTAAATCTGGTATAAAGTGTACATTATCTCTTTGCTTCCTTCAATTGAGAAGAGTTTTGCATTATATTCTTTACAGTTTCTTATACTAATGTTGTTCTTGCAATTCCCTTCATAATATAAAATAGTTAATTATCAATCATGACAATCCTGCTATGGGTTTGGATAAAGTCTTTCATGCTGCCATTTATTAACCCTGTTGTCAAACAGTGAATAAAAACCATGACTGGTTTCTCTTAGTTACTGTTGCTTTGGAAACTAGTTACATGTCTTGATTTGTAAATGACTGTTCTTTCAAAAAAGAAAAAGAGTTAAAAGAATCTGGGTGTTCTTTCTTTTTCTTTCTTTCTCTTTCTGTCTATTATGATTAATATGCTATGTCTAAAAACCCAGTTTCAAATTGGTGGGTTACAGCTTCTGAGCCTTCTGAGTCAGCCTTCTGAAAGCTAATTAACTCATAATTCAATATAGATTCAGCATTTATCAGCAGAAACTTATAATCAGAGAGGAAGTGTGTAGCAACTAATGAAGTCTTGTTTCAAGGTCTTTACCAGCCTTCCTCAGTGACCTCAGCAAATCTCTGTGTAAATACTCTTACTCTTATTCTGTGTCTGGTTTAACTAGAGAAGAAGTATTTCGAGCAAGGACTATTGCTGTACATCAGAATGACTTCAACACGCAGCTGTCCCAACAGAATTCTTCAGAAGTGCTTCTTGTCACCTCTGAGTCGGTAACAGCTCTCCTGAGTTTTCCTAACATAGCCAGGTTGGAAGGGTCCACTGTTACTGAAGCTCTTGCAAGTAAGAAGGTAGAAAACTTGGAAAGATCATTCAGATTCCATGGTAATACAGTCACCACTATAAAATCTGAATGCAATATATTTGTGATAATGTAATTGTAGATTTTAAATGGCATTTTTGTTTGTTTTAAGATATATCTGTCTAATTTGTGAGAATAAGAATAAATTTACATGGATATCAATTAAGTCCATGTAATTTTTAAAAACTGTTGTCATGAAACAGAAAATGTAGAACAGATACACATCTATCCCATAGCTTTTCCTTTAAATTCACTGTTAGAAACACACCTTTATCTGGCATCCAGTAATTGCCTCATTAGCTCTAAAAAACTGGTAGGGTGCTTTGTCTCCTGTAGCATACTCAGAAGTACTGAGTTATTTTTACATTGGAAGGTAGCAGGGAGTCTGATTTTAGTACTACCTATTCACCACAGCGCGAGATTTTTGGCATTAACCTAAAGAATGCTGTTTTATTGGAATTTTTGTCAGGGGTTGAAATGCTTTTGAAAGTTACCAAGCTGACAACTCTGGAGAATGTCACCCTATATTATCTGTTGATGGGTACAATGCTCGCAGTGTCCATTCAAGCTGCCCGGTGTGGTTCCTTTGCCATCTACTCCAGGCACATGTAAAAGGTCCACCCTTAAAAAGGAGAGAGGCAGACTTTGTGACTTCATATTGCAGTGCTTCTAAATGCTAAAATCCTCCATTAGAATGACACTCAAATCACCACATTTGTTTTTCTCTTAAATCTTGATTGGTATCAGTTGAGCTGGTAACAGTCTGCTAAAATGAGAGATTTTCTCCCTGCTTTTTGTATAGTCAATAGACAGAGGTTAGGTCAAAGCAGGAGCCTCGAGTTAGGTGCTGCAAAAGTCTAATGCCACTCCCCATCTAATTGCCGAAGGTTGGGTATCCCTGCAACAGACTTGCAGCTCATTCCACCAGTCTCCCTGGCGGGAGTAATGCCCTGAAGTGCACTACTTTTTGGCATTCTTCTGAACTACCTGAAGGGAGATTGTAGAAAGGTGGGTGTCAGTCTCTTCTCCCAGGTAACAAGTGACAGGATGAGAAGAAACTGCCTCAAGTTGAAGGAAAGTTTTAGACTGGATATTAGGAAGACTTTCTTCTGGTGAAAGGGTTGTCAATCATTGTAGCCAGCTGCCCAGGGAAGTGGTTGAGTCACCATCCCTGGGGCTATTTAAAAGATATGTAGATGCGGCACTTAGGAACACCACTTAGCGGTGGACTTGGCATCATTTGGTTAACAGTTGGACTTGATGATCTTAAAAGTCTTTTCCAACCTAAATGATTCTGCTATTCTAAACCATAAGGCTTCAGTCCTATCCCCAGGAAACATCTGTACCAGAGAAAAGATATATAAATAATGCTGGTCTTGAGAATATGCTTTTCTATTTCCAGCTCCCAAAACAACTTAGCAGAGGAATGCCTTGATATCTTTTTAATATTCTGGAGCAAAGTATTTGCATTCCTCTGAGTATTGCCCAGGACACTGATATTAGTGAGTAGTACACCCTTATAAGATTTGTACATTTTAGTTCTACCCAGGTATTCTAAATCTGTAATACAAGAGAAATTAAATTTAAAGCAAACAAAAGCATTCATTTTAAAAATGCCCAATGTAGATATTTGATAACCACTTACTGACAAAAGTTAAAAAAACCCCAACATCAATTGATCCTAAGCTTACATCTGAAACTTATTTAGCTGACAAGCCATAGATACTGACAAGTACCTACTCCAAATGATCAGGGATGCAGAATTTGCACACAAATCTGCAAACAGGTTGTATTCATGGGAGATGGGATATTAATGATGGACTGGGGAAGAGTGAATGCATTTCTGTTTGATCGCTTTCTTGAAATTCCCTGGAAGGAAGCAGGAAAGTACTGGAACTGGGGATTCTTTTGTGATTTGTACCTCCTTTGTGATTACTAATCCCAGATTTATTCAAGACTGCTTTTCCTTGCATGGATATGTTAATGACATTTTTACAGACATCTCCTCTCTTGGTGGTAAACATGGCTTGTTTAGCATGGCTTGTCTAAACTGCTAGCAAATTTTTACTACAGTGAGAAGTAAAATGCTTTCTTCACCCTGGCAATTTGAAGAATTCATCCTGAAGCCTTTCTATACAGGGCACCTTATATTTACTACAAAGGTATACAAACATAGGATTAGAGCTGCATCTCATTACTAGCTCTCTCTTGAGACTAGAGGGTTTGATTATCAGTTTGGGATGGCTAATTCCAAAACCTTGTCCTTAAATGATACAGTGATACTACTACATTTGCATATAAATGCTCATTCCCTCCCCAGCAAATAGCCCATTCACTGCCTACAGCAACTCTTTGATAATTAGCTTTAACTTTCTTAAGAACTCCTTTCAATTTACTACTGCGAAATAACCGAGATTATGAATCAAGCTTTTAGAAGTCTGAGCTATTAGGTTGCAGTGTGTGACAGGTAAGCATGAGAGCTGAAGACACAGCATAAAGTTGTAAGAGTCATAGTTACTTTTCCTTCCCCTAATAATCCTTCTTAATTTCTGTTTAGAATCTATATACCCACATATTTCACAGAAAATATTTTGTTAGTCTTTGAACGGCAAACTCCTCAGGTCTCCAAAGCAACACACATTAAAGGATGAAACTCAATGTTCTTGTGAAAGCTGAAATCTGCAGTATTTTAACGATTTTCTTTCCTAAAAATATACCTGTTGATGTACTGTGAATCAGATATCTCAGTCTCACTTACTGCACTAATAAAAAATAAAAATATCGAATACTTTTCAAATGTATCAGAGACTTTCAACAGTACAACAGAGTTAACAGTATTAAGTTATTCTTTTATAAGCATTAGCTATGGAAACTTTGAAATTAAGAAAAAAGTTCTGCTTGATATTCTAAGACAAAGTAATGGACAGCATCCTGAGGATAAGAATTTCTTGACCTTATCCACATTTAAAGCCCCTTTTCACCTCAGTCAGCTTTGCAGGATAGTCATGGGTGTTTTGTATAAATTATCTCTTTTTGTTCATCTTCCATGAATTAGCACTTACTGTTCTGGACATAATTCTGACTTCCTCAGAAGAAATGTAATTATAATGTGTTTGGAAATGTTGGTACATTATGCTTAATGCTACACATGAAACATGCCTGGATGCACCTCATCAGGTGAAACATGAAGTTACACATGAAAAGGTTTTGCGTGCTGATGTTGAGGAAGCTGTCACACGTTGAACATCAGATAAAAGAAAAAGCAGTGTTGCCCCCCAATATTTTTTATTGAATGACAGGAGCGAAGTATATCTCTGAGATTTTCTCCTATGGTCTGTGTTTGACCAGCAGTCTCTGGGTAGCAAAAGTTGCTGAGCAACACAGAATCTTAAGGGAAAGCCCAAATGCTGAGAAGAGGAAGCAGAGAAGCCTTCATTTCCAGCATATTCTGCAGCTTGCAAAAAATGCAATCAAGCCTTTTTTTTTTCTGCTGTGGATAAAAGACTGTAGAGAAATGTCTACTCTCGTTGTACTTTGCCTCTTAATGATGCACCAGGACTACTTAATTGCACCAGCTGCCTAAAAATGTTCTGCCTCCCCAGCACAACATAAATATCAGTGCTCTCCCTGAAACAAAAGGCGTAACAGTTTTAGAAAATATTAACTTTTCACATGTCTTTTTATTATTGCAACTAGATGTGAAAGAGAACTCAAAGCCACATCTGTGGAAAGGCTTGTGATCTCTGTTAAGATTCCTATCACAAAACCATGCATTTATTTAATGCTTAAAGTCAATTGCTGGCTCACAAGATCGTTATCAGAGCCATAGACCAGAAAGCTTTACAAAACAGCATCATACTTTCCAAATTGTAAATAAAGATATAAGCAAACAATGTGCAAATAAATAAAAAGGATAATCAGTTTGCGTATCTGATGGAGCATAATATTTTTTTCCAAGTACTAGGTAGTGAGATTCAACTCCCAGTGAATGGAAACCAAGACGAGACAAAGGGCTGAGACCAGAACCCTAGAAATACCCAGATTTTCTCACGCTAGGTCGTTTGGGTTTTTGTGTGTGGTTGGTTTTGGTTCGTTTTATTTTTAATTTCCTGACATTTAATGCCTTGCTCTTGTAACTGTAATTCCAACTTTCAGCTTTACCTCCTGGAACATATTTTGTGCTACTAGGTTGCAACATTTTTGCTTCAAATTAAAATGTACTTCTTTAACATAAAATCTGTTTTAACAGAGTTTTGTTTGTAGTGATGTATTTTTCTCAGGTTTAATCATGCCACATTTAGTTTGGTGTTTTGAAATATGATTCACATCACCTTTGTACAGTTAATATAAGGCAGTTTGGTAGTTCATCAACAACTACAAAACAGAAGGCCATAGGTCTATATTAAGCAAGTGAGTGATGCAAGTGTAAAGAAATGTCACCATAGCAACTCAGCTTGCATACAGGATGCTGTATTTTAGCTTGGGGAGCTCTTAAAGCTCTTCATTCCTGAAATAGCTGAACACTATGTGGTAACAGGGATGTGCCTTCAGTGGTATAGCAGTAGATTTGTCTTAGAAATGTGCAAATGCTTTGGCCTGATATAACTTCTAACTAAGAAACCAATAGTGTATGAGCATTTGAGCTGACGTGCCTCACAGAAATCATGACTCGTTATAGTGAATGCGTGACACTGCTTGCTCTTTTTGGAAGTGGGAGGGAGCTATCTGTAGAGCTTATTGCATCAAGACAGAAGCATCTTACCAGGAAAATATTTCCAGGAATTAGTTTTATTCTGCTTTCCTCTTGCTAGTTGTCCTGGGTTCAGCAGTAGCAGTCATTTATCTCCTTCTTAGTAGCTGGTGCAGTGCTGTGATTTTTGACTTTCAGCCTGGGAACAGCACTGATAACACCAATGTTTTTAGCTGCTGCTCAGTAATGTTTACTCTGACCAAGGACTTTCTGAGTCTCATGCTCTGCCAGGGAGGAGGGGAAGCCGGGAGGAAGCAGAGACAGGACACCTGACCCAAACTAGCCAAAGAGGTATTCCGTACCACAACACATCATGCCCAGGATGTAAAATGGGGGGAGTTACCCAGAAGGGTTAAATCACTGCTCGGCCGGGCTGGGTATTGGCCGGTAGGTGGTGAGTGGTTGTATTCTCTTCCCTTGTTATTTCCCTTATCATTATTATAATTGGTGGTAGCAGCAGTGATTTGTGTCGTACCTTAGTTACTGGAATGTTCTTACCTCAACCTGTGGGAGTTACATTCTTTCTATTCTCCTCCTCATCCCTCTGGGAGCTGGGGGGAGGAAAAAGGGTGGAGTGAGTGAACGGCTAGGTGGTTTCTGAGTGACAGGCTGGGCTTAAATCATTACATTAGTTCACACATACACATCTCTCTGCACAGTTACTATGAGCTTTGCCAGGAAAAAGAGGAAAGCCACATATGCGTTTGTGTTTGTCTTGTAGGTTTGAATTTTCCAGCTCCTAGTATACTAGCCATGTGGATGATATTAATTAGAAATGTGGACCTGTATGCCCTCAAGTCAGAGAGAAGTCATGTGAATTAGCCTCACTGGAGGGTCATGCTGCTAGTAAAATAGCTCTAGGCTGCCAATTTTTGCTAAAGCAAACATTTCAACAACCTTTGGTAAGGAAACTTAGAAGTTATTGAGTTGTAAGGTCATAAGATCAAAATCATGGAGTCATAGAATCGTAGAATAGTTAGGGTTGGAAAGGACCTTAAGATCATCTAGTTCCAAACCCCCTGCCATGGGCAGGGACACCTCCCACTAAACCATGCCATCCAAGGCTATGTCCAACCCCACCTTGAAAGCTGCCATGGATGAAGCATTCACAACTTCCCTGGGCAACCCATTCCAGGGTCTCACCACCCTCACAGTAAAGAATTTCTTCCTCATATCCAATCGAAACTTCCCCTGTTTAAGTTTGAACCCGTTACCCCTTGTCCTCTCACTACAGTGCTTAATGAAGAGTCCCTCCCCAGCATCCCTATAGGCTCCCTTCAGGTATTGGAAGGCTGCTCTGAGGTCTCCATGCAGCCTTCTCTTCTCCAGACTGAACAGCCCCAACTTTCTCATCCTATCTTCATATGGGAGGTGCTCCAGTCCCCTGATCATCCTTGTGGCCCTCCTCTGGACTTGTTCCAACAGTTCCATGTCCTTTTTATGTTGAGGACACCAGAACTGCGCACAATACTCCAAGTGAGATCTCACAAGAGCAGAGTAGAGGGGCAGGAGCACCTTCCTCGACCTGCTGGTCACGCTCCTTTTGATGCAGCCCAGGATATGGTTGGCTTTCTGGGCTGCGAGTGCACACTGCCGGCTCATGTTCATCTTCTCATCGACCAACACCCCCAAGTCTTGAATTCTTACAAGCAAAAACAGGTGGTAGGTTTGAATACTGTGTGGTTGCTGCCTCCCCTCAGAGTTCAGGCTAATGCTTCACCATTTCCACTTAGCTTAAGATTGGCTTAAGATAAAATACCTAGGACAGGAGTCCAGGTTCACTTGTTACCCAACTGCTTTTCAGGCTGCCTAAATCACATCTCATCAAGGGTTTTGCAAAACCTGCCTTTAGGTGTCTACAAGCCCTTTGGCACCTCAGTTTTCAGTGGTAACCTGCACCAAGTTCTTACTTTTCTGCAGAAACAATTGATACTCAATTACCAGTTGTCCACCTCATACATAGTCTCTGACAAGACTTGCACACGAAGCCTTCCCATCTGTATGCCACACGTAGGAGAGGAGCGGTGATGTCTCTATATAAAATGATTCTGGGGAGAATCACTCATTTGTGACAAGGAAATGTGAAGGTCTGTCAATAGAAGAGACACATTTACAGATACTTAAATTCTAAGAGAAGATTTAACACAAAAGCCCCATTTACTCTTTTAAGGAAATTATTGGAGAGGTTTACCAGTAAGTTGGAATTCAATGCTTTCATAAGAATTCATGTTCATAACACAAGAGAAAAAAAAGAGACACTATTACGGAATTATAGCTGATGTAGTGTGTATTTCAACTGTATAACTAAGAGAAATGTATAGAGGTAGTTGTGTTAAATGCTGTTTTTTCCAAACCACTCTATTGCACAGCTGTTCAGGAACATGTCTTTGTACCTGTCTGAACAGATAATTTTAAACTCTCCATTGTAATTAAGTGGGTTTTACATAATTTCACAACCAGAAACTCTGATGTGAAAGCGGAAAAATGGTGAAAACCAATCTGCTAAATAAGGGAGCAAAAGGAATATGTTTAAAATTTCTGCCAAGTACCAAAATCAGGTTACAAGACTAGCTGAAAGTATTTCGGCCAGTCCATCAGGTTCCAAGCCAGTAATCTGTAAAAGCTGTGTGTTCATTTTAGAGCCAGGTCTTGTGCCTAGTGAAGTTAGAAGCCATAGATTCCCCCTGGACTTCAGCAGAGAAGAAGGGTAAACCTCTTGTAGGAGGGACAAATGTTGAAAATTCCTAGCTTCAAGACATACATTTTGGTTCAACTCTTCAGCAAGGTAGAATCCTGTTGCTTGCTGCTCCACTGTGCTGCTCCAGTGACAAACTTCCAATAGATGGCTGTGATTAGAGAATATCTCGTAATGGGGCCAGAGACACCCATCTGCTAGTCTGACCTCCCTGCTGGGATGTGGACTTCTTGACTAATCCAAAAGCCTAAGGCACAGTGGAAAGATTGTTGAGGCATATCCAGTCACTGACTGTGACTCATGCTGTTCATGTTACTCATCCACGTGGGCACTAATGAAGTGACTGTGAGGTTCTGGGAACACAAGGGACAGAATCCAGGTCACAAGTGATGTTTGCCAATACTCCCATTTGACTGCAGAGGCCTACCCTGGGTCAAATGAGTCATGAATTTGAATGGAGATCTTTACTAATAGTGATGGCATTGAGCTTCAGCTTCCTTAAAAATTACATGCTGCTTTTTAAAGTTGGAATGATAGGAAGAGGGAGGCTGTAACAGGGAAACTGTCTAATACTGGTGATCAAATTTTGGGAGAAAGACTTGGATCTAGGGTTAAAAAAATGTGCACTCATTCTCCAGGGGAGTCAATTACAGAGTTTCAAGTGCCGTTTGTTTGTTATGTGTCATTCACACTATTACAGAGACTGGCAAAATGTTTAATCTAATCCCCAGACTGACCTTCTAGTTTTGTCAATGGAAGACTCCAGGCTATTTAAAATTATTATTCTGAAAAGTTAAAACTGCTTGCAAAACACTCTCTGAGTTCCAGAAAGGATGTATAAAATCAGCATCATTCTTTCATAGATTCATAGAATCACAGAGTAGTTGTGGCTGGAAGAGACCTCAGGAGGTCTCTAGTCCAAGCACCCTGCTCAAGCAGGGTGAGCTACAGCAGGTTACTCAGGACTGTGTCCATTCGGTTGCCAAGATGGAAACTCCATAACCTTTCTGGGAAGCTTGTTGTTGTGTTTGGACACCCTCATAAGGAAAAAAAAAACACAACAGTTTTCTCTTGTGTTTAAATGTAATTTCCTATCTCCAGTGCTGCTTAGCCTGTCACTGTATACCACTGGGAAAAGCCTGGCTCCATCTTCTTTACTCCTTTCCACTGCATAACTTTCCTGGAAAGGTGGTTGTTGGGAAAAGGGGTCATAGACAATAATGATAAGAGCTGTCTCATTTCCCTGGATAAGAGGTAGGCACTACTACAGCCACTGTGGTGGTTTACCCAAATCCAAACAAAGTGCCGAACCCCCTCCTCTGCATGTCATTGTTATTGAGTGACTGCCAAGAATAACTTTCAGTGACTCACATCAAGCTGGAGAGGCATCTCATGCAGGGTCCCATATCTTCTAAGTATCTTTATTAATGATTGAACAATGACATTCAATTAATATGTTTAGAAAATCTACAGACAATATGAAAGGAGAAGTTGCTTCTACTTTGGTGACAGGATCAGAGCTGGAAATTAAATGAGTCTGAAAAGTCAACATCATCTGAAATTAAAAGCAGATGAAATTCAACAGACAAATCAGATAGAAAAATGTAACAGGAGTAACTTTGCACAAAAGGATCTGGGGGTTGTAGTGAATCACAAACTGGCTATGAGTAATAACACGATACTGTTGCAAAAACAGGAAGTCCTGGTCAAAGATACATTCATAGGAATGTTGTACTCAACCCTTGGGAAGTAATTATTCTCTTCTACTTAGGATTCAGCTGGATCTCAGACCACTGTGTCCACTTTTAAACAGCACATTTAAAAAGATGACATGGAGAAAATCCAGAGGAGGGTGCGAAGAATGCTAAAGAGTTTAGAAAACACAATCCATAAAGAAAGGCAGCTCCATTCCTTTAGGCTATGGAAGTGAAATGAAAAGGGGATAAGATAACTCTTCTAGCATGTAAAGGAGATCATTATTAAAAGAATAATGATCAGGATTTTAAGACCAATGAGGAAGGAAAAGAAATTATTTCAAATAAATGCTACCTGCTCAAAATTGCACTATTAGTGCAATCTTTTGGAATGCTTTGGCTATTGGAGTACTGGAGTAGCTCTCAAGAATACATCTGAATGTCTTTTATTGGATGTGTTTAATACCAGTACCTGCTGGGGACAGCACAGCAGCAGGACAGGGCAGCCTCCTGTTATCCTTCTCAGATCTGTGTCTCTGCGGTTTTAAGACAACGAGTCTCAAAGTGAATCAAGTGCATCGTTTTTCATAGTGTAGAAAAATTCTGGTTCCTGTACAGAACACATGGGACAGGGAAAGATTTGTGTTTAACAATCTCCACGTGGGGTAAAGATCTTTAAGCAGGAACAAAAGGGGTATTTCCTAGTGTGTAATTGCAGTTTATATAATCTACTAATGCAGTGCTGAAGGCAGTCCTAGAGGCCTCCTGAGCTAGACTAGATTACTGTCAGCAAACCAAAAGCTTGGGATGATCTCTGTCCTCTGATGTAATCTTTCCTCTCTGTGTTTTCTTAAATATTTCTTACTGGAGATGTTTTTTCCCTGGGTACTAAAAATTTTTCTTTTGGAATATGAAAGCATTCCAAGCCCCAGATATTTTTTCTCAAGTGTCCTGAAAAAATAAAAGCTAAATTCTTCCTACACAACCCCTAGGTCATCAGCCACCCAGCATAAATCAGCACGTAACCATCAGCTAGGAGGTGCAGTTCATGACGAATCGCATAAAAGTTCCGTAGGTACATTAAAGGTAGTGAATCTAGCAACATTCCCTAGGGAGACAGAAACCCAACTCTAATTCACCAGTTTGCAGTGTAAAGAAGAGGTTATTAATATGGTGTGTCCAGTCTTTATTAGTAAATAATATAGAACAAAGCTCATGTGAAGGCAGTGTCTGCTGCTGCTCTTCCACATAAAATGAAGTGCCAAACCAGCTATATACATGCAAACAGAAGCAAACCTTCTGGGTTTTGGCAGACGGAAGATCTGAAAGAGCTTTGACTAAACTGAAAAGTCACAGGCATCCCTGGTGTTCCTTAGTTAAAAACCTCCCTCTCTTTCCAGTTGTGGGCCACACTTAGAGTGGGCAGATCGTTCTCCTGGAGTTGTCACTGGTCTCAGTCAGTGTGAACTGACCACTCATTCTTGTGGATGTTGTGTGGTTTCCCACTAGAACTAAAATAATATAATCATATAATGTTTCCCTTTTTTTAAAAGTATAATTTCAAATGGTCTAGGTAATAAATATTATCTAGATGCATTATTTAGATAATGCATATTATCTATTCATTATCTAGATAATAAATCTAAATAATGCGTAGAGATCCCATAAAGTTTTTTTGTCGCTACATCGTTAAAGAGTGTTGTTCCCTGTTGTCAAATTCTATACATTTTGTCCATTAAAGAAGCCGTGACCAAATACCCTTGTCCATAGCAATGCCATTTGAGCGCAGTACACAGAATTTTTTGCTTTACCTGTACAGTCTGACTTTGTTAACATCTCTCTAAATAATTTCACATAAAATTTGTGGGACAGATTAATTCCTGAGGAAAGCCAGTAGAAGTCAGTATGAACAGAGTTAAATGATCATCCACTACACAACAGGAAAGTTTGATCCAATAGTAGTGCATCAGAGAGTGAAAATAAGTTACGATAAAACAAAAGATGCTGTCACTGTCTGATAAAACCTGTGTTAAAAATGCTAGTGTTCCTTCAAAGCCAATTAATTCCAATAATTACACAGTCATTAAAGCAACAGTCTGAAGGGAAAATTCTCTCATAGAAAAGTTTATGTGTACAGTTATTTAATCTGCTTTTCAGTGTAAATAGATGAAGGGCTTTTTGCTGGATTCAGGACAATCTATTATCAGATTTTTGCAGTCATTCTACTTAATTACTTCTCTGCCAGGATCTTTTTTATTTCTAGATCTATATATAAGGGTAGTTTAGAGGGAGAAATTTTATTCTTTCAGCTGTAGGAGAGTCATTCTCATCATTCTGTGAGTGATTTCACACTGTGTTTTCCTCACATTATTGAGCATTAAATAGAAAACTATTAATTTCCAGGTAGTCTTCAGTACTGCGTCTGAGGGCTGCTGCCACAATCAGATTTAAGCATTCAAATTCTGTCTTATCACCAGTGAGCACCTCAGTCCCAAACACAGATCATCAACACCCTCGCTGTGCTGATGCTTAGCAAGGTGTGCTCTCATATTCCAAAAGAATATGTTCCTCTCACCCACTTTCCCTGCTGAGCACCTAAACAACCCTGTTATAGACACATTTTTGCACTTTCATTCTCTCAGGAGCCCAATGAATATTCATTCCATGCAAAGTGGAACAGTTTGAAGAGAAATAATGGGATGCCTCACCCTTGTGCCTTAAAACAACTAACCTTTTGTGACCAGCATGTTCGCCTCAAGGTGGGAGATGTCGGGTCAGATTCCCTCAGGCAGCAAAGGGAATTTAATCCAAGCTTCCCACAGTCCTGGTGGGATAGGCAGGTTCTATGATACAAGCTTGTTCCTTGCTGTCTACAGGTAACTGTTGATCCCTTAAATAATCGTCATGGGTTCAGCAGTAGCAGTCATTTTTTCTCCTTCATAGTAGCTGGTGCAGTGTTGTGTTTTCGACTTTCGGTCTGGGAACAGCACTGATAACACCGATGTTTATAGTTACGGCTTAGAATGTTTTGGTCTGACCAAGGACTTTCTGAGTCTCATGCTCTGCCAGGGAGGAGGGGAAGCCGGGAGGGAGCAGAGACAGGACACCTGACCCAGACTGACCAAAGAGGTATTCCATACCACAGCACGTCATGTCCAGGATGTAAAAAAAATGGAGGGCAGAGACCCGGAAGGGTGGAAGGTGCACTGCGGGGGTTCATTGCTGGGGTGGGGTGCACTGCTTGGTCAGGCTGGATGGTGAGCATCTGTATTCTTTCCTTGTATTTGCCTTGTCCTTATTATTGTTGGTGGTAGCAGTAGTGGTTTGTGTTATACCTTTACTACTAAACTGTTCTTATCTCAACCTATGGGAGTTGCATTCTTTTGATTCTCCTCCCCATCCCCCCAGGACTGGGGGAAGAAAGAGAGGGGAGTGAGTGAGAGAGCAACTGCGTGAGTTATAGAAGCTTAAACCACGACAACAATATTAGTCATTTATGAAAAATCAGTGTGATTGCCTCTGTGATGCTCAGCTGGGCTTCCGTTCAGTGGAAACTAGGGTACCGGGAGCTGATCTCCCAGCCTTACCTGAGAACAATATGGATAAATACTCAGACCCAGAAATGTGAAAGTGGTCCTTGCAGTGTTGCTACAACTGTTTTTGTTTACAAATACCTACAAGTAGTTTGGCCTGGAATGTTTGTTTATTCCTCTTGCTTTCCTCAACTATCTTTGTTTGTTTGCTTGTGTATATAAAACCATGTATGTAAGTGGTGGGATAAGAGCTTCAGTTTTTGCACTTGCTTTATACAAAACATTTTTATGTCTTCAGACTCCAATTCAGAGTTGCGGGTCATATACTATGATAGGTGACAAAAAAGTTATCTGTTTGACTACCAACGTCTCTGCAGATTTGCTCTGATTCACAAATGCTAGTGAACTTGTCTTCACAGAGTCCTAGAATCATTTAGGTTGGAAAAGACCAACCATTAACCTAGCACTGCCAAGTCCACCACTAAGCCATGTCCATAAGTGCCACATCTACACATCTTTTAAATGCCTCCAGGGCTGGTGACTCAACCACTTCCCTGAGAAGCCTGTTCTAATGCTATTAAACCTTCCAGTTAAGATTTCTTTCCTAATATCCAATTTAAACCTCCCTTGGCACAGCTTGAAGCGCTCTTTGGACTTGCTTTCCAGACAGTCTTTTGCCCAGCAAATAGTAGGCCCATCTTCACTGCGTTCCTGTAGAAATGGTCTGTCAGAAATGTCTGCTGCTTTTAGATAGCCAGCTTGGAATTCATGTTTCAGAGCATTTAACCTTTTTATCAAGCTTTCTGCAGTGGGAGCAAGCTCCAGCTGGAGGTGTGAGTACTCACTATGCCTGCAAATTCATCCACAGCTGTTTTATATTCGATACCCAGAAAATGAGGAATGAATAAATTGTGGCCATGTTTTGAAAACTGTGGTTTGGGTGACCTTCTCCACATCATGTAGGACTTGAGGAGAGATGCAGGAACACAATACCAGCTATCCACAGCAGCACTCATTGTTGAAATGAAAGAGGCAGGTTTTTGAGGGCCAACATGTTCCTCTGGTGCACAACCTTCATTTGGCATAGGGCAACATTGACCGCATGCACTTGATGTGTCAGAATTCCTGTGGAATGAATAGTATTTGATCATCAAAATAAAGACTGCATTGTAACACTTTTTTATAAAATCAAAATACTCCTTAAAAGCAGTAGTATTCCAGGAGCTGCCCATCTCATTCCTTCTGAGTGCTGGGGTTTCTGGTCAGAATGTGTGACAGGAGCTGTGGTCACGCAACCAGAAGTCAGTTTATGAACTGATCAGCTAATCCAGTTTGTTTTATAGCCATTCAGGGGTGTGAGCACGGCCTGAGGCTAATTTATGTAGCCTAAACCTTAGGAAGTGAAGCAGCTCTATAATGAAAGAATTGGATATTTTTTTCTTTACTGTGAGGTGTTGCAGGTTCACTCACAGGAGATTTTAATGGAAAAATGATGCCAAGACTCACTCCAAACTTACTTCAAGTTCAACAAAAAGGGCAAGTAAATGCTGTTACACAGTAGGAACAGTTAAGAACTGTGACTGTTAGCTCCTGCTGTAGTGGGCTTATGGTAACCAGGGGCTAAACTTTATGATACCTGGGCGACTTGTCCAGGAACAGGCTCTGTATATGCAGACACATGCATACAAGTACGCATGAGTCGAAGTCTGTGTGTGGAAGGTACCCATGAACCATAAACATGACCCAGAGCATGAGACCTTCTGAGGCAGGAAAAGCTCCACATTTGTTATTCTGTGTCTAGTAAAGCAAAATTCCCCTTTTTTTTCTTCCTGTTTTCTTTTGTTAAATAAGATTGATTTGAATGCTCTGTAATTACTCTGACCGAAGAAGCAGCAATGGTAAAACAGACTTCAGGCCTCAGACAATGTAGTGAAGAACAGCTCCTTGGAAAGACATCACAATGAAGAAAGAGGGGAAGCAGAGGTCACATCAGGCAAGCCTTTGAATTAAGGTCTCATGTGTTTTTCTGTGATTCTGGTTGTTTATGTTCATTTTTGTTTCTATTATGCTCTTTTTTGTCCCCCTCTTTTAGGACATGCACAACAATATTCATCTGAATTTGTTATCAAATACACAAACTTGTTTTGATTTTATTTTACATTTTTCTTCAGCTTCACGACTTTTAAGAGGTGGTATAAAGTATGTGAATTCAAATAAAATAATGCAGCTGGTAGACTTCAGCAATATCAGCTGCCAATGGAGCCCAGTGAAGAATGGGAGTCAAATCTCTTCAGAAAAGGCAGTTTGTTCTTCATATCTGAATCAACATACCTCAGCCAAATAAAACAAGAAATATAGTTAAACCTATAATAATAAAGCAATAGCAAATATCAGAGACATGCAATACTTGATGTTATTATAGACTGGCTAAAACATAGTCAGTACGCTACACTACAACCAATACACTCCTTGAGAATTCCTACTCAAAGCTTGATCTTTCGTGCTATTATGGTGAAAGTTAGAGAAATCTGGAAGTAAGAATTAAAGTTGGGAAATCTAGGGAAAAAAAAAGAAAGAAAACAAAACTCCCAAGCAAATATGTCACTTATGCAAACATCGAAAAGGTCACTAATAGGGAAATAATTGCAAAGATAGGACTATAAAACATGAAAAAGGGATGTGGTGTTCACCATCAGATCATTTTCATTGCGTTATTTTTCCATAGGACATTACATACAGACGAAAAAGAGATGAGGCAGCACTTTCAGTAGCATAATGTATCCTTTGGATCCTGTACATAACACAGAGCACACCCTTGCGCTAACACCAGTGCAAGTTACACAAGATGACCTGTGTTCCTCCTTCAAGAGTAGCTTTTATTTACCCACACAGAAGAGATGATGTGCGTCAATTTTTTTTCAGTCTTGGTTTCTGTTGGTGAAAAAGAAGCAGATAATGAATCTGCTACAAAAGCTAAAATAAGCAGGACAAGGTCTAGGACAGGTTTTTATCTTTATTGTTTGCTCCATATAGAAATAGACTTGCATGGAGCTCCACAGTAGATGGGGGATGAATATCTGATTAAAGAAAATATATCTAATGCTAAGTTATCAGAAATACTACCAGGAATAAGATAAATCATATTTTTTACTTCATTTTTGATGTAGTAAATACATTGTTTTAGATTATTTTCCATGGATAATCACCAGCAGACATTGGTGAAGTGATTTGAAGAAAAGCAGAGCAGGACTGAGCTTTTATCTTCCTTCTGCTGGTTTCCAAGCAGTACTCATATGGGCAAATTGGCAGGGCAAGAGATAGTGGAAAACCTAAGCATAAAAGGATATAAAAGGTATGGCAGGACAGAGAGAATTTAACAGTGGAGTGCAAAATTATGCAGAAATCATGTGGGTTGAATTCTCTCAAAGCTGAAAATTACTCATCCCTTTCAAATGCAAATGATGTAAAGATGTCTAGTATCTAAAAGGTAAGAGTGTTCACTTACTAATGACACATAATATCAAACATATTTTAATTTAGGCTATCTGGAGTGTGCTAGTCAGGAAATTGATCTAGGCAACAGCAAAAGTCATTAGAGCTATTTACAGAGGTTTCAAAAATAGGCTATGCATTTTTTACCAGAAGTCTGTATCTGAGAAGGTGGTAACTAGAATTAGCTTCAATTTCCTTGGTGACAGTAATGGTTGAATGAAAGTTTTCCTGTCATGTGGTGAAGCTGGTGCTATGGAGTTGTCCCTTCAAAAAGCTATTCCTTTTAACCCAGTGCTCAGAAGATTTTAGATTTTAAATGTAACAAAATTCCACTATGAGGCATTGCAGTTTCTTATGCTGAAATGTTAAGTAAGGGGGTTGGGGATTTTTTTTGCATGTAAAATGAATGACTTGCATGTGAAGAGGTGAGGGGCAATTGGGGTAACAGTCTAATTAAAAGATCATTTATAAAAAGCAAAAGTTTAAAAATTCAGTGGCTGACTTGTTTTGGCACATTCTCCAGTGAATCACAAGTTTAAGTCTCTCTAGCTAGAAAATTAATAAACCCCTCAAGTTCCTGCTGGGATACATTCAGCAGGGTATTTAAATAGCTAGTCTACAGAATTGTTTGCAATTGTCAAAATGCTCAAGTGAGCTATAAATAGCCAGACATAAAGTAAAACATCTTGCTTCCTCCACAAAGTTGTATTATTGTTCCCTATGGTACTTCATGCATATCAGGAAATTATTTTTTAATAGGATCTCTGCTCCTCAGCAGTCAAAAATAGTGGGGAACAATGAGTTTGAAGGCTATGCTGTGCAAATGTGTCTCTCCCATGTCATGGCTGCACCCATACTTGAGTGCATATTTTGGCTGTCCCCCCCCTTTCGCCTTCAGCTGTCACTTGCAGCATTGATGTCCTCAACTTTGTCAGAACTCATGTTGGCAAACAGGTAAGGTTTTCCCATGGTCTGTCTTCTCAAAGATTTCATTCGTGATGCCAAAACTGCTCCAAGTTGACAACATTTCAATGATTAAATCAGAATCTGTGGGAAGTTGTAAGAGATCAGTGTTGGGACTGTGAATATGTGGATCTTGTCCTCTGTAAAGGAACTGACCATTTTAAATTGTCTTCTAAATTTGTTGGGATAAGAACATTCGTAACAGATTTTGTCAATAACACAAAGGCAGCTGTTGCTGTGTCCATTTTCCAAGGGACTACTGTCTGGAGGGAGGGATGGGGGAGCAGGGCACTTTCTCAGGAGCAGCGATGGGCTGGCCAGCTCTATTCCTCTCTCTGCCTGGTCCCCACTGACCACAAATCCTGTAGCTTAACAATTTTAAAGTCTGGTCCAAAGCCTGCCAAGGTCAGAGGTGGTCTTTTCACTTTGAAATGTTTAATAATTTACTTTAGCGTATCAGTAATATTTTTGTGCACTGAAAATTATCAGGTATTTTTCTAAATTGAGACTGCGCAGAGTTTTCAGATGTAGGTCCTCAGCTTTTGAATCTATAACCAACACAAGTTCACTGTTAATAACACTATGGTGAATTTATTTTCTGTTATGCTTTAAGGAGTGTAAAAATACTAGGAAAGCTCCTAGTATTTATATACTATGGGTAAACATCAATGTCATTCAGTGCAAGTTTGTAGGGTTTTAATATCGAGAGGACCATTTGCCTCCCTCAGTGAGACTGAGTCATAGAAGGAAAGGTTCCCTACGGATCTTGCAACATCATTCATTATTTAACTCAATTTCACATTTTGTTTCGTAACAAAAAGGTCTTTAAAACCCTTAAGTAAAGGTGATCTCCGTTTGTGTATGGAAAGGTGTGGAAAATCATTTGGCAGACTGTGACTAATACCAAGAGAAACTGGGTTTCTTTATTGTGTTTAAAGAGGGTTATACAGTACAATCCTTTGATTTTAGCAACCAGGGAATTTTAAAAGAAGCTGGTCATGTCAGCTCTCTGTGCCTCTCTGGAGTTACGATATTCAAAAGTAAGGCAAGTGTTGCTATGGTAATTAAGCATTTTCCAAGATTCCAGTTTGGGGTTGTTTTTTTTTTCAGATTTCATCAGTTATTAATAATTTTCCTGAAACAGTTTGGAAAAATACTGGTGCATTAAAATATAACTTGCTCCTCATAAATGAACTATTTAGAGTCTAATCCTTGTCTTTTAAAAGTCTGTGGCTAATCTCCCACAGACTTTTATGGAAACATGACTCGGCCTTAAATATTTGACAATTTCTGTATTATTTCCTCCAAGTATGCTTTTTTTTTTTAATTAGAAATATTGAAAATGCCATGGTTTCTGACACGCTAATTCCACCTGGGCTTTTGCAGGCATGTTGTTTCTGGCAGCATAGTTCAGCTAACTCAAGAATCCCCAAGGCTCATTTCATACCCCCTGCTGCTGCAGAATTGTCCTTTGTGGTACCACAACAGCCGGGCACAGCTGTTCTCAGCGCACCTCATCTGAGAGGCTGGGGAGCCACAAGTGCTCATAGTAATAATAAGAAGGAAAAAAGAAGGGATTCTGGGGAAAAAAATGCTGTCGTCTGACAGCTTTCACCAGCAGCAGTCTCCCCTGAGCCACCTCTGCCCCAGTGTGCCTTTCCCCAGTGGCTGGCCGGATGCAGTGGAGCAGTCCCACTACAAGGAGGTTCTGGAGGCAGCTCCCAGACTGGAGCTGAAGGCTATGTTATCCATCACTGGAGCGCCCAAAGTGAAGGTTCTCTGCTCCTGGGGGAGCCCAGACACTCTGGAGCCTGGCTGGGCACTGCCAGACACCTCTGAACAAGAACTACGGTAGCCAGGCACAAGGTTAGGGGATGCCTGCTTGTGCCTCGGTCAGGCTGTCCTTTTAGATGCCCACTCTTTCAGATACAATGAGTGGCTTGGTCCTTTGAAAAGACAAACAACTGGGCTGTCTTCTATCTCTTCAATAGTAGCTGAGTGGTTAAAAGCAGTCTGGGAAAATGTGGTCTTCAGGCTTTTTACTTGGCAACTGCCTAAGAGCTAAGGTATTGTGTAAACAGTGATCAGCTACTGTTGCCACTGCCGTTAATGGCAGTTACTGCTGCCATCTCACTAAATTCAGTGTGTGCAATACGTGCAGATCAGGCCTCCAGATGGGTCTCCAAAGAGATGCATCTATTTTGTGAGTCCCAAGGAAGCTTAGGAGGGAGACGGGGTTATATCAGATGTTCAGGTCAAGCAAGAAAGTAGTATCTCCAGCCAATTTTGGCAGCATAGCGTCTAGGACTGCAGTAAGTTTTCTGGATAAGGCTTAGATACAGACAGATTCTTAGGCACTGGGATGAGCAAAAAGATTTTTATCTTTTTGAATCACTGTCTTGGACCTTCATGTCTTCTGCTTGAAGAGTGCTTTCGACTCCTAAATGTTTGGCTATTTATTTTATTTTATTTTTATTTGTCCTTAACGCAGTGTGAGACAGATTGTCGTGTTTTGCCAGACACACTGTGTCTATGTCTTGTGTACAGTACAGGAATGTTTGTGAAAATGCTGCTATAAGGTGAGACAAATATAGGCAAAGTTTTCAGTCTTCTTTCTACTAACTGAAAATTCTACCTCTTAATAGAGAGACCAAAGAAAGAGAGCAGATGATTTGGTGCAAGATCACTCCTCAAGTTGAAAGAAACCTTTTTCTGTGATAGAGTCACAAGGTCTACAGCACATCATCCAAAAAGCCTTCAGCCCAACCAGATGTTTCCAGGCTGCCTTATATAATCAAGGACAAAGCTGATTCCTTGACATGATATTCATTCTAGTCTTGCTTTTTAGGCTCCTTGCATTTTAACACAGGGTTTCTGCAGTATTTCTCTCCTTTTTGCTGAGATAATCTATAGAGATGAGGTGGTAAGTACCAGCATGGGTTTTCTCATCTTCTCTCCTCCCAGATTAGTAGTTCACATTACTTTGAGGCAGTGTGCCTTACACTATATCTCCTCATTAGCTTACTCAAAAGTTAAGGATCTACAATTTTAATTGCCTATGACTTGAAGGTGATTAATTATAGCCTTCAAGATTCAGTTTCCCAAATGATCACTTAGTTCAGCTTATAAGAGGAAAAGCATAAGCAAGCGTTTTTCACTGAAGTGCTGCAGGAAAAGCTGGCTTCAGAGCTCAGAGAGGGAGCTGGCCTCAATGTATCATTGGATCTGTCCTCAGCATTTTGGATTGTCCCATCAGCTGACTGACGAATAACATAGTAATCCAAAATTTCTATTAAGAATATGGTAAGTCAGCAGAAGATGATCTCAGAGATAAGAGCATCTCATTGACCAATCCATGAGTACATGTCAGTGATGCAAAGAGACCGGCTCAGAGTTCAGGAAGTTCTTGCATTTTTCTGTTTTATCTCAATAGTTTCCTTCCTTTTCTTGTAAAAAGCAGCTATTGTAAGTGTAGTCTGTAATGGTCTTATTAGAGCTGCTATTCACAGGCACCAGTACTTTAGGTAGGCTGAAACCATTATAAGAAATGTAGCACAGTTTGCCAACAATGCTAGGTCAACAGTCCTTGTTCTCTTGTTCATCTTCCACTGCATTTTTAGATAAGTAAGTCATTGATCTCTGGTTAGATGGAGCTCCACAAAACATGCTTAAAACAAACAAAATAATCACAAGAATCTCAAAAAGGTTAGTATGCATTCTTGTTGGTTATCTTATCCTGAAAATATTTCATGTGGTTGGTAAGTGTTCACAAAAGTTCATTTGTGGTCTTCTGAGCTAGCCACACTTGAAAAGTGTCCAAACACATGTGATAGTGAACATTGACCAGTTTAGTTAAAATACATCAGTTCCTGCCAAGGGCATTCACCGAAGGTCTTCGTTGCAAGTATTTAAGGTTTGCAAGAATGGAGCAATGGATATAGTATGTGATGGTGAACAAAAGATCTAAGACAAAATGTCTGGTTACTTGCCAGCTTAGACCTAATGGTAGCCTCTGGAAAGTTTTACAAAAGTAATTCTCAAGGTAGCTTACTGAATTGTACAAAGGATATGATTAGAGGGTTTCTGAATGAGGTGGATATGCCAAAACCCTGAACTGGCAGTAATATTTCTTCAAGATTTCAGTTTCTTGGCCAGGTATGGCTCAGAGTTTCGACAAATTCTTCTTCTTGAGGAAACAGCCAAAGGGGACTGTTGTGGTTCAAGCCCAGCTGATAACTCAGAACGACACAGCCAGTCGGTCACTCCCCCAGCCCCACCCTTTTCCTCCCCGGAGCTCCCAGAGGGATGGGGAGGAGAATCGACAGAATGTAACTCCCATGGGTTGAGATAAGAACAGTCCAGTAACTAAGGTATAGCACAAACCACTGCTGCTACCACCAATAATAATAATGATAAGGGAAATAACAAGGGAAGAGAATGCAACCGCTGACAACCTGCTGACCAATACCCAGCCCGACCCAAGCAGCGATAAGGGCCTTCGGGGTAACTCCCCCCATTTTATATAGTGGACATGACGTGCTGTGGTATGGAATACCTCTTTGGCTAGTTTGGGTCAGGCATCCTGTCTCTGCTTCCTCCTGGCTTCCCCTCCTCCCTGGCAGAGCATGAGACTCAGAAAGTCCTTGGTCAGAGTAAACATTACTCAGCAACAACTAAAAACATCGGTGCTGTTCCCAGGCTGAAAGTCAAAAACACAGCACTGCACCAGCCGCTAAGAAGGAGAAAAATGACTGCTACTGCTGAACCCATGACAGGGATACACTCAAATTCAGAGCTCCTGAGTCCTGAAAGGCACTCTGTATCAGTATCTCTGCAGACAGGCTTTGCCATAGTGACTGTCTAATAGTACCACTTGGCAGGTTTTAACAAAGTAATTTTTGATAGTATTCCTTCAAGCAAACAGCGCTCAGTGAGCAAAAGGAATTCATTGACCCTTGAGCATGTAGGCTCAGTTTTCCCAGCCCAATAAACATCTTGGAAATTCCTGCACTTGTTTGAACCCTGAGTCTTGAGATTTGACCTTTCTGATTGAGGACTCATTTTTCATTTACATAATAGCCCAGAAACTTTCACTCAAGGTCATAGTCTTTGACCTTTACAGATAATACTGTCTCATTTTGTACTGTAGCTGTTCACTCACCACTCTGGTGAGTGAACTTGTTCTCAGATAAATGATTGCTGATCAATGGGCAGAGTTTGTGATGAGCCACGACAGGTTTGTAGGAATTTCTGAGGACAAATGACAACAACCCTAATGTCACTGTTAAACAGAACTGTCCGGTGATTCACTTGAGCATCAGTTGCAAGTGCATGTGCTAGAAGAGGTGTGTCATAGAGGTCAGATTAAACCCCACACAACATATGTGTTAGCCGGAACCTTTTATTTTGTTTTATTTGTAATGAAAACTCTTACATATGAAGTTCATCACTAGAGTAGCTGCAGATATTTCCACGTTAAATGCATGGAGCAGATTGCTGTGGACAAAATGGTCATTTTTAGAAGGTTCATTGTGGTCTTGTGACAATGGCTATTATTAAATGTTGACATCAGATAATAACATAATCATTGTCATTCGGTTTAGCAGCACTCTGCTGTAACTGTCTTCAAAGGCATCAGACATACAATTTAGGAGAAGTATTTCAGGAAGAGATAAAATATTTATCAAACTTCCTAACAAGGTATTATGTGATTTCTTTCCTTCTTCAGATATTTTTCTTAAGGAATGTATAATAGTTTGGGTTTCTGGGCCGATGGCAGACAGCCAGTCAGTTCCTTTCCTGGCTTATTTTTTCAGTGCTGATGCTCACTCAAACCCCTCAAATTTGATTTTCCACTTACTTCAGCTAGAAACAGCATTAAAAATAAATGGTTCTAGGGTTATTACCTTATAAACAGGAGCAATGGAGCCTGAGACCCGCTTTTTACTCAGCTCTTTTATGAATAATGTAAAACTTATTTACTGCTATCAGAGCTTCCACTGTTGCCCCATGCTAACACCATGTAACAGGTTTATTGTATTAAATAAAGATGCCTCCTATAGACCTGCTGGATGTAGTGTGTCTTTATTCAGGGGCTGCTTCTCGGAAGCAGGACGGACGGTTACAATCTGGGGATGGGAGGGTCTGTTGTTTATTTTTCTATTTAAAAAGTAAACAAGATGTTTCCACATAACCCTAGAGAGAAGGAAGACTCCACTTAATAAATTAACTAACTCTATTTACTCTATTTTCATTCAGAAAAGATATATTAGACATGCTGGTGGTGTTACACAATGTTTAACTTTTATAGTCTGAACCTTGTGTAGACCTTGTGCAGGGCTCTGGAATTTCCTTTCTTAAGATTTTTTAATAGCTTCCAGTTCATGCAAGCTGGAGCATTTAAAAACTCTGCAGCTCATATTATTAGTCTTCATTTCACTCTGGGGTCAGTCACACTCTGCAGGGGCCTTCAGAAATATTCAAATGTCAAGTTGCTTAATGCCTTAAGCATATGGGTCTGTCTTTAATAGCATGCTGTCATGGACATTCAAGGATGCTCAAGGATTCCTCTTCCCTGGAACTCCTGCTTACTCAATGCAGCTGGGTGTTACGCAGGACCAAGAGGGAGCAATCAGAAGTCACTACCTGCAATGGCTTAGGCCTTGAGCCCCAAGAAAATGCAGCAGGAGCAGGAAGACTTGGGGCTGCCAATCTCCCAGGTACTTTTCTTACCAGAAATAATCAGACAAATGAAGATAATGATGATGATTATGAATGTTAGTAACGATGATAACAAAACCAGCAGCTCTACTACTACTACTAACAAAACCATCACCACCATCACCAATAATAATTTAAAGAGTGTTGGTTATAGAACCTGCTCTTTACTCAGTGGAAGGCCTGGCATGTGCTAGAGCAACAGCCCCTCAGCACTCACTGATTTAGGCTGTTTAAAACTCAGTCTTTCTGAAAAATTATTACAGTCAGTGTATGAGATATCCTTTTTGCTGTTGCTAAGTTTTCTTGCAAGCTGCATTATTTGGTGAAAAATAGATGCATAATGCATTGCTTCTGAAGTGTAGAAACATAAGATTATAGGAAAAAATTAAGAGAATAGTTTCTGCTTAGCCAAAACCTCAGTTATAAACCATGTCACACCATGTAATGGCAGGTAAAAATGTTGCTGCATTAGAATTATGGCTCTTGTTGGCTGGTGGTCCACTACTTGATTTCTGGAAGGAAAACCTGGAAGAAAAGCTAGATAGAATCACATTTAATCTTGTTCCCAACCCAGGACCTGATTGAAAATTATAGACAGGCATGAATATTTTCTCTTCAAAAATTTCTAAATATTTTTGTTTATTTTAACAACAATAACACTCTGAATTTCATCTCACAAATTGAGAACTGTGATCTTGAATTGTATCTAGAATTGACTTGACTATAACTTATTATAATTCCTGAAAAGCCTAAAGGCATAATTTATTTCTAATGGTAATGCTATAACAGGATGTCACATCAATGCTCATACACAGATATGAAGAATTAGTAAATGATGGACCAAAGTAAACATACAACAATTCTGTATTACGAGAGAAATTGCTCCCTGGGTTCGCAAATGAAGTGACAAGGAAGAGTCAAAAAACCTCAGCTGTGTTTCAGGCAACAGGACTCCTTGGGAGTAGTTCTACAAAGTAAAAATATGTTGGCTCAACTGTTAGCTAAATTAAAGAAACAAGGATAGATAGAAGATAGCTATAACAAAATAGGTCAAGTGAAGTTCGTGTAGAGGAATAGTCTCGTCTGCAGAATGGGAGCAGAAGTAAAGGAAACAGGTGTTAAAGTTAGAAGGGAAGATCTTACCATGGGAGAGGACAAATGAATCAAGGTTGAAGACCAAAGCTTAGTTAATTACTGATGTATCAGCACATCAGTAGGAGAGAGGATCAGAAGTGAGAGAGGAGAACAAATGAGAAATCATAGAATCATAGACACTAAATCGTTAGAAATAATGCCTGAGAAACAACGGAGAGGTAGTTTCAGACACGGAGGAATGAAGAGAAAATCTAATGTTGACTTAGGGAAAGGAGTAAGAGATTGACTGGTACAGTCCAAGTTTGTGAGCAAGTTCATTGAATTGGAGCTACCTTTTTTGAGGTAGCTTCTCTTAACTAAATAGAGTTGCTTTGTGAAGAGTTTCCTCTTTTATGAAAGGGAAACATCCAATGCTTTCCTTGTCGCACTCTCTCTTTATTTTTTTCTTTTTTTTTTAATCTTCTGTCACTTCCAGACATATTTGGTTTGTCCTCTGGAAGTCATCCTTCTTCTGTAACATGCTATGCAGCACACTTTTCTTAGTTCCAGATAAAGACCTGAAACAAGTTGTTTCAGGCTAAGGTATTCTTAGTGCTTCACAAGTCACTGCTGTAATAGGCTTTTATGGCTCAGCATGAATTCCCTGCAGGTAGATACTAAAAGCCTAATCCAAAATTGCATAAAGACAACTAAAAGAAGTAGCATAATATTTGTGAGCAGATCTACAGTTCCTTTGTCCTGCAGGAATATAATCAGAGGCCTAAACTAAAAATAAATTTGTTGAGTATGCTTATCTTAGCCCTTTGAGAGGAAGAAAAAAGAAACAAAATTATAAAAATAGATATAAAAGAGATAAAACAAGAAATAAGGAAGATTAGAGCTCTTGTTGCCTAGTATAAAGGGTAGAAGAAGTATGTCAGGTGCTGCTAAATGTATCCTCATTGCTAGATAGTTTATAAATGACCATTTCTTTTCAGGCAGCAAATCTAACAATTCTGAAGTTTCAGTCTTAATTTTTATCTTGGGCCGCAGTTGGGCAGTTAATAGCATCAGGAAAAAATGCACCTTAAATCTTGAAATGTCCAGGTGCAGCTAATCTAGCGTGAAGAGTAACTAGATGACTAGCTACAGAGTCATCTACCTTTTATTCAGCAAACACCTTTTTAATTGAAATTTTCAGAGGCTGATAGCAGCTGTGTGATAACTCTTCCACAATAAATTAGGTTCTTAATGGACAGAATTGGTCAACCCACCTTTGTAACTCATCAAACCAATGCACTTCCACTTGCAAGAGAACACAGGCAGTTATGGATCCCTGCTCCAGACTTGGTATACACCCCATGGCCTACATTTGCTTTCGGTGGTAGATTGCCCACTGTAGGAGAGGATCAGGTTCAAGATCATCTTAGGAATCTGAGAGTGCACAAGCCCATGGGACCTGATGAAATCCATCCACTGATCCTGAAGGAGCTGTCAGACCAAGTTGCTAAGCCACTGTCCACCATATTTGAAAACTCATGGCAGTCAGGTGGTGTTCCCGATGACTGGGAAAAGGGAAATATAACCCACATTTTCAAGAAGGGGAAAAGGGAAGACCCAGGAAACTTCAGTCCAGTCAGTCTCACCTCTGTGCCAGGCAGTATCATGGAGCAGATTCCCCTGGAAAGCATGCTAAGGCTCATGAAAAGCAACAAGTTGGTTGGTGACAGCCAGCATGGCTTCACGAAGAGCAAATCATGTCTGCACAATGTGGTAGCCTTCTAGGATGGGGCCATAGAACTGATGGATAGGGCCAAAGCAGTTGACATAGTTTTCCTGGACTAATGCAAAGTGTTCGACACTGTCCCACACAACATCCTTGTTTCTAAATTGGAGAGACATAAATTTGAAGGATGGACCACTCAGTAGATAAAGAACTGTCTGTCTGGCCACACACAAAGAGTTGTGGTCAATGACTCAATGTCCAACTGGAGATCGGTAACAAGTGGTGTCCCTCAGGGGATGGTGTTGGGACCAATCTTGTTCTACATCTTAGTTGGCAACATGGACAGTGGGATTGATGCACCCTCAGCAAGTTTGCTGATGACACCAAGCTATGTAGTTTGATTGACACACTGGAGGGAAGGAATGCCATCCAGAGGGACTTTGACCCACTTGTGAGGTGGTCTGATGCCCACCTTATGAAGTTTAACCATGGCGAGTACAAGGTCCCACACCTGGGTCGGAGCAATGCAGGCACAGCTACAGGTCTAGTGTCCTCAACATAAGAAGCACATGGAGCTCTTGGAGCAAGTCTAGGAGGACCACAAGGATGATCAAGGGGCTGGAACACCTCCCATATGAAGATAGGCTGAGAGAGTTGGGGCTGTTCAGCCTGGAAAAGAGAAGGCCGCTTGGAAACCTCATTATAGGCTTCCAGTATCTGAAGGGTGCCTACAAGGATGCTGAAGAGGGACTCTTCATCAAGGAATGTAGCAATAGAGCAAGGGCTAATGGGTTCAAACTGAAGCAGGCGAAGTTCAGGTTAGATATAAGGAAGAAGATCTTACTGTGAGGGTGGTGAGGCGCTGCAGCAGGTCACCCAAAGAAGTGGCAAATGTTCCATCCCTGGTGTTAAAGGCCAGGTTGGACAGAGCCTTGGGTGACATGGTCTAGTGCACACACATGTCAGGGGGGTTGGAACTGCATGATCTTCAGGTCCTTTCCAATCCTGGTAGGGTCTGTCATGGTGATGACAACCAGTCAAAGCTTACTTTTCCTTTAAATGTACACATGCTAAATCTATCACTCAGCTTTTGTGTCTATGTTATAGGGAGTGATCAAGGGCTTTCTTATGGAACATATTTCCACTGAGAAATGCAAGGTTGTTGGAAAAGTGCTTCTGAACCCTACTCTTCTGCCAGTTCAACCTTCCCTTTGACTGTCCTCAAAGCCACCTCCATCTGTTTGGTTTTGGTGAGCTGGAGGTCTGCTTCCAAGATCCGTAGTTCCAAGTTCCCCAAGTTCCAAGTCCCCCAGCTGGTGGTTGCAAGGGATAGCTGGTATCTGAGCAGTACATAACTTAATTCGCTTCCAAAGCCAGAGCTCCTGTGCTCTCTTTCGGCTGCCTCTGAGGATCTCATCTCAATTGGTGGTTCTCCTTATGGCAGCAGCCTCTTGGACACCAATAGATTAAATTGCTAGTTAGCTGGGTATCTGCTGCCCAGCGTCTTCATATCAGCCCAGGGAAGGAGAGAGCAGTGGTCCCGCAGCCAGTCTCTCTTCCTGGTAGTCAGCAGACTTCAGGGTATCTCCCTCATGTTCTCCAGCTGTCTCTTTCTGTGGAGCAGGCTTTCAGCTCTGTGAGAGCCTGCCTATGTAGCAGGCAGCCAGAGGAGCTGGGCACCCCAGGAAACAAGCCGAAAATATGTCTGCATCCTTCCAAAGAGGAATTTTTTTCAGGCTTTTTCCCTCCCACAAAAATGCTGTGATTGTTGGCCTTTGTGTCCCGGCAAGCACAGCGTTGCTTTTCTTCCAAAAATAAAGCACGTTGAAATCAAAGACAGTCATCTGGCTAGCTCTGGTTATTTTATTCCGCTTTTTGGGTCATACCTTGATGCACACTAGGGTACCATGACCTGTTAACCAGGAGCATTAAGCTGTCTTGGAAGCTAAGGCTGGATAGAAAACCAAGCCACAGAGAATTAAAATTACATCTCTGGATCACAGTGAAAGCTTGGAGCAGTGGTTCCATGGCTCTGCATGAAAGGAAAAGGGTAAGCCAGGCAGTATTTGAGGGGTGGTGTAAAGCTGTTTTGGTCACACTCCTCTTTAGATGATCTAACGATGTTTGGAACAGGTAATTATTTCAGCTATTGTTATGATTATAGGTACCGCAATACATGATCATAACTTCAGAAAGGGAGGGAGAGAATGAGAAAACAGTGAGCCATTAAAGTAGCAGAGCTGTAATTGATTATTGTTAATATGCAGAAAGAAACTGTGTTAGTGGAGCTCACTGGGTATATCCAGCAACAGTAGCAATCCAGGAGGGCTGCTTCAGACCCATGTAAAACTAATGCTGAGACTGTAGAGTTAAGGGTTTTTTGGTTTTCGTGGTTTTGGTTTTGTTTGTTTGGTTGGTTGGTTGGTTTTGGATATATTATTTTAACATGGGGGCCTTATTACATGATGTGTCGCATAAGGAGATGCTCAGGTGGTAAATGTTTGAGACATTGCTCTTTTTAGATTTGTTGTGGCAGGAAGAATTACATAGATTTAGCTATGTATTAACAAGATTGACTAGAAAATATTGCAAACTACACTGTATTGATTTTTTCTGAGGTCTGCATTTCTTATCATTATGATTTTTTTGAACTTGACAACCTTAAAATTGTGATAGGCATATTCCTTATAATTTATTTTTCCTAGTAAGTGTTTTTCATAAATATAGCATAAAAATGTTTGTAATAGCTCTTCAAAGAACAGACCTCAAAAATGTGAAGTGTTTTGATGAGCCTGTTGGCTGAAAAATGCTTTATTTGATCAGGTAGAGAGGAAACTGATTATTGTAAAAAATAATGCATAGAGCAATGTATGTAATGCTTGCTATAGAAATTCAATAAATATACTCAGCAAAAAAATCTTCAGGGAGCTTTGTCAAATATTTAACATTTCGCCACCATTGCAAAGCATGTATAGAAGTAAAGAGTAGCCCATCATACTAAAAAGCAATTGTAAAGCACCTTCCACCCACTTTCTAGATTGTTCATATATTCAGCAATCTCTCCCCCATTTCAGCAGAAGATCACACTGGACATCTTTTAAGGGACTAGGAAGCTTTTCTATTGAGATGTCATTGATTATAAAATATACTAGAATTGTATTTTGGTGACTGATTAGCAACTCCATAGTATCTGAAATGACATTGAACTAGAGTTATCAAATGAAAATAAGTATGTTTTGAGAAGCATTAATTTCTGCTGTTCATTGCCTTCACTGTCATGAACCTGAAAAAGTTAGCAACTTCCAGTGAGTCACACAAATTTCAGCATAAAATGAAAAAGGTTCAACTGTGATTGAAGAATTAATTACTTTTGTACTTGAATAAACTTGAAAGAAAAGAACAAAATACCAGTCCACACGTGATTCTTGAAGTATTAATTCAGACGCTGCTGTTGTCTAAAAGCTTTGATCTCTCACAGCCAAGTCTTTCTACTAGACCCTGAAATGAAAAGCATAATCTTGTGTTTCTTGTATAACATAGCAGGGTAGCAACGAATACCACTAATTTCCCTCAAGATGAGGTAGGAGGAGAAGTGGGCTTACTCCTCAGCCTTCTTATTTATATGAAAAATAACACTACCTCTCTTTTCTCATGGTTTGGGTTTGGTTTTGGGTTTGTTTTTTTTTCTCTCTTTCAATCTGAAGTATTTAGCAGGAAGCTGAGCAATCTATACCTTGCCATCAAGAAGATTTACTGAGAGAAAAATTGATGTCCTGTACTTTCTCCCTCTCATGCTCTGAAAAGCCCTGGTCAAACGCTGAGCTCCCCCTTGCTGCCTCTCAGCTGGCACCCATCACCCCCTCTGCTGCCCCCAGCTTGTCCCCTGTGCTCCTGGCAGCAGAGTGCCATTTTCTTCCCTGCTCCTCACCTCACCTCCTTATCCCCTGCTTGCATTCATGATGTGAATGGCTCATGAAATGCCTGTGATGAAGCATTACGTATAAAGATAAGGGATGAACCAGTTGCCCACCCCAGCCCCAGAAATCCACAAGTCTGATAGAATCAGACCTGACTTTTTCTCAGCTTAGACACTTGCTCTCATCTCTAATTATACATAATAATTCAGTGCAGTCACTGGCATAATTGGCCATCTGTGTGCTTTCATATGTGTGATATAAATACTGGGAAAGGTTACACAGGCTGGTGCTGCTAATGCTCATGGAGAAGCAATGGAGACTAATCTTCAGAGGTGGATTTGAGCTGAAATCCATTTTGGAAATGAAATGTGGCTTTTCTTATTGGCTTTGGGAGTTATGAAAGGACCGGACAATATGACAGCAACGCCTGGTGGCAGGTGGAGAAGCAAGGATGAGGCCAGAAGGCTTGCAATTTGTTTCTGAGGAAAAATGCAATTGTTTGTCATACTTGTTGCTCAGATTTTCATTTACTCCTGGACAGTTTCCACTATTAATGAAATGAAGGACAGTGTTTCAAAAATGCATCTTCAAAGCTGCTTCTCTGAGAAACAATAACAGTCCTTACAGCCTATTATATCTTTTCAGAAACTTTCCTATGCAAAAATAGCATGGAGAGGGTAAACAGGGTGTGGAAAATCCTCATCCTTATTGCAGAAGAATTTACTGTAATAAGAAATCACTGCACAGTGCTGCCAGGCATGGAAAGGTTGAGATGGAATAGTGATACTTTGCTTGTGAATTAATACTTGGTGGATAAAAATAGTGGACAGTCACGTCAGAGCCACATCTCCATCTATGAAATTAGGCATAAGCTCCCTTTTGAAAAGCAAGCCTTCTCTTGGGGGGAAAAAAAAGTGTGGTTAAAGAGTCCAGAGTCTCACTTAACACATAGAGGAATATTGCTCAGATATAAGGGTAGGTCAGGGTGGGCAATTGAGATGGCTTTCGTACCTCTGCAGCAGGATGAAGAGAAATTTTTGAAGAGCTGCTTCTTGCCGTCCTTAGCTCACAATTTGCTTGTGTGTGTTCCCAGGAGCTCAGCTAAACCCTGGCGGAGGTTCAGAGGGCTTTCCTTCCAGCAAGGAAGCTTTCTAAACTGTTATGAAATGCCACAGAAAACAGGGTGGCCAAGAGAAAAGATGCTGATGTAAAGCAGCATGCATACTGGCATAATGCACTCCTGCAGCAACCAGATGTGTCTGCTTTGTGGTCCTACTTTTATTGTGATCTCTCAAGCTTATGCATGCATTATATGTATTCAGATCTCTCTATATATTTAATATACTCTTCCTCTTCTTTAAACTCTGAAGTCAGAAGGTATTTTGATAGTGAAGTCCAGCCACTGGAGAGACTGAGAGCATGCTCACACCCACGCATGGTCAGCCATACACATAGGAACAGTGCCTAACCAGCACTCACATGAAAGCATAGCACTCTCAAAGAGCACAGGCTGCCTGAATCTGTTCCTTCTCTCCAGCTGATTAGTACTTAAGTCCACTAATGGAAAATATTATTTTGTGTTTATATATGTATATTATATGTATATAGATATATATATAAACACACAGCATGGGTCATCCCGTTAGCAGGTCTTCATGGTCTCCCCAGGTGCTGGCACCCAGACGTACTATGCGTGAAGATTCACAGTTCTGCTCTTGTTGCTGGTACACCCACTTCTTATCCTACTTGCCTACAAGCCATCTTGAAGCTCACTAGCATTCACATATTCCTACTGAGAACAGATCATTATAAATAGGATTTACCAGAATATTGATTAGACTGTGGTGATGAAGCACTAGGCTCAGTCAGACAAGTACGTTGACTAGCAATCTGTTTACACATAACCAGCCCCTTTTGTCCCCTTTTACCTCTGTTTTCACTTGCTTGTCCCTCCCCAATCCACCTTGGTGCCTCCCTTTTGTCACTTTTGTTCCTTCACCTAAATATCCCATAAGCCTTATACATTCCTGCAATCTCCTTAAAATTTGACACAGTAAGTTTCATACAATCCCCAAATGCCCTTTCCAGTATCCCATAGTGAGTCCTGTGCCCCTGTAGACAATAATCCCTGCAGTCTGCAGGGTGTTCTGGGGAAACAGCTTCTTTGGTTAACTCACCTTGGTGGGTTTCACAGCAGATATGATGGGTGAATACTTTTCCTTGGATAGTCTTCAGAGCAGCCAATTCATTGTGAACAGCTTTCAAGCTATTAGGTTGCTAGGGCTCCATTGTTCATCTGCTCCTCACCAGGCCTTTGTGGAATCTGGTGATTAGCCTTTAATAATACAATCTGACAACTATCTTCTCTGTATCTATCTGTGCCAGAAGAGCCAGGAGCATCTGATTATGAACTGGATGTGAAGATGATAGCAGTGCCATAGTGTTGCAGGAAGATGTGCTGCAGAATCTTAGACTGCTGGTCTTCTTGGTAAATTTGTTTTAATATTATGCCCAAGTACAGTGCTGGGGAACATTGTACTCCTGGGGGATTCTTTCCTGGAGCCTGCAATGCAGAGTAAAAATGAATGTCTGCCAAAGTAGGCAATGGCAATTCAGGGCTGTCACTGGAGAGGTAAACTGGGGCCTGATCTCCTCTTCTGCCAGTGCTGAGCATAGGGCATCCTGTGAGAGGGGTTCATCAGCTTGCATCAAAATACCATGTCTGTGGATGCTGATCACTCCTGTTCTTTTGCATGTGTCTTGCTTAGATTCAGGAACACCATGTCCGAGAGGCTCTTTATTCTGCATTATGCCAAGGTTTTGCTTGCAGTCAGCCCCACTCCAGAACACTCATTACTTTTTCCTTTAGAATCACTGAATCATAGAATAGTTTGGGTTGGAAAGGACCTTTAAAGGTCATCTAGTCCAACCCTCGTGCAACGAACAGGAACTTTCTCAACTAGATCAGGCTGCTCAGAGCCCCTTCCAGCCTGACATTGACTGTTTCCAGGCACGGAGCATCTACCACCTCTCTAGGCAACTTGTTCCAGTGTTTCACCACCCTCATTGTAAAAAAAATTCTTTCTTACACCTAGTCTAAATCTACGCTCTTTTAGTTTAAAACTCCTAGTCCTGTCACAACAGGATATCTCCATTCCCATGCTTTATCCCCATCTTTCATATAAGCCCCTTTAAGTACTAAAAAGCAGCAAATGTCACTTTTTTATTTTAGAATGTTACTTTACATCATGCCAGCTGGAGGTTTCTCCAGAAATCAAGAAACCAAGGCACCTTGTGATGAGTAAATTAAGGCTACAGAGATGCCACTTTGCCGTACACATTGTCACACAACTGAATGATTGTACGCCATCAGAGCTGGGTGAATAGTCTAAACACATGCCTATAAATAATTATTTGAATTCCAAACCAAGTTCTGAGTTCATGATACATTGGCATCTAAATGAAGACAGGATAGTAAGTTGCATACTCGGTCTAAAGGGATGTTTCAGTTGGCAATAAATTTCCAGTGGTGTATTTGATGATGGCAGTGAGAGCTTGCTATTTGTCTTCCACTGTGTTCTCTAATCCTGAGGCAAACCTAGCAATGCATGAGTTAATCAAGAAAGCCCAGATAACCAGCACTTCATTACAAAATACAGGCTCTACGCTTGGGAAATGTTCTGCAAACTGATTTGAAAATCATTTTGAATAATGAACATATCTGAGGAGGTTGCAATCAGCCTGCACACATTTCTGAAACAAAGAAAGAAGTGAAAGGCAACCATTCATACATGATGGATTAAACAAGGAATGTGTCAAGATCTAACTTGCTCAGTAATGTGTATGTCTATAAACACTTATGTATGTCTCCATTGCTGACCTTATGCCCTGATAGGCTTGTGATGGTAGATTAAATTGGGGCCATTTTTTCCTGTCCTTAAGGCAGACATTTTTAATCTGCTTTTTGAATCACCTCTTGTACAGATAAAACTTCATGGCCATGACAGAGAGGGATAGGTGAGGGCAAAGCACTTTGAGTTGACCCTCCTGCCTCGAGTGCAGTTGGGGCCCTTTGCTTTCTCAGCTCTTACTCCTATCCTTCCATTCACCCATCTTTGAGGTGTTTTCATAAGGTGGCACAAATGTATGTATAAATGTGAGGCCAAGGGTTGCTCTTTGGACTTCTGATTCACCCACCTTGCAGTGACATTGGGGGCTAAATTACACAGGTGCTGATAATCTCCTGCCTGCCTTCCCACAACTCCTTTTGTACCCAGAAGGACAGGCAAGTTCATTGGGAAAGTGGTATGGGGTAAAAACTCTCTTTATTGCTGTAGAAAGAAGAGCAGACCAGTCCAAGTGCTACCAAGAACTGCCCTTCTTGGAGAGGGCACAGTGAGTGCGCTGTGGAAATAATCTCATTGACGCTGGTCTAACCCAGGAGCTCAGAACTTGGATGGCCTCTTGACCCTGCAGTGGAGATCCCTACAGACACAGGCATTATCTGCTTGATGACCCTACTTCTCTGTGCAGAAGGGCCTGCAGTAGGTGACTATGGTGGTTGCCCTTTCTGAGCAGGAGAGCCCATCTGATTCCTGATGCCTAGCCAAGGTGTCTGGGTAAGAACCATCATTCTTTCCTCTTCTGCTCTCCTTTTGAGGCTAGTGACTGATGTGTACACAGCCCCAGGTAGTAACTCAGGTCCCAGGGGTACTGAGTGGTCTTCTAGTGGCATCTTCATCTCCATGCTGACATGTAGATACTGCAGATGAACAATTAGGGGCATAAACTCAGGTGACATTGATCCCCCACTGCTCTTTTGCTTCTAATCCCCAGATTCCCAGCTGCCATTTGTCACATCTCTCTCCCTATATAGCAGTCTTTTAAAGAAAACAGTGATCTATACATTCAGGGAAAAAAAAAAAAACAAACAAAACCAACAAGCTGAAAACCCTTTTGTAACTAACACTCCCACAGAGAGGTAAGAACAAAAGAAGAAAGGTCAAGACAAAATATCTGCAAGTGGTGGTGGGGAGATGGAGGAGGGAGTCACGTGCCTACGTTTCTATTACCAAGCAACCAGGAAAAACCCATGTGAGATATCACTTGTTTAAGGGATTTGGGCTTTTCAGCTTTTTTTGTTTTGCTTTAGATCTAAAGATTGGAAGGTAGCAACACATTAGCAGGAAACTTGAAAGCTGTGACACAGACCTACAGAAGGAATAGCTAGTTTAGGAAGAGATTTTTAAAAAATCTTGTGGAAAAAGTAAATAAAATTATCTACTGGGCAAAAGAAAAGAGATGAATATACAAAGAATGGAAATTGTCCAGGAAGAGGCGGACAATTCTTTGAGTTAATCATCTACAAAATCATCTACTAATATAATCCAGATTTCTCACACATAAAACAGTGTTGGCAAGTGACATTGCAGCTTGTATAGCTCAGAAAAATCCCAGATTGCAATCACTGTAGGAGGAAGAGTTGCCTCTTACCGAGGTTGTGATTGACCTCCTCTACTTCTTTCTCTCTGTTTTTCATTAGTAGATAGTGTGTGTGAAGAGAACAGATCATCTGCATATACTCAATAGTAGATGTAAAGGTTTTCTTTTCATACGGTGTTGTGCTAGTGCATAATTTGTACAGCATGACATGCTTTATTTATTATTCCTGAAGCTCGGGCCCTGAACATGTGTTAGCAGGTTTCTTTTGCATATCTGTACAACATAAAAAGATTAAATAGATTTATTTAGGACATATCTCTTTTCTGAACTATTCTTCAACCTTTCAAAATGACAGAGACTCTGCAGACAGTATTTACCAGATAGTATTTTTCAGGCTCTGCAGTGCCTCAGACCTTTTTTGCCCCAAAGTGTAACTTGACTCATTGATTGCACCTTTGTCATTTCTAGTACAGACAAGGGGCAGTTTACATCTCCATCTTTGCAATTGTTATTATGTACTTCACCAACTGAACCTTATTTTCTTTTTTTTTATTCCCTCACAGGTTGAATTTTCTATCTACCCTATTGTTCTCATTGCTTGCCTTGATTGGGACTAATTTCTTGAAGAATGGGACCTGTTGCAAGGCACAGCTGAGCTGCCCAATTAAGGACATTTTAAAGAGGAGGAGATACTACTCCTTCCTTTTTGCAGCTTGTGTGCTTGTTTCACATTCTCAATACAGTGCTTGCCCACTTGTCAACACTGACATTTTTTTCTGATATACATCTGTTGTCCATGATCAGCTATAAATTATATCTGAAAACTGCAGAATGTGGAGAAAGGGCTGACTACCATGAAGAGTAACCCTCACAGCTTACTTTGAGAACTTGGCACAGTAGGCATGCAGACTTACAGAGTACATTGTGATCCTGAATGTCAGATGTGTGGTAGGAGAGAAAGGCGACCAAACAAAACAATGTTCAGATTTGTTCTGCCTTGGATTATGGTACTTTGAGTTATTAAAGCTACTTTTAGTGAAAATTTAAAAATAAAGTAAGGTAGGTTCAAAAATTAACCCATGTTTCTTGTTTCAGTGGTTATTTAAAGGGATATGAAAGCAGACAAAATCAATGGCAATAGAAGTGGTTTTTCCAGGACTCTTTAAATATGAATCCATCAAATGAGTAGCTCTGATCTCTGTAAAGCCTGAGAATTGCTTGCTATTTCTGTCTCCCACTCTTCCTTGCACTTCCGTTTCTTTTGCCTTCTGCTCTCTTCCAATGCAGCTCCCCAGATACTCTTGCCTGTACTGTGCCATCACTTCATGATCTTGCTGTTGTGAATACCAATTTCCAGTAAACACCTTAGCTGCTTTTGTGCTATGTCTCCCACACCTACACCTCTTCTCCAGTCAGGCTTTTTCGTCTCCTGCAAGCCAGCCATATTGCTGACTTTATAGCTGTTCAAGATCTCCCCAAACTTGCTCTCACACAGATGCAAGACCCTCTGCCCAACTTCTACTGCCTTTGAGGCCATGACACCATCTGCCACGCTACCTGCCATGTCTGACATCTGGATCTTCTTCCTCTGCTCCTAGGCTGGAAGAAATCACTGTGTCCATGCACTTTCCCTTGCCACATATTCATTCTCCTTCAAAGCAACAACAGTGGGTAACAAGAAGATAAATAAGATGCAAATTTGGTGGCAAGTTCTTCTGCAATGCATATAACACTAAGATCTTGGGATGGAGAATAGGAACTCTAGCTGCGGCATCATTCTTCTTAGAAGCCTGAACACAAGAGTAAAGAAAGCCTTTTCTGGCTCAATGTCTCTTGTGAAAATCTCTCCAAACAGTAGTACTTGCCTGCAAGTTATACTCCTGCAAACAAACAAAACTCTGCACAAGTGTCAGCGACCTCATATCTGAGAACCTGCAACTAGGACCAGGGCTGGCCAGCACACACTATAAATGATGTCTCTGGAAAATAAGAAAAATGCTCAAAGACAAAACAACTCAGAAAACTGATTTTTAAGCACTCCTGGAAAGTCCAAAGATGAAAAAGTAAAAAGCTGGCGACTAAGCTAGTGAGAAGGATTCAGTACTTGGAGATATCACAAAAAAATATAAAAAAATAGAGACATGGGTGCACTGACAGTGAGTGCAGTTATTCACACCCCAGAGGCTGTTTGCACATACATATTCCCTAAGAGGGTGCAGAGGCAGCTTGCCACAGAGTTAGTTGCCACTCAACAGCTGTGCCTTTCCTGATATAGATTAAGTAATTTGGAACAGGAGAGAGTCTGATTCACAAAAAGTCTGATTAATTTGAATTTTTTATGGCAGGGACTGTTAAAGACTCATTCATGACAAAACACCATTATCAATTTCCATTATGATGGTAGTTAAAGGGTTAAAAATTGATTGTTCAGTCAAGGAGTATAACAAGACCCTGCTGAAGAATAGAGAATTAGTGAAAAATATTTGTAAGTGGGGTTGGACATAGCCTTGGATGGCATGGTTTAGTGGGAGGTGTCCCTGCCCATGGCAGGGGGGTTGGAACTAGATGATCTTAAGGTCCTTTCCAACCCTAACTATTCTATGATTCTATGACTATGTTACATACAAGTCATGAAATGTGCACCAAAAACTGTGTAGGTTTCAGGCAGGGCATATTCAGTAAACCCCAGTCAGCACCTGGATGATAAAACTGAAAACATCTTGAGACCTTTGTCAGGCAACATATTGTGTTTAAACTTCTACAGCCTGCATAAGTGTTGCTTCACATATATGAGGCCTCAAATGGCAAACAGGCAGCATGGTGTCCTGGATGACAGCATGTATAACAAAAGCTCAGGATGTAGCTACTTTTGCACTAGAAGTCTTAATCAAAATACTGACTGATCAACAGTACACGGTACTTTCAATGTCTTCCAGTAATTTTTGTGTTGTGTATTCTAAAGACTTTTTGGGAAGAACAAACCAGTTATTTTTAACCAGGTTATGTCTCATTTTCCTGTTGTTGGAAACAAATCAAGAGCTGACTAGTTAAATTAAAATTTAGGAAAAGACTAATGGGGTTACTGCACTTATTGGTGATTAATGGCTTTACTGTTTCCCCACCTATAGTATCACAAATTAGTATTACAAAGAGAAAATACACCCAAAAAATATATCCTATATGTTAATTACCAAGTAGACCAAAACAGCCTACTATTAACATATCCAAACAAGATTTGCGCAGGCCATCTCAAATCTGGCCAGGATTACTAGCTAAAATGTAGTATTACACAAATGTGGAACTATTGCAACTGTTCTCATGCATTCACATAGCACTTTGAAAAAATGAGTCCTCCTCAAATCAGGAATACTGAGCAGGGACAGCTCATTGAAGTAGCAGCACTTTATAAATTGCCCCACTCAACATTAATGTGAATAGAGGAGAATTTACCTGAGTTTGTTTCCGTTATTTTGTGGCTATCAACAAAGTATCATTCCATATCTGAGGCACATATGATAATACTTATTTTTATTTAGCTTATTTTTTCTGTCTAGCCTAATCAGCGGTTTCATTCTTCCTTTGTGTACAAAAAGACACTGGTTTTCTCCATTTCCTGTCTTTTTGAACTGTTGCATACTGCTCCTTGGTAAAAAAAAACAAACAACAAAGCCCAAAACCAAACAACCCAAATTTTTGGCTATGCTAGGCCCTCTACTTTTTCTCTTTAATCAGCTTGCTCCTGACATTTCATCATTCTTGCCAGTCAGAGTCTAGATGCTTTGAACAGTATTATTGGCATGCAGCCATCTCTCAACTGCTTCACATTTTCACTCATTTTTCTGTCTTTCTATTTCTCCATTGCTTCCTATTCCACAGCTTCATTTTATGGCCAAGACATCAAATAATGAAAAGGCAAACTAGTCATGTTTGTTACAGAAATTAAACGCAAAAAATGACCAATTTGCTCATTCTCCCTTTGCAAATGCATTTCAGAGATTGCTTTAATATTTCCACAGGCAAAAAAAGGCACTTGCAGTTCTAGGTATTTCTGTTTTTACCTTAAGGTGGGTTTTTTGTTCAAAGAAAATGTATTTGATATTTTACAACTGTGAAAAATTAAGTTCACTTCAATAAAATGATAGTGCGTCTCACAAAGTCAGGTAGCACATTTGCAGTACAAGCCTCAAAGAACAAAGTGCACTTCTGGAGCCACAGGTATAATACAGGTGCAAACATTTGGAAGTCAACCGTGTTCGGGGTAACCCACAGTAAGAGCGCATATATACGAAAACAATTGCTTCATGAGGCACAATGCAACAGATAAAGGTATTAATAAGTGGTCTCTCTTCACAGCCTTACTGGTGTTAATTTCTAATACAATTGATGTGGTTTTATCAGAGGGGTCCTGTGCTGGCATATGCAAGATAGTTGGGATTTGGATTTCAGTTCACAATTACTTTTTTACATTAGCTTATTTGGGATCTCTTCTGTGCTCCATAGGTTAAGAGATATCATTTCCCAAGACACAAATTTGTCAATCAGGAACTTCTTCATCACCCAGAGAACATTTCCCAACAATGTTTCTTTTTAAAAGTATGAATAAGTGATAAAATATTAACAAAAATCTACTTTTTCATTTTTCTGAGAAACTGTATTACTGCAGAAAACATAATAACAATGTGCTTTGGAAACTTAAGTATTTCTTATAGACTGCCTAGCAAAGCTGCCCAGCTTCAGCTAACATTAGCCAAAAGGACACTTTTATTTCTGATTGACTTGCACAATCAGACACTCCAACTCTTCATCACCACTTGAACTAATTTTTTAACGTGTTCTAGCTTTCCTTTTTTCCTTCTTTCAGCTAAATTAAAAGCATCTGCTTCTTTCTTTGCTCATAGCAGACTGCTCTGTAGTTTTGATCTGTTGAAAATTTTGGGTAACAGCATGGGAGCACAGGGAAGCAAACCCATGAAAATTGTATATGACCTAGTCAGTGAAAAGAATTTTTTAGACTATAAGACTTTCCTTTATGACTTTTCAGTCCTGGCCTCACTGGGGGTTATGATTGAGGGGGGAACCAGGGAAGCACTGTACAAGTGGTTGAGAGCCAACTTTTAAGCAAAGAACACATAGTAGAGGCCCTGCCCAAACCCAGAAGATTGGTAGGCCTGCGAATTAAAACTTCAGAGAATCACTCTGCAGTTAATAACCAGTAATAATGCAGAAAAGGAGAGGCTGGGATTTGCCAGCTTAGGGAAAGAAACATAAGAGGCTGTATAAGGGTGCTTTGAGGCCACCCTAAGGTACAGTTGAGATAAGAAAGTATATATAGCCTATTTCAAGACCTGTTTTCTCAAGAAATAATACTTGGAGACAGTTGCCTGGTTTTAATAACTCTTGTAATTACACCTGGAGGGAACAGAATTGCCAGCACCGAAAATAACTTAGCCCTGCCAAGGTAATCACTGTTAGCACTGCTCTGTAGGTTAGTCAATCTGGTGACTTTGCAGTGAAGCACCTGATGATGAGAGGGGTGAGGTCTGATGAGAGCTGGGCTCAGATGCTAGTCTGTAATGTCTGTAATACCGGGACCATGGTGCCTGTGTGTCCCTATCACAACAGCATAGACACTTGCAATTTGATGGCCAGATTACCCACAGATTTACTCCTAAATTGCCTTTACATGCCAGGACTGAGGCATAGTGAAAAGTCCGGCATGCTTCCTGACCTGTTTCAGCATGTCAGGAGGATTTTTGCACCTTGGCCACCCTACACAGCCACAGCTGCAGTAGGTGACATCCATATCTATCCAAGGGATGAATCCAAGCTTCATAGGGCAGGGTAGGAAATGCTGGGGTTGCTACTATTCTTAACAGAGGAATAAAAAACTTAAACAGGGGAAGTTTAGATTGGATATAAGGAAGAAGTTCTTTACTGTAAGGGTGGTGAGGCACTGGAATGGGTTGGCCAAGGAAGTTGGGAATGCTCCATCCCTGGCAGTGTTAAAGCCCAGGCTGGACAGAGCCTTGGGTTTAGTGGGAGGTGTCCCTGCCCACGGCAGGGGGATTGGAACTGCATGATCCTAAGGTCCTTTCCAACCCTAATTATTCTATGATTCTACTCAACACAATGTAGTTTCTTCTTGTTACTCAGAACAAAGGTAGGCACAAAGTGTGCTGAGATGGACAATAAAAGGCCTTTCTATGAAAGCCTCTGAGTGATTCCCCTGTGCACTACCAGCCATGTGAAACTCCAGCGAGGCACTGCTAGGCATGTGCCACATCCAAGGTCACCTGTAGCATCTCCACACCGTGGGAAGAGATGAAGCTAAATCTGCACTAACAGTTATAGAAACAAATCCCCCCTTCCCCTTCCTCCCTGGTGTTGTGGAGCTCAGCTTGGAAAAAGGCTGGTGCCCGGATGGAATAGAGATTTGTTAGAACTGGGGCTAAATAAGGATTGGCCTGTTTTTGAAAAAGTTAGACAAATAAGAAATTTGACTGACTTGATAACTAACAGATACTTCCTGTTACAGGGCTTTGTCCATAGGCATTTAGTAGCATTTTGACTAAAGCCAATAAGCTGTGCAATTACAGTAATTTAGCTGCCTCAGTGCTTGGGAGCAGCAGGTTCTCACTAGAGTGGAGCTGCAACTGACTTGCTTCCTCTTGCAGAATTCAGTTCCATCAGAGACAAACACATTCTGAAACTTTCAGCTTTGAAAGAAAAATTTCCAGGACTATTTCTCAGAACAAATCATTCCAAATCAAAAAATTTGAATCAACTTTTACATAGGGTCATTTACCTAGACTTTAGTAACGCCTTTGCCACCATTTCCCACAGCATTCCCCTGGAGAATGGCTTGGTCAGGTATACTCTTCTCTGGGTAAAAAAATGACTGAATGGCCAGGCCCAAAGAGTGGTGGTCACAGGAGTTAAATTCAGTTAGTGACTAGTCACAAGGAGTGCTCGCCAGGACTCAGCACTGTGGCCAGTTCTTTCTTCATGGAAAGGGTTGTCAAGCATTGCAACAGGCTGCTGAGGGAACTGGTTGAGTCACCATCCCTTGAGGTATTTAAAAGATGTGTAGATGTGGTATTTAAGGACATGGCTTAGTGGTGGACTTGGCAGTGCTAGGTTAATGGTTGGACTCAATGATCTCCTTTTTCCAATCAAAACAATTGTATGATTCTATGACTATAATTTCAAAGACATTAAAAAATACTAGCATATTGTTCCTGCCGATTGTTACTAAAATACAAGTTTTAAGAAGCTGAAACTGAACACTGTTCCGCTGAAATGGATAAGGTTTTTGCATACATTTCCTTCAGGGAAGATTTCAAATTTTTTGAAGGGAGGATGTGTTTCTAATTCAGGAATAAAGTAAAATTTCAGAATTTCAATTTTCTCTATGCATCAGCCTTCCTAGTCTTGCAAGAACATGTCTCAGATGGTGAAGCATAAAAGTGCACTTAAATGGAATAGAATCCACAAGACAGTCCTGTTCTGATGTAGCTGCTTGATACTGTACAAGAAAGATAGCTGGCATGACCCTGCTTTACTAGCTATCTAGGTTTTCTTCTGCTCAGTAATTCCCTGTTGAGCCATACCTGACAAAGCAGATCTGCATGTGACCTGTGATGGCTGTTGGTGCAAAGATAATCTTAAGGAAGAAGAATGGCGTGAATGAGAGCATCTTGGTCCATAAGATGTAGCAACCCGAGCGGCGCGTATATC